>OZ010786.1:153472840-154072840 GCA_963932465.1 Maratus speciosus
CGCAATTGTGTTAGCTGTTGCTGAACACTGTAATAAGTTATAATAACAGATCAATAACAATGAGAAAGAAATTTTTGAATCACAAACGCCAAAAAAATTCACTTAGTGTCGAGTTGGGTTGGGTTGATTTTTGACGGCCAATTATCTACACGAGGGATATAGGCCCGGGGGAGTGCCCTCCGTGGGGGTCTTTCTAAGGGAACCTAATCCGTATTAACGCATGGAAGATCCACGGCTCGAAGAAAACCACGAAAACTCCGAACGATTACGCCGACGGGCGCGATTGGGATCGAACTCAGCACTTCCCTTCTACCAGCTTCGAGAGCCACTTAGTGTCGAAGGAATTGAATTTATAAATTTTGCTCTGGCATTCAGTCAATGAATAAGCAAACTTATCTTATTTTTCATAAATAAATTGTTTTTAAAGGATGAAAGATATCAGGCATAAAAAATCACTTAAATTAACTTTTTCTTATTACATGCATACACATTTAAACAATCTGAAAGGAAACTTAATAAAAATGCCATCGTCCGCGACAGGATTCGAACCTGCAATCTTCTGATTCGAACTCAGACGCCTTATCCGTTAGGCCACGCGGACGCGCAATTGTGTTAGCTGTTGCTGAACAGTGTAATGAGTTGTAATAACAGATCAATAACAATGAGAAAGAAATTTTTGAATCACAAACGCCAAAAAAATTCACTTAGTGTCGAGTTGGGTTGGGTTGATTTTTGACGGCCAATTATCTACACGAGGGATATAGGCCCGGGGGCAGTGCCCTCCGTGGGGGTCTTTCTAAGGGAACCTAATCCGTATTAACGCATGGAAGATCCACGGCTCGAAGAAAACCACGAAAACTCCGAACGATTAGGCCGACGGGCGCGATTGGGATCGAACCCAGCACTTCCCTTTTACCAGCTTCGAGAGCCACTTAGTGTCGAAGGAATTGAATTTATAAATTTTGCTCTGGCATTCAGTCAATGAATAAACAAACTTATCTTATTTTTCATAAATAAATTGTTTTTAAAGGATGAAAGATATCAGGCATAAAAAATCACTTAAATTAACTTTTTCTTATTACATGCATACACATTTAAACAATCTGAAAGGAAACTTAATAAAAATGCCATCGTCCGCGACAGGATTCGAACCTGCAATCTTCTGATTCGAACTCAGACGCCTTATCCGTTAGGCCACGCGGACGCGCAATTGTGTTAGCTGTTGCTGAACAGTGTAATGAGTTGTAATAACAGATCAATAACAATGAGAAAGAAATTTTTGAATCACAAACGCCAAAAAAATTCACTTAGTGTCGAAGGAATTGAATTTATAAATTTTGCTCTGGCATTCAGTCAATGAATAAACAAACTTATCTTACTTTTCATAAATAAATTGTTTTTAAAGGATGAAAGATATCAGGCATAAAAAATCACTTAAATTAATTTTTTCTTATTAAATGCATACACATTTAAACAATCTGAAAGGAAACTTAAAAAAAAATGCCATCGTCCGCGACAGGATTCGAACCTGCAATCTTCTGATTCGAAGTCAGACGCCTTATCCGTTAGGCCACGCGGACGCGCAATTGTGTTAGCTGTTGCTGAACACTGTAATAAGTTATAATAACAGATCAATAACAATGAGAAAGAAATTTTTGAATCACAAACGCCAAAAAAATTCACTTAGTGTCGAGTTGGGTTGGGTTGATTTTTGACGGCCAATTATCTACACGAGGGATATAGGCCCGGGGGCAGTGCCCTCCGTGGGGGTCTTTCTAAGGGAACCTAATCCGTATTAACGCATGGAAGATCCACGGCTCGAAGAAAACCACGAAAACTCCGAACGATTAGGCCGACGGGCGCGATTGGGATCGAACCCAGCACTTCCCTTTTACCAGCTTCGAGAGCCACTTAGTGTCGAAGGAATTGAATTTATAAATTTTGCTCTGGCATTCAGTCAATGAATAAACAAACTTATCTTATTTTTCATAAATAAATTGTTTTTAAAGGATGAAAGATATCAGGCATAAAAAATCACTTAAATTAACTTTTTCTTATTAAATGCATACACATTTAAACAATCTGAAAGGAAACTTTAAAAAAACGCCATCGTCCGCGACAGGATTCGAACCTGCAATCTTCTGATTCGAGTTGGGTTGATTTTTGACGGCCAATTATCTACACGAGGGATATAGGCCCGGGGGAGTGCCCTCCGTGGGGGTCTTTCTAAGGGAACCTAATCCGTATTAACGCATGGAAGATCCACGGCTCGAAGAAAACCACGAAAACTCCGAACGATTACGCCGACGGGCGCGATTGGGATCGAACTCAGCACTTCCCTTCTACCAGCTTCGAGAGCCACTTAGTGTCGAAGGAATTGAATTTATAAATTTTGCTCTGGCATTCAGTCAATGAATAAGCAAACTTATCTTATTTTTCATAAATAAATTGTTTTTAAAGGATGAAAGAAATCAGGCATAAAAAATCACTTAAATTAACTTTTTCTTATTAAATGCATACACATTTAAACAATCTGAAAGGAAACTTTAAAAAAAATGCCACCGTCCGCGACAGGATTCGAACCTGCAATCTTCTGATTCGAAGTCAGACGCCTTATCCGTTAGGCCACGAGTGGCCGAGAGGTTCTGCTCTCGAAGCTGGTAGACGGGAAGTGCTGGGTTCGAACCCAATCGCGCCTGTCGGCCTAATCGTTCGGAGTTTTCGTGGTTTTCTTCGAACCTTGGATTTCCAAGCGTTAATACGGGTTAGGTTCCCTTAGAAAAACCCCCACGAAGGGCACTCCCCCGTTTGGGCCCATATCCCTCGTGTTGATAATTGGCCGTCATAAACACAACCAACCAACCAACCGTTAGGCCACGCGGACGCGCAATTGTGTTAGCTGTTGCTGAACAGTGTAATAAGTTATAATAACAGATCAATAACAATGAGAAAGAAATTTTTGAATCACAAACGCCAAAAAAATTCACTTAGTGTCGAGTTGGGTTGGGTTGATTTTTGACGGCCAATTATCTACACGAGGGATATGGGCCCGGGGGCAGTGCCCTCCGTGGGGGTCTTTCTAAGGGAACCTAATCCGTATTAACGCATGGAAGATCCACGGCTCGAAGAAAACCACGAAAACTCCGAACGATTAGGCCGACGGGCGCGATTGGGATCGAACCCAGTATTTCTTTCTACCAGCTTCGAGAGCCACTTAGTGTCGAAGGAATTGAATTTATAAATTTTGCTCTGGCATTCAGTCAATGAACAAACAAACTTATCTTATTTTTCATAAATAAATTGTTTTTAAAGGATGAAAGAAATCAGGCATAAAAAATCACTTAAATTAACTTTTTCTTATTAAATGCATACACATTTAAACAATCTGAAAGGAAACTTTAAAAAGAATGCCACCGTCCGCGACAGGATTCGAACCTGCAATCTTCTGATTTGCAGTCAGACGCCTTATCCGTTAGGCCACGCGGACACGCAATTGTGTTAGCTGTTGCTGAACAGTGTAATGAGTTATAATAACAGATCAATAACAATGAGAAAGAAATTTTTGAATCACAAACGCCAAAAAAATTCACTTAGTGTCGAAGGTTGGGTTGATTGGGTTGATTTTTGACGGCCAATTATCTACACGAGGGATATAGGCCCAGGGGGGAAGTGCCCTCCGTGGGGGTCTTTCTAAGGGAACCTAATCCGTATTAACGCATGGAAGATCCACGGCTCGAAGAAAACCACGAAAACTCCGAACGATTAGGCCGACGGGCGCGATTGGGATCGAACCCAGTACTTCTTTCTACCAGCTTCGAGAGCCACTTAGTGTCGAAGGAATTGAATTTATAAATTTTGCTCTGGCATTCAGTCAATGAATAAACAAACTTATCTTATTTTTCATAAATAAATTGTTTTTAAAGGATGAAAGAAATCAGGCATAAAAAATCACTTAAATTAACTTTTTCTTATTAAATGCATACACATTTAAACAATCTGAAAGGAAACTTTAAAAAAAATGCCACCGTCCGCGACAGGATTCGAACCTGCAATCTTCTGATTCGAAGTCAGACGCCTTATCCGTTAGGCCACGCGGACGTGCAATTGTGTTAGCTGTTGATGAACAGTGTAATGAGTTATAATAACAGATCAATAACAATGAGAAAGAAATTTTTGAATCACAAACGCCAAAAAAATTCACTTAGTGTCGAAGGAATTGAATTTATAAATTTTGCTCTGGCATTCAGTCAATGAATAAACAAACTTATCTTATTTTTCATAAATAAATTGTTTTTAAAGGATGAAAGATATCAGGCATAAAAAATCACTTAAATTAACTTTTTCTTATTAAATGCATACACATTTAAACAATCTGAAAGGAAACTTAAAAAAAAGCCATCGTCCGCGACAGGATTCGAATTTGCAATCGTCTGATTCGAAGTCAGACGCCTTATCCGTTAGGCCACGCGGACGCGCAATTGTGTTAGCTGTTGCTGAACAGTGTAATAAGTTATAATAACAGATCAATAACAATGAGAAAGAAATTTTTGAATTACAAACGCAAAAAAAATTCACTTAGTGTCGAGTGGGGTTGGGTTGATTTTTGACGGCCAATTATCTACACGAGGGATATGGGCCCGGGGGCAGTGCCCTCCGTGGGGGTCTTTCTAAGGGAACCTAATCCGTATTAACGCATGGAAGATCCACGGCTCGAAGAAAACCACGAAAACTCCGAACGATTAGGCCGACGTGCGCAATTGGGATCGAACGCAGTACTTCCTTCTACCAGCTTCGAGAGCCACTTAGTGTCGAAGGAATTGAATTTATAAATTTTGCTCTGGCATTCAGTCAATGAATAAACAAACTTATCTTATTTTTCATAAATAAATTGTTTTTAAAGGATGAAAGAAATCAGGCATAAAAAATCACTTAAATTAACTTTTTCTTATTAAATGCAAACACATTTAAACAATCTGAAAGGAAACTTAAAAAAAAAACGCCATCGTCCGCGACAGGATTCGAACCTGCAATCTTCTGATTCGAAGTCAGACGCCTTATCCTTTAGGCCACGCGGACGGGCAATTGAGTTAGCTGTTGCTGAACAGTGTAATAAGTTATAATAACAGATCAATAACAATGAGAAAGAAATTTTTGAATCACAAACGCCAAAAAAATTCACTTAGTGTCGAGTTGGGTTGGGTTGATTTTTGACGGCCAATTATCTACACGAGGGATATGGCCCCGGGGGCAGTGCCCTCCGTGGGGGTCTTTCTAAGGGAACCTAATCTGTATTAACGCATGGAAGATCCACGGCTCGAAGAAAACCACGAAAACTCCGAACGATTAGGCCGACGGGCGCGATTGGGATCGAACCCAGCACTTCCCTTCTACCAGCTTCGAGAGCCACTTAGTGTCGAAGGAATTGAATTTATAAATTTTGCTCTGGCATTCAGTCAATGAATAAACAAACTTATCTTATTTTTCATAAATAAATTGTTTTTAAAGGATGAAAGAAATCAGGCATAAAAAAATCACTTAAATTAACTTTTTCTTATTAAATGCATACACATTTAAACAATCTGAAAGGAAACTTTAAAAAAAATGCCACCGTCCGCGACAGGATTCGAACCTGCAATCTTCTGATCCGAAGTCAGACGCCTTATCCGTTAGGCCACGCGGACGCGCAATTGTGGTAGCTGTTGCTGAACAGTGTAATGAGTTATAATAACAGATCAATAACAATGAGAAAGAAATTTTTGAATCACAAACGCCAAAAAAATTCACTTAGTGTCGAAGGAATTGAATTTATAAATTTTGCTCTGGCATTCAGTCAATGAATAAACAAACTTATCTTATTTTTCATAAATAAATTGTTTTTAAAGGATGAAAGAAATCAGGCATAAAAAATCACTTAAATTAACTTTTTCTTATTAAATGCAAACACATTTAAACAATCTGAAAGGAAACTTAAAAAAAAAACGCCATCGTCCGCGACAGGATTCGAACCTGCAATCATCTGATTCGAAGTCAGACACCTTATCCGTTAGGCCACGCGGACGCGCAATTGTGGCAGCTGTTGCTGAACAGTGTAATAAGTTATAATAACAGATCAATAACAATGAGAAAGAAATTTTTTAATCCCAATCGCCAAAAAAATGTCACTTGGTGTCGAAGGAATTGAATTTATAAATTTTGCTCTGTCATTCAGTCAATGAATAAACAAACTTATCTTATTTTTCATAAATAAATTGTTTTTAAAGGATGAAAGATATCAGGCATAAAAAATCACTTAAATTAACTTTTTCTTATTACATGCATACACATTTAAACAATCTGAAAGGAAACTTAATAAAAATGCCATCGTCCGCGACAGGATTCGAACCTGCAATCTTCTGATTCGAACTCAGACGCCTTATCCGTTAGGCCACGCGGACGCGCAATTGTGTTAGCTGTTGCTGAACAGTGTAATGAGTTGTAATAACAGATCAATAACAATGAGAAAGAAATTTTTGAATCACAAACGCCAAAAAAATTCACTTAGTGTCGAAGGAATTGAATTTATAAATTTTGCTCTGGCATTCAGTCAATGAATAAACAAACTTATCTTACTTTTCATAAATAAATTGTTTTTAAAGGATGAAAGATATCAGGCATAAAAAATCACTTAAATTAATTTTTTCTTATTAAATGCATACACATTTAAACAATCTGAAAGGAAACTTAAAAAAAAATGCCATCGTCCGCGACAGGATTCGAACCTGCAATCTTCTGATTCGAAGTCAGACGCCTTATCCGTTAGGCCACGCGGACGCGCAATTGTGTTAGCTGTTGCTGAACACTGTAATAAGTTATAATAACAGATCAATAACAATGAGAAAGAAATTTTTGAATCACAAACGCCAAAAAAATTCACTTAGTGTCGAGTTGGGTTGGGTTGATTTTTGACGGCCAATTATCTACACGAGGGATATAGGCCCGGGGGCAGTGCCCTCCGTGGGGGTCTTTCTAAGGGAACCTAATCCGTATTAACGCATGGAAGATCCACGGCTCGAAGAAAACCACGAAAACTCCGAACGATTAGGCCGACGGGCGCGATTGGGATCGAACCCAGCACTTCCCTTTTACCAGCTTCGAGAGCCACTTAGTGTCGAAGGAATTGAATTTATAAATTTTGCTCTGGCATTCAGTCAATGAATAAACAAACTTATCTTATTTTTCATAAATAAATTGTTTTTAAAGGATGAAAGATATCAGGCATAAAAAATCACTTAAATTAACTTTTTCTTATTAAATGCATACACATTTAAACAATCTGAAAGGAAACTTTAAAAAAACGCCATCGTCCGCGACAGGATTCGAACCTGCAATCTTCTGATTCGAGTTGGGTTGATTTTTGACGGCCAATTATCTACACGAGGGATATAGGCCCGGGGGAGTGCCCTCCGTGGGGGTCTTTCTAAGGGAACCTAATCCGTATTAACGCATGGAAGATCCACGGCTCGAAGAAAACCACGAAAACTCCGAACGATTACGCCGACGGGCGCGATTGGGATCGAACTCAGCACTTCCCTTCTACCAGCTTCGAGAGCCACTTAGTGTCGAAGGAATTGAATTTATAAATTTTGCTCTGGCATTCAGTCAATGAATAAGCAAACTTATCTTATTTTTCATAAATAAATTGTTTTTAAAGGATGAAAGAAATCAGGCATAAAAAATCACTTAAATTAACTTTTTCTTATTAAATGCATACACATTTAAACAATCTGAAAGGAAACTTTAAAAAAAATGCCACCGTCCGCGACAGGATTCGAACCTGCAATCTTCTGATTCGAAGTCAGACGCCTTATCCGTTAGGCCACGAGTGGCCGAGAGGTTCTGCTCTCGAAGCTGGTAGACGGGAAGTGCTGGGTTCGAACCCAATCGCGCCTGTCGGCCTAATCGTTCGGAGTTTTCGTGGTTTTCTTCGAACCTTGGATTTCCAAGCGTTAATACGGGTTAGGTTCCCTTAGAAAAACCCCCACGAAGGGCACTCCCCCGTTTGGGCCCATATCCCTCGTGTTGATAATTGGCCGTCATAAACACAACCAACCAACCAACCGTTAGGCCACGCGGACGCGCAATTGTGTTAGCTGTTGCTGAACAGTGTAATAAGTTATAATAACAGATCAATAACAATGAGAAAGAAATTTTTGAATCACAAACGCCAAAAAAATTCACTTAGTGTCGAGTTGGGTTGGGTTGATTTTTGACGGCCAATTATCTACACGAGGGATATGGGCCCGGGGGCAGTGCCCTCCGTGGGGGTCTTTCTAAGGGAACCTAATCCGTATTAACGCATGGAAGATCCACGGCTCGAAGAAAACCACGAAAACTCCGAACGATTAGGCCGACGGGCGCGATTGGGATCGAACCCAGTATTTCTTTCTACCAGCTTCGAGAGCCACTTAGTGTCGAAGGAATTGAATTTATAAATTTTGCTCTGGCATTCAGTCAATGAACAAACAAACTTATCTTATTTTTCATAAATAAATTGTTTTTAAAGGATGAAAGAAATCAGGCATAAAAAATCACTTAAATTAACTTTTTCTTATTAAATGCATACACATTTAAACAATCTGAAAGGAAACTTTAAAAAGAATGCCACCGTCCGCGACAGGATTCGAACCTGCAATCTTCTGATTTGCAGTCAGACGCCTTATCCGTTAGGCCACGCGGACACGCAATTGTGTTAGCTGTTGCTGAACAGTGTAATGAGTTATAATAACAGATCAATAACAATGAGAAAGAAATTTTTGAATCACAAACGCCAAAAAAATTCACTTAGTGTCGAAGGTTGGGTTGATTGGGTTGATTTTTGACGGCCAATTATCTACACGAGGGATATAGGCCCAGGGGGGAAGTGCCCTCCGTGGGGGTCTTTCTAAGGGAACCTAATCCGTATTAACGCATGGAAGATCCACGGCTCGAAGAAAACCACGAAAACTCCGAACGATTAGGCCGACGGGCGCGATTGGGATCGAACCCAGTACTTCTTTCTACCAGCTTCGAGAGCCACTTAGTGTCGAAGGAATTGAATTTATAAATTTTGCTCTGGCATTCAGTCAATGAATAAACAAACTTATCTTATTTTTCATAAATAAATTGTTTTTAAAGGATGAAAGAAATCAGGCATAAAAAATCACTTAAATTAACTTTTTCTTATTAAATGCATACACATTTAAACAATCTGAAAGGAAACTTTAAAAAAAATGCCACCGTCCGCGACAGGATTCGAACCTGCAATCTTCTGATTCGAAGTCAGACGCCTTATCCGTTAGGCCACGCGGACGTGCAATTGTGTTAGCTGTTGATGAACAGTGTAATGAGTTATAATAACAGATCAATAACAATGAGAAAGAAATTTTTGAATCACAAACGCCAAAAAAATTCACTTAGTGTCGAAGGAATTGAATTTATAAATTTTGCTCTGGCATTCAGTCAATGAATAAACAAACTTATCTTATTTTTCATAAATAAATTGTTTTTAAAGGATGAAAGATATCAGGCATAAAAAATCACTTAAATTAACTTTTTCTTATTAAATGCATACACATTTAAACAATCTGAAAGGAAACTTAAAAAAAAGCCATCGTCCGCGACAGGATTCGAATTTGCAATCGTCTGATTCGAAGTCAGACGCCTTATCCGTTAGGCCACGCGGACGCGCAATTGTGTTAGCTGTTGCTGAACAGTGTAATAAGTTATAATAACAGATCAATAACAATGAGAAAGAAATTTTTGAATTACAAACGCAAAAAAAATTCACTTAGTGTCGAGTGGGGTTGGGTTGATTTTTGACGGCCAATTATCTACACGAGGGATATGGGCCCGGGGGCAGTGCCCTCCGTGGGGGTCTTTCTAAGGGAACCTAATCCGTATTAACGCATGGAAGATCCACGGCTCGAAGAAAACCACGAAAACTCCGAACGATTAGGCCGACGTGCGCAATTGGGATCGAACGCAGTACTTCCTTCTACCAGCTTCGAGAGCCACTTAGTGTCGAAGGAATTGAATTTATAAATTTTGCTCTGGCATTCAGTCAATGAATAAACAAACTTATCTTATTTTTCATAAATAAATTGTTTTTAAAGGATGAAAGAAATCAGGCATAAAAAATCACTTAAATTAACTTTTTCTTATTAAATGCATACACATTTAAACAATCTGAAAGGAAACTTTAAAAAAAATGCCACGGTCCGCGACAGGATTCGAACCTGTAATCTTCTGATTCGAAGTCAGACGCCTTATCCGTTAGGCCACGCGGACGCGCAATTGTGTTAGCTGTTGCTGAACAGTGTAATGAGTTATAAAAACAGATCAATAACAATGAGAAAGAAATTTTTGAATCACAAACGCCAAAAAAATTCACTTAGTGTCGAAGGAATTGAATTTATAAATTTTGCTCTGGCATTCAGTCAATGAATAAACAAACTTATCTTATTTTTTATAAATAAATTGTTTTTAAAGGATGAAAGATATCAGGCATAAAAAATCACTTAAATTAACTTTTTCTTATTAAATGCATACACATTTAAACAATCTGAAAGGAAACTTTTAAAAAAATGCCACCGTCCGCGACAGGATTCGAACCTGCAATCTTCAGATTCGAAGTCAGACAACTTTTCCATTAGGCCACGCGGACGCGCAATTGTGTTAGCTGTTGCTGAACAGTGTATTGAGTTATAATAACAGATCAATAACAATGAGAAAGAAATTTTTGAATCACAAACGCCAAAAAAATTCCCTTAGTGTCGAGTTGGGTTGGTTTGATTTTTGACGGCCAATTATCTACACGAGGGATATGGGCCCGGGGGCAGTGCCCTCCGTGGGGGTCTTTCTAAAGGAACCTAATCCGTATTAACGCATGGAAGATCCACGGCTCGAAGAAAACCACGAAAACTCCGAACGATTAGGCCGACGGGCGCGATTGGGATCGAACCCAGCACTTCCCTTCTACCAGCTTCGAGAGCCACTTAGTGTCGAAGGAATTGAATTTATAAATTTTGCTCTGGCATTCAGTCAATGAATAAACAAACTTATCTTATTTTTGATAAATAAATTGTTTTTAAAGGATGAAAGAAATCAGGCATAAAAAATCACTTAAATTAACTTTTTCTTATTAAATGCGTACACATTTAAACAATCTGAAAGGAAACTTAAAAAAAAACGCCATCGTCCGCGACAGGATTCGAACCTGCAATCTTCTGATTCGAAGTCAGACACCTTATCCGTTAGGCCACGCGGACGCGCAATTGTGGCAGCTGTTGCTGAACAGTGTAATAAGTTATAATAACAGATCAATAACAATGAGAAAGAAATTTTTGAATCCCAATCGCCAAAAAAATGTCACTTGGTGTCGAAGGAATTGAATTTATAAATTTTGCTCTGTCATTCAGTCAATGAATAAACAAACTTATCTTATTTTTCATAAATAAATTGTCTTTAAAGGATGAAAGATATCAGACATAAAAAATCACTTAAATTAACTTTTTCTTATTAAATGCATACACATTTAAACAATCTGAAAGGAAACTTAAAAAAATGCCATCGTCCGCGACAGGATTCGAACCTGCAATCTTCTGATTCGAAGTCAGACGCCTTATCCTTTAGGCCACGCGGACGGGCAATTGAGTTAGCTGTTGCTGAACAGTGTAATAAGTTATAATAACAGATCAATAACAATGAGAAAGAAATTTTTGAATCACAAACGCCAAAAAAATTCACTTAGTGTCGAGTTGGGTTGGGTTGATTTTTGACGGCCAATTATCTACACGAGGGATATGGCCCCGGGGGCAGTGCCCTCCGTGGGGGTCTTTCTAAGGGAACCTAATCCGTATTAACGCATGGAAGATCCACGGCTCGAAGAAAACCACGAAAACTCCGAACGATTAGGCCGACGGGCGCGATTGGGATCGAACCCAGCACTTCCCTTCTACCAGCTTCGAGAGCCACTTAGTGTCGAAGGAATTGAATTTATAAATTTTGCTCTGGCATTCAGTCAATGAATAAACAAACTTATCTTATTTTTCATAAATAAATTGTTTTTAAAGGATGAAAGAAATCAGGCATAAAAAAATCACTTAAATTAACTTTTTCTTATTAAATGCATACACATTTAAACAATCTGAAAGGAAACTTTAAAAAAAATGCCACCGTCCGCGACAGGATTCGAACCTGCAATCTTCTGATCCGAAGTCAGACGCCTTATCCGTTAGGCCACGCGGACGCGCAATTGTGTTAGCTGTTGCTGAACAGTGTAATGAATTATAATAACAGATCAATAACAATGAGAAAGAAATTTTTGAATCACAAACGCCAAAAAAATTCACTTAGTGTCGAAGGAATTGAATTTATAAATTTTGCTCTGGCATTCAGTCAATGAATAAACAAACTTATCTTATTTTTCATAAATAAATTGTTTTTAAAGGATGAAAGATATCAGGCATAAAAAATCACTTAAATTAACTTTTTCTTATTAAATGCATACACATTTAAACAATCTGAAAGGAAACTTAAAAAAATGCCACCGTCCGCGACAGGATTCGAACCTGCAATTTTCTGATTCGAAGTCAGACGCCTTATCCGTTAGGCCACGCGGACGCGCAATTGTGTTAGCTGTTGCTGAACAGTGTAATGAGTTATAATAACAGATCAATAACAATGAGAAAGAAATTTTTGAATCACTAACGCCAAAAAAATTTACTTAGTGTCGAAGGAACTGAATTTATAAATTTTGCTCTGGCATTCAGTCAATGAATAAACAAACTTATCTATATTTTTCATAAATGAATTGTTTTTAAAGGATGAAAGAAATCAGGCATAAAAAATCACTTAAATTAACTTTTTCTTATTAAATGCAAACACATTTAAACAATCTGAAAGGAAACTTAAAAAAAAACGCCATCGTCCGCGACAGGATTCGAACCTGCAATCATCTGATTCGAAGTCAGACACCTTATCCGTTAGGCCACGCGGACGCGCAATTGTGGCAGCTGTTGCTGAACAGTGTAATAAGTTATAATAACAGATCAATAACAATGAGAAAGAAATTTTTGAATCCCAATCGCCAAAAAAATGTCACTTGGTGTCGAAGGAATTGAATTTATAAATTTTGCTCTGTCATTCAGTCAATGAATAAACAAACTTATCTTATTTTTCATAAATGAATTGTTTTTAAAGGATGAAAGAAATCAGGCATAAAAAATCACTTAAATTAACTTTTTCTTATTAAATGCAAACACATTTAAACAATCTGAAAGGAAACTTAAAAAAAAAACGCCATCGTCCGCGACAGGATTCGAACCTGCAATCTTCTGATTCGAAGTCAGACGCCTTATCCTTTAGGCCACGCGGACGGGCAATTGAGTTAGCTGTTGCTGAACAGTGTAATAAGTTATAATAACAGATCAATAACAATGAGAAAGAAATTTTTGAATCACAAACGCCAAAAAAATTCACTTAGTGTCGAGTTGGGTTGGGTTGATTTTTGACGGCCAATTATCTACACGAGGGATATGGCCCCGGGGGCAGTGCCCTCCGTGGGGGTCTTTCTAAGGGAACCTAATCCGTATTAACGCATGGAAGATCCACGGCTCGAAGAAAACCACGAAAACTCCGAACGATTAGGCCGACGGGCGCGATTGGGATCGAACCCAGCACTTCCCTTCTACCAGCTTCGAGAGCCACTTAGTGTCGAAGGAATTGAATTTATAAATTTTGCTCTGGCATTCAGTCAATGAATAAACAAACTTATCTTATTTTTCATAAATAAATTGTTTTTAAAGGATGAAAGAAATCAGGCATAAAAAAATCACTTAAATTAACTTTTTCTTATTAAATGCATACACATTTAAACAATCTGAAAGGAAACTTTAAAAAAAATGCCACCGTCCGCGACAGGATTCGAACCTGCAATCTTCTGATCCGAAGTCAGACGCCTTATCCGTTAGGCCACGCGGACGCGCAATTGTGTTAGCTGTTGCTGAACAGTGTAATGAGTTATAATAACAGATCAATAACAATGAGAAAGAAATTTTTGAATCACAAACGCCAAAAAAATTCACTTAGTGTCGAAGGAATTGAATTTATAAATTTTGCTCTGGCATTCAGTCAATGAATAAACAAACTTATCTTATTTTTCATAAATAAATTGTTTTTAAAGGATGAAAGAAATCAGGCATAAAAAATCACTTAAATTAACTTTTTCTTATTAAATGCAAACACATTTAAACAATCTGAAAGGAAACTTAAAAAAAAAACGCCATCGTCCGCGACAGGATTCGAACCTGCAATCATCTGATTCGAAGTCAGACACCTTATCCGTTAGGCCACGCGGACGCGCAATTGTGGCAGCTGTTGCTGAACAGTGTAATAAGTTATAATAACAGATCAATAACAATGAGAAAGAAATTTTTGAATCCCAATCGCCAAAAAAATGTCACTTGGTGTCGAAGGAATTGAATTTATAAATTTTGCTCTGTCATTCAGTCAATGAATAAACAAACTTATCTTATTTTTCATAAATAAATTGTTTTTAAAGGATGAAAGATATCAGGCATAAAAAATCACTTAAATTAACTTTTTCTTATTACATGCATACACATTTAAACAATCTGAAAGGAAACTTAATAAAAATGCCATCGTCCGCGACAGGATTCGAACCTGCAATCTTCTGATTCGAACTCAGACGCCTTATCCGTTAGGCCACGCGGACGCGCAATTGTGTTAGCTGTTGCTGAACAGTGTAATGAGTTGTAATAACAGATCAATAACAATGAGAAAGAAATTTTTGAATCACAAACGCCAAAAAAATTCACTTAGTGTCGAAGGAATTGAATTTATAAATTTTGCTCTGGCATTCAGTCAATGAATAAACAAACTTATCTTACTTTTCATAAATAAATTGTTTTTAAAGGATGAAAGATATCAGGCATAAAAAATCACTTAAATTAATTTTTTCTTATTAAATGCATACACATTTAAACAATCTGAAAGGAAACTTAAAAAAAAATGCCATCGTCCGCGACAGGATTCGAACCTGCAATCTTCTGATTCGAAGTCAGACGCCTTATCCGTTAGGCCACGCGGACGCGCAATTGTGTTAGCTGTTGCTGAACACTGTAATAAGTTATAATAACAGATCAATAACAATGAGAAAGAAATTTTTGAATCACAAACGCCAAAAAAATTCACTTAGTGTCGAGTTGGGTTGGGTTGATTTTTGACGGCCAATTATCTACACGAGGGATATAGGCCCGGGGGCAGTGCCCTCCGTGGGGGTCTTTCTAAGGGAACCTAATCCGTATTAACGCATGGAAGATCCACGGCTCGAAGAAAACCACGAAAACTCCGAACGATTAGGCCGACGGGCGCGATTGGGATCGAACCCAGCACTTCCCTTTTACCAGCTTCGAGAGCCACTTAGTGTCGAAGGAATTGAATTTATAAATTTTGCTCTGGCATTCAGTCAATGAATAAACAAACTTATCTTATTTTTCATAAATAAATTGTTTTTAAAGGATGAAAGATATCAGGCATAAATATCACTTAAATTAACTTTTTCTTATTAAATGCATACACATTTAAACAATCTGAAAGGAAACTTTAAAAAAACGCCATCGTCCGCGACAGGATTCGAACCTGCAATCTTCTGATTCGAGTTGGGTTGATTTTTGACGGCCAATTATCTACACGAGGGATATAGGCCCGGGGGAGTGCCCTCCGTGGGGGTCTTTCTAAGGGAACCTAATCCGTATTAACGCATGGAAGATCCACGGCTCGAAGAAAACCACGAAAACTCCGAACGATTACGCCGACGGGCGCGATTGGGATCGAACTCAGCACTTCCCTTCTACCAGCTTCGAGAGCCACTTAGTGTCGAAGGAATTGAATTTATAAATTTTGCTCTGGCATTCAGTCAATGAATAAGCAAACTTATCTTATTTTTCATAAATAAATTGTTTTTAAAGGATGAAAGAAATCAGGCATAAAAAATCACTTAAATTAACTTTTTCTTATTAAATGCATACACATTTAAACAATCTGAAAGGAAACTTTAAAAAAAATGCCACCGTCCGCGACAGGATTCGAACCTGCAATCTTCTGATTCGAAGTCAGACGCCTTATCCGTTAGGCCACGAGTGGCCGAGAGGTTCTGCTCTCGAAGCTGGTAGACGGGAAGTGCTGGGTTCGAACCCAATCGCGCCTGTCGGCCTAATCGTTCGGAGTTTTCGTGGTTTTCTTCGAACCTTGGATTTCCAAGCGTTAATACGGGTTAGGTTCCCTTAGAAAAACCCCCACGAAGGGCACTCCCCCGTTTGGGCCCATATCCCTCGTGTTGATAATTGGCCGTCATAAACACAACCAACCAACCAACCGTTAGGCCACGCGGACGCGCAATTGTGTTAGCTGTTGCTGAACAGTGTAATAAGTTATAATAACAGATCAATAACAATGAGAAAGAAATTTTTGAATCACAAACGCCAAAAAAATTCACTTAGTGTCGAGTTGGGTTGGGTTGATTTTTGACGGCCAATTATCTACACGAGGGATATGGGCCCGGGGGCAGTGCCCTCCGTGGGGGTCTTTCTAAGGGAACCTAATCCGTATTAACGCATGGAAGATCCACGGCTCGAAGAAAACCACGAAAACTCCGAACGATTAGGCCGACGGGCGCGATTGGGATCGAACCCAGTATTTCTTTCTACCAGCTTCGAGAGCCACTTAGTGTCGAAGGAATTGAATTTATAAATTTTGCTCTGGCATTCAGTCAATGAACAAACAAACTTATCTTATTTTTCATAAATAAATTGTTTTTAAAGGATGAAAGAAATCAGGCATAAAAAATCACTTAAATTAACTTTTTCTTATTAAATGCATACACATTTAAACAATCTGAAAGGAAACTTTAAAAAGAATGCCACCGTCCGCGACAGGATTCGAACCTGCAATCTTCTGATTTGCAGTCAGACGCCTTATCCGTTAGGCCACGCGGACACGCAATTGTGTTAGCTGTTGCTGAACAGTGTAATGAGTTATAATAACAGATCAATAACAATGAGAAAGAAATTTTTGAATCACAAACGCCAAAAAAATTCACTTAGTGTTGAAGGTTGGGTTGATTGGGTTGATTTTTGACGGCCAATTATCTACACGAGGGATATAGGCCCAGGGGGGAAGTGCCCTCCGTGGGGGTCTTTCTAAGGGAACCTAATCCGTATTAACGCATGGAAGATCCACGGCTCGAAGAAAACCACGAAAACTCCGAACGATTAGGCCGACGGGCGCGATTGGGATCGAACCCAGTACTTCTTTCTACCAGCTTCGAGAGCCACTTAGTGTCGAAGGAATTGAATTTATAAATTTTGCTCTGGCATTCAGTCAATGAATAAACAAACTTATCTTATTTTTCATAAATAAATTGTTTTTAAAGGATGAAAGAAATCAGGCATAAAAAATCACTTAAATTAACTTTTTCTTATTAAATGCATACACATTTAAACAATCTGAAAGGAAACTTTAAAAAAAATGCCACCGTCCGCGACAGGATTCGAACCTGCAATCTTCTGATTCGAAGTCAGACGCCTTATCCGTTAGGCCACGCGGACGTGCAATTGTGTTAGCTGTTGATGAACAGTGTAATGAGTTATAATAACAGATCAATAACAATGAGAAAGAAATTTTTGAATCACAAACGCCAAAAAAATTCACTTAGTGTCGAAGGAATTGAATTTATAAATTTTGCTCTGGCATTCAGTCAATGAATAAACAAACTTATCTTATTTTTCATAAATAAATTGTTTTTAAAGGATGAAAGATATCAGGCATAAAAAATCACTTAAATTAACTTTTTCTTATTAAATGCATACACATTTAAACAATCTGAAAGGAAACTTAAAAAAAAGCCATCGTCCGCGACAGGATTCGAATTTGCAATCGTCTGATTCGAAGTCAGACGCCTTATCCGTTAGGCCACGCGGACGCGCAATTGTGTTAGCTGTTGCTGAACAGTGTAATAAGTTATAATAACAGATCAATAACAATGAGAAAGAAATTTTTGAATTACAAACGCAAAAAAAATTCACTTAGTGTCGAGTGGGGTTGGGTTGATTTTTGACGGCCAATTATCTACACGAGGGATATGGGCCCGGGGGCAGTGCCCTCCGTGGGGGTCTTTCTAAGGGAACCTAATCCGTATTAACGCATGGAAGATCCACGGCTCGAAGAAAACCACGAAAACTCCGAACGATTAGGCCGACGTGCGCAATTGGGATCGAACCCAGTACTTCCTTCTACCAGCTTCGAGAGCCACTTAGTGTCGAAGGAATTGAATTTATAAATTTTGCTCTGGCATTCAGTCAATGAATAAACAAACTTATCTTATTTTTCATAAATAAATTGTTTTTAAAGGATGAAAGAAATCAGGCATAAAAAATCACTTAAATTAACTTTTTCTTATTAAATGCTTACACATTTAAACAATCTGAAAGGAAACTTTAAAAAAAATGCCACCGTCCGCGACAGGATTCGAACCTGTAATCTTCTGATTCGAAGTCAGACGCCTTATCCGTTAGGCCACGCGGACGCGCAATTGTGTTAGCTGTTGCTGAACAGTGTAATGAGTTATAAAAACAGATCAATAACAATGAGAAAGAAATTTTTGAATCACAAACGCCAAAAAAATTCACTTAGTGTCGAAGGAATTGAATTTATAAATTTTGCTCTGGCATTCAGTCAATGAATAAACAAACTTATCTTATTTTTTATAAATAAATTGTTTTTAAAGGATGAAAGATATCAGGCATAAAAAATCACTTAAATTAACTTTTTCTTATTAAATGCATACACATTTAAACAATCTGAAAGGAAACTTTTAAAAAAATGCCACCGTCCGCGACAGGATTCGAACCTGCAATCTTCAGATTCGAAGTCAGACAACTTTTCCATTAGGCCACGCGGACGCGCAATTGTGTTAGCTGTTGCTGAACAGTGTATTGAGTTATAATAACAGATCAATAACAATGAGAAAGAAATTTTTGAATCACAAACGCCAAAAAAATTCCCTTAGTGTCGAGTTGGGTTGGTTTGATTTTTGACGGCCAATTATCTACACGAGGGATATGGGCCCGGGGGCAGTGCCCTCCGTGGGGGTCTTTCTAAAGGAACCTAATCCGTATTAACGCATGGAAGATCCACGGCTCGAAGAAAACCACGAAAACTCCGAACGATTAGGCCGACGGGCGCGATTGGGATCGAACCCAGCACTTCCCTTCTACCAGCTTCGAGAGCCACTTAGTGTCGAAGGAATTGAATTTATAAATTTTGCTCTGGCATTCAGTCAATGAATAAACAAACTTATCTTATTTTTGATAAATAAATTGTTTTTAAAGGATGAAAGAAATCAGGCATAAAAAATCACTTAAATTAACTTTTTCTTATTAAATGCGTACACATTTAAACAATCTGAAAGGAAACTTAAAAAAAAACGCCATCGTCCGCGACAGGATTCGAACCTGCAATCTTCTGATTCGAAGTCAGACACCTTATCCGTTAGGCCACGCGGACGCGCAATTGTGGCAGCTGTTGCTGAACAGTGTAATAAGTTATAATAACAGATCAATAACAATGAGAAAGAAATTTTTGAATCCCAATCGCCAAAAAAATGTCACTTGGTGTCGAAGGAATTGAATTTATAAATTTTGCTCTGTCATTCAGTCAATGAATAAACAAACTTATCTTATTTTTCATAAATAAATTGTCTTTAAAGGATGAAAGATATCAGACATAAAAAATCACTTAAATTAACTTTTTCTTATTAAATGCATACACATTTAAACAATCTGAAAGGAAACTTTAAAAGAATGCCATCGTCCGCGACAGGATTCGAACCTGCAATCTTCTGATTCGAAGTCAGACGCCTTATCCGTTAGGCCAAGCGGACGCGCAATTGTCTTAGCTGTTGCTGAACAGTGTAATAAGTTATAATAACAGATCAATAACAATGAGAAAGAAATTTTTGAATCACAAACGCCAAAAAAATTCACTTAGTGTCGAGTTGGGTTGGGTTGATTTTTGACGGCCAATTATCTACACGAGGGATATGGGCCCGGGGGCAGTGCCCTCCGTGGGGGTCTTTCTAAGGGAACCTAATCCGTATTAACGCATGGAAGATCCACGGCTCGAAGAAAACCACGAAACCTCCGAACGATTAGGCCGACGGGCGCGATTGGGATCGAACCCAGTACTTCCTTCTACCAGCTTCGAGAGCCACTTAGTGTCGAAGGAATTGAATTTATAAATTTTGCTCTGGCATTCAGTCAATGAATAAACAAACTTATCTTATTTTTCATAAATAAATTGTTTTTAAAGGATGAAAGAAATCAGGCATAAAAAATCACTTAAATTAAGTTTTTCTTATTAAATGCATACACATTTAAACAATCTGAAAGGAAACTTTAAAAAAAATGCCACCGTCCGCGACAGGATTCGAACCTGCAATCTTCTGATTCGAAGTCAGACGCCTTATCCGTTAGGCCACGCGGACGCGCAATTGTGTTAGCTGTTGCTGAACAGTGTAATGAGTTATAATAACAGATCAATAACAATGAGAAAGAAATTTTTGAATCACAAACGCCAAAAAAATTCACTTAGTGTCGAAGGAATTGAATTTATAAATTTTGCTCTGGCATTCAGTCAATGAATAAACAAACTTATCTTATTTTTCATAAATAAATTGTTTTTAAAGGATGAAAGATATCAGGCATAAAAAATCACTTAAATTAACTTTTTCTTATTAAATGCATACACATTTAAACAATCTGAAAGGAAACTTAAAAAAAAGCCATCGTCCGCGACAGGATTCGAACCTGCAATCTTTTGATTCGAAGTCAGACGTCTTATCCGTTAGGCCACGCGGACGCGCAATTGCGTTAGCTGTTGCTGAACAGTGTAATAAGTTATAATAACAGATCAATAACAATGAGAAAGAAATTTTTGAATCACAAACGCAAAAAAAATTCACTTAGTGTCGAGTGGGGTTGGGTTGATTTTTGACGGCCAATTATCTACACGAGGGATATGGGCCCGGGGGCAGTGCCCTCCGTGGGGGTCTTTCTAAGGGAACCTATTCCGTATTAACGCATGGAAGATCCACGGCTCGAAGAAAACCACGAAAACTCCGAACGATTAGGCCGACGGGCGCGATTGGGATCGAACCCAGTACTTCTTTCTACCAGCTTCGAGTGCCACTTAGTGTAGAAGGAATTGAATTTATAAATTTTGCTCTGGCATTCAGTCAATGAATAAACAAACTTATCTTATTTTTCATAAATAAATTGTTTTTAAAGGATGAAAGAAATCAGGCATAAAAAATCACTTAAATTAACTTTTTCTTATTAAATGCATACACATTTAAACAATCTGAAAGGAATCTTATAAAAAAATGCCACCGTCCGCGACAGGATTCAAACCTGCAATCTTCAGATTCGAAGTCAGACGCCTTTTCCGTTAGGCCACGCGGACGCGCAATTGTGGCAGCTGTTGCTGAACAGTGTAATAAGTTATAATAACAGATCAATAACAATGAGAACGAAATTTTTGAATCCCAATCGCCAAAAAAATGTCACTTGGTGTCGAAGGAATTGAATTTATAAATTTTGCTCTGTCATTCACTCAATGAATAAACAAACTTATCTTATTTTTCATAAATAAATTGTCTTTAAAGGATGAAAGATATCAGACATAAAAAATCACTTAAATTAACTTTTTCTTATTAAATGCATACACATTTAAACAATCTGAAAGGAAACTTTAAAAAAATGCCATCGTCCGCGACAGGATTCGAACCTGCAATCTTCTGATTCGAAGTCAGACGCCTTATCCGTTAGGCCACGCGGACGCGCAATTGTCTTAGCTGTTGCTGAACAGTGTAATAAGTTATAATAACAGATCAATAACAATGAGAAAGAAATTTTTGAATCACAAACGCCAAAAAAATTCACTTAGTGTCGAAGGAATTGAATTTATAAATTTTGCTCTGGCATTCAGTCAATGAATAAACAAACTTATCTTATTTTTTATAAATAAATTGTTTTTAAAGGATGAAAGATATCAGGCATAAAAAATCACTTACATTAACTTTTTCTTATTAAATGCATACACATTTAAACAATCTGAAAGGAAACTTTAAAAAAAATGCCACCGTCCGCGACAGGATTCGAACCTGCAATCTTCAGATTCGAAGTCAGACAACTTTTCCATTAGGCCACGCGGACGCGCAATTGTGTTAGCTGTTGCTGAACAGTGTATTGAGTTATAATAACAGATCAATAACAATGAGAAAGAAATTTTTGAATCACAAACGCCAAAAAAATTCACTTAGTGTCGAGTTGGGTTGGTTTGATTTTTGACGGCCAATTATATACACGAGGGATATGGGCCCGGGGGCAGTGCCCTCCGTGGGGGTCTTTCTAAGGGAACCTAATCCGTATTAACGCATGGAAGATCCACGGCTCGAAGAAAACCACGAAACCTCCGAACGATTAGGCCGACGGGCGCGATTGGGATCGAACCCAGTACTTCCTTCTACCAGCTTCGAGAGCCACTTAGTGTCGAAGGAATTGAATTTATAAATTTTGCTCTGGCATTCAGTCAATGAATAAACAAACTTATCTTATTTTTCATAAATAAATTGTTTTTAAAGGATGAAAGAAATCAGGCATAAAAAATCACTTAAATTAAGTTTTTCTTATTAAATGCATACACATTTAAACAATCTGAAAGGAAACTTTAAAAAAAATGCCACCGTCCGCGACAGGATTCGAACCTGCAATCTTCTGATTCGAAGTCAGACGCCTTATCCGTTAGGCCACGCGGACGCGCAATTGTGTTAGCTGTTGCTGAACAGTGTAATGAGTTATAATAACAGATCAATAACAATGAGAAAGAAATTTTTGAATCACAAACGCCAAAAAAATTCACTTAGTGTCGAAGGAATTGAATTTATAAATTTTGCTCTGGCATTCAGTCAATGAATAAACAAACTTATCTTATTTTTCATAAATAAATTGTTTTTAAAGGATGAAAGATATCAGGCATAAAAAATCACTTAAATTAACTTTTTCTTATTAAATGCATACACATTTAAACAATCTGAAAGGAAACTTAAAAAAAAGCCATCGTCCGCGACAGGATTCGAACCTGCAATCTTTTGATTCGAAGTCAGACGTCTTATCCGTTAGGCCACGCGGACGCGCAATTGCGTTAGCTGTTGCTGAACAGTGTAATAAGTTATAATAACAGATCAATAACAATGAGAAAGAAATTTTTGAATCACAAACGCAAAAAAAATTCACTTAGTGTCGAGTGGGGTTGGGTTGATTTTTGACGGCCAATTATCT
Source organism: Maratus speciosus (assembly GCA_963932465.1). Lineage (NCBI taxonomy): Eukaryota > Metazoa > Arthropoda > Arachnida > Araneae > Salticidae > Maratus > Maratus speciosus. Next base: position 153,496,276 of record OZ010786.1, read on the forward strand.
ACACGAGGGATATGGGCCCGGGGGCAGTGCCCTCCGTGGGGGTCTTTCTAAGGGAACCTATTCCGTATTAACGCATGGAAGATCCACGGCTCGAAGAAAACCACGAAAACTCCGAACGATTAGGCCGACGGGCGCGATTGGGATCGAACCCAGTACTTCTTTCTACCAGCTTCGAGTGCCACTTAGTGTAGAAGGAATTGAATTTATAAATTTTGCTCTGGCATTCAGTCAATGAATAAACAAACTTATCTTATTTTTCATAAATAAATTGTTTTTAAAGGATGAAAGAAATCAGGCATAAAAAATCACTTAAATTAACTTTTTCTTATTAAATGCATACACATTTAAACAATCTGAAAGGAATCTTTTAAAAAAATGCCACCGTCCGCGACAGGATTCAAACCTGCAATCTTCAGATTCGAAGTCAGACGCCTTTTCCGTTAGGCCACGCGGACGCGCAATTGTGGCAGCTGTTGCTGAACAGTGTAATAAGTTATAATAACAGATCAATAACAATGAGAAAGAAATTTTTGAATCCCAATCGCCAAAAAAATGTCACTTGGTGTCGAAGGAATTGAATTTATAAATTTTGCTCTGGCATTCAGTCAATGAATAAACAAACTTATCTTATTTTTCATAAATAAATTGTCTTTAAAGGATGAAAGATATCAGACATAAAAAATCACTTAAATTAACTTTTTCTTATTAAATGCATACACATTTAAACAATCTGAAAGGAAACTTTAAAAGAATGCCATCGTCCGCGACAGGATTCGAACCTGCAATCTTCTGATTCGAAGTCAGACGCCTTATCCGTTAGGCCAAGCGGACGCGCAATTGTCTTAGCTGTTGCTGAACAGTGTAATAAGTTATAATAACAGATCAATAACAATGAGAAAGAAATTTTTGAATCACAAACGCCAAAAAAATTCACTTAGTGTCGAGTTGGGTTGGGTTGATTTTTGACGGCCAATTATCTACACGAGGGATATGGGCCCGGGGGCAGTGCCCTCCGTGGGGGTCTTTCTAAGGGAACCTAATCCGTATTAACGCATGGAAGATCCACGGCTCGAAGAAAACCACGAAAACTCCGAACGATTAGGCCGACGGGCGCGATTGGGATCGAACCCAGTACTTCCTTCTACCAGCTTCGAGAGCCACTTAGTGTCGAAGGAATTGAATTTATAAATTTTGCTCTGGCATTCAGTCAATGAATAAACAAACTTATCTTATTTTTCATAAATAAATTGTTTTTAAAGGATGAAAGAAATCAGGCATAAAAAATCACTTAAATTAAGTTTTTCTTATTAAATGCATACACATTTAAACAATCTGAAAGGAAACTTTAAAAAAAATGCCACCGTCCGCGACAGGATTCGAACCTGCAATCTTCTGATTCGAAGTCAGACGCCTTATCCGTTAGGCCACGCGGACGCGCAATTGTGTTAGCTGTTGCTGAACAGTGTAATGAGTTATAATAACAGATCAATAACAATGAGAAAGAAATTTTTGAATCACAAACGCCAAAAAAATTCACTTAGTGTCGAAGGAATTGAATTTATAAATTTTGCTCTGGCATTCAGTCAATGAATAAACAAACTTATCTTATTTTTCATAAATAAATTGTTTTTAAAGGATGAAAGAAATCAGGCATAAAAAATCACTTAAATTAAGTTTTTCTTATTAAATGCATACACATTTAAACAATCTGAAAGGAAACTTTAAAAAAAATGCCACCGTCCGCGACAGGATTCGAACCTGCAATCTTTTGATTCGAAGTCAGACGTCTTATCCGTTAGGCCACGCGGACGCGCAATTGCGTTAGCTGTTGCTGAACAGTGTAATAAGTTATAATAACAGATCAATAACAATGAGAAAGAAATTTTTGAATCACAAACGCAAAAAAAATTCACTTAGTGTCGAGTGGGGTTGGGTTGATTTTTGACGGCCAATTATCTACACGAGGGATATGGGCCCGGGGGCAGTGCCCTCCGTGGGGGTCTTTCTAAGGGAACCTATTCCGTATTAACGCATGGAAGATCCACGGCTCGAAGAAAACCACGAAAACTCCGAACGATTAGGCCGACGGGCGCGATTGGGATCGAACCCAGTACTTCTTTCTACCAGCTTCGAGTGCCACTTAGTGTAGAAGGAATTGAATTTATAAATTTTGCTCTGGCATTCAGTCAATGAATAAACAAACTTATCTTATTTTTCATAAATAAATTGTTTTTAAAGGATGAAAGAAATCAGGCATAAAAAATCACTTAAATTAACTTTTTCTTATTAAATGCATACACATTTAAACAATCTGAAAGGAATCTTTTAAAAAAATGCCACCGTCCGCGACAGGATTCAAACCTGCAATCTTCAGATTCGAAGTCAGACGCCTTTTCCGTTAGGCCACGCGGACGCGCAATTGTGGCAGCTGTTGCTGAACAGTGTAATAAGTTATAATAACAGATCAATAACAATGAGAACGAAATTTTTGAATCCCAATCGCCAAAAAAATGTCACTTGGTGTCGAAGGAATTGAATTTATAAATTTTGCTCTGTCATTCACTCAATGAATAAACAAACTTATCTTATTTTTCATAAATAAATTGTCTTTAAAGGATGAAAGATATCAGACATAAAAAATCACTTAAATTAACTTTTTCTTATTAAATGCATACACATTTAAACAATCTGAAAGGAAACTTTAAAAAAATGCCATCGTCCGCGACAGGATTCGAACCTGCAATCTTCTGATTCGAAGTCAGACGCCTTATCCGTTAGGCCACGCGGACGCGCAATTGTCTTAGCTGTTGCTGAACAGTGTAATAAGTTATAATAACAGATCAATAACAATGAGAAAGAAATTTTTGAATCACAAACGCCAAAAAAATTCACTTAGTGTCGAAGGAATTGAATTTATAAATTTTGCTCTGGCATTCAGTCAATGAATAAACAAACTTATCTTATTTTTTATAAATAAATTGTTTTTAAAGGATGAAAGATATCAGGCATAAAAAATCACTTACATTAACTTTTTCTTATTAAATGCATACACATTTAAACAATCTGAAAGGAAACTTTAAAAAAAATGCCACCGTCCGCGACAGGATTCGAACCTGCAATCTTCAGATTCGAAGTCAGACAACTTTTCCATTAGGCCACGCGGACGCGCAATTGTGTTAGCTGTTGCTGAACAGTGTATTGAGTTATAATAACAGATCAATAACAATGAGAAAGAAATTTTTGAATCACAAACGCCAAAAAAATTCACTTAGTGTCGAGTTGGGTTGGTTTGATTTTTGACGGCCAATTATCTACACGAGGGATATGGGCCCGGGGGCAGTGCCCTCCGTGGGGGTCTTTCTAAGGGAACCTAATCCGTATTAACGCATGGAAGATCCACGGCTCGAAGAAAACCACGAAAACTCCGAACGATTAGGCCGACGGGCGCGATTGGGATCGAACCCAGCACTTCCCTTCTACCAGCTTCGAGAGCCACTTAGTGTCGAAGGAATTGAATTTATAAATTTTGCTCTGGCATTCAGTCAATGAATAAACAAACTTATCTTATTTTTGATAAATAAATTGTTTTTAAAGGATGAAAGAAATCAGGCATAAAAAATCACTTAAATTAACTTTTTCTTATTAAATGCGTACACATTTAAACAATCTGAAAGGAAACTTAAAAAAAAAACGCCATCGTCCGCGACAGGATTCGAACCTGCAATCTTCTGATTCGAAGTCAGACACCTTATCCGTTAGGCCACGCGGACGCGCATTTGTGGCAGCTGTTGCTGAACAGTGTAATAAGTTATAATAACAGATCAATAACAATGAGAAAGAAATTTTTGAATCCCAATCGCCAAAAAAATGTCACTTGGTGTCGAAGGAATTGAATTTATAAATTTTGCTCTGGCATTCAGTCAATGAATAAACAAACTTATCTTATTTTTCATAAATAAATTGTCTTTAAAGGATGAAAGATATCAGACATAAAAAATCACTTAAATTAACTTTTTCTTATTAAATGCATACACATTTAAACAATCTGAAAGGAAACTTTAAAAAAATGCCATCGTCCGTGACAGGATTCGAACCTGCAATCTTCTGATTCGAAGTCAGACGCCTTATCCGTTAGGCCACGCGGACGCGCAATTGTCTTAGCTGTTGCTGAACAGTGTAATAAGTTATAAAAACAGATCAATAACAATGAGAAAGAAATTTTTGAATCACAAACGCCAAAAAAATTCACTTAGTGTCGAGTTGGGTTGGGTTGATTTTTGACGGCCAATTATCTACATGAGGGATATGGGCCCGGGGGCAGTGCCCTCCGTGGGGGTCTTTCTAAGGGAACCTAATCCGTATTAACGCATGGAAGATCCACGGCTCGAAGAAAACCACGAAAACTCCGAACGATTAGGCCGACGGGCGCGATTGGGATCGAACCCAGTACTTCCTTCTACCAGCTTCGAGAGCCACTTAGTGTCGAAGGAATTGAATTTATAAATTTTGCTCTGGCATTCAGTCAATGAATAAACAAACTTATCTTATTTTTCATAAATAAATTGTTTTTAAAGGATGAAAGAAATCAGGCATAAAAAATCACTTAAATTAAGTTTTTCTTATTAAATGCATACACATTTAAACAATCTGAAAGGAAACTTTAAAAAAAATGCCACCGTCCGCGACAGGATTCGAACCTGCAATCTTCTGATTCGAAGTCAGACGCCTTATCCGTTAGGCCACGCGGACGCGCAATTGTGTTAGCTGTTGCTGAAAAGTGTAATGAGTTATAATAACAGATCAATAACAATGAGAAAGAAATTTTTGAATCACAAACGCAAAAAAATTCACTTAGTGTCGAGTGGGGTTGGGTTGATTTTTGACGGCCAATTATCTACACGAGGGATATGGGCCCGGGGGCAGTGCCCTCCGTGGGGGTCTTTCTAAGGGAACCTATTCCGTATTAACGCATGGAAGATCCACGGCTCGAAGAAAACCACGAAAACTCCGAACGATTAGGCCGACGGGCGCGATTGGGATCGAACCCAGTACTTCTTTCTACCAGCTTCGAGTGCCACTTAGTGTAGAAGGAATTGAATTTATAAATTTTGCTCTGGCATTCAGTCAATGAATAAACAAACTTATCTTATTTTTCATAAATAAATTGTTTTTAAAGGATGAAAGAAATCAGGCATAAAAAATCACTTAAATTAACTTTTTCTTATTAAATGCATACACATTTAAACAATCTGAAAGGAATCTTTTAAAAAAATGCCACCGTCCGCGACAGGATTCAAACCTGCTATCTTCAGATTCGAAGTCGGACGCCTTTTCCGTTAGGCCACGCGGACGCGCAATTGTGTTAGCTGTTGCTGAACAGTGTAATGAGTTATAATAACAGATCAATAACAATGAGAAAGAAATTTTTGAGTTGGGTTGGGTTGATTTTTGACGGCCAATTATCTACAGGGATATAGGCCCTGGGGGAGTGCCCTCCGTGGGGGTCTTTCTAAGGGAACCTAATCCGTATTAACGCATGGAAGATCCACGGCTCGAAGAAAACCACAAAAACTCCGAACGATTAGGCCGACGGGCGCTATTGGGATCGAACCCAGCACTTCCCTTCTACCAGCTTCGAGAGCCACTTAGTGTCGAAGGAATTGAATTTATAAATTTTGCTCTGGCATTCAGTCAATGAATAAACAAACTTATCTTATTTTTGATAAATAAATTGTTTTTAAAGGATGAAAGAGATCAGGCATAAAAAATCACTTAAATTAACTTTTTCTTATTAAATGCATACACATTTAAACAATCTGAAAGGAAACTTAAAAAAAAAACGCCATCGTCCGCGACAGGATTCGAACCTGCAATCTTCTGATTCGAAGTCAGACACCTTATCCGTTAGGCCACGCGGACGCGCAATTGTGGCAGCTGTTGCTGAACAGTGTAATAAGTTATAATAACAGATCAATAACAATGAGAAAGACATTTTTGAATCCCAATCGCCAAAAAAATGTCACTTGGTGTCGAAGGAATTGAATTTATAAATTTTGCCCTTTCATTCAGTCAATGAATAAACAAACTTATCTTATTTTTCATAAATAAATTGTTTTTAAAGGATGAAAGATATCAGACATAAAAAATCACTTAAATTAACTTTTTCTTATTAAATGCATACACATTTAAACAATCTGAAAGGAAACTTTAAAAAAATGCCACCGTCCGCGACAGGATTCGAACCTGCAATCTTCTGATTCGAAGTCAGACGCCTTATCCGTTAGGCCACGCGGACGTGCAATTGTGTTAGCTGTTGCTGAACAGTGTAATAATTTATAATAACAGATCAATAACAATGAGAAAGAAATTTTTGAATCACAAACGCCAAAAAAATTCACTTAGTGTCGAGTTGGGTTGGGTTGATTTTTGACGGCCAATTATCTACACGAGGGATATGGGCCCGGGGGCAGTGCCCTCCATGGGGGTCTTTCTAAGGGAACCTAATCCGTATTAACGCATGGAAGATCCACGGATCGAAGAAAACCACGAAAACTCCGAACGATTAGGCCGACGGGCGCGATTGGGATCGAACCCAGTACTTCCTTCTACCAGCTTCGAGAGCCACTTAGTGTAGAAGGAATTGAATTTATAAATTTTGCTCTGGCATTCAGTCAATGAATAAACAAACTTATCTTATTTTTCATAAATTGTTTTTAAAGGATGAAAGAAATCAGGCATAAAAAATCACTTAAATTAACTTTTTCTTATTAAATGCATACACATTTAAACAATCTGAAAGGAAACTTTAAAAAAAATGCCACCGTCCGCGACAGGATTCGAACCTGCAATCTTCAGATTCGAAGTCAGACGCCTTTTCCGTTAGGCCACGCGGACGCGCAATTGTGTTAGCTGTTGCTGAACAGTGTAATGAGTTATAATAACAGATCAATAACAATGAGAAAGAAATTTTTGAATCACAAACGCCAAAAAAATTCACTTAGTGTCGAGTTGGGTTGGTTTGATTTTTGACGGCCAATTATCTACACGAGGGATATGGGCCCGGGGGCAGTGCCCTCCGTGGGGGTCTTTCTAAGGGAACCTAATCCGTATTAACGCATGGAAGATCCACGGCTCGAAGAAAACCACGAAAACTCCGAACGATTAGGCCGACGGGCGCGATTGGGATCGAACCCAGCACTTCCCTTCTACCAGCTTCGAGAGCCACTTAGTGTCGAAGGAATTGAATTTATAAATTTTGCTCTGGCATTCAGTCAATGAATAAACAAACTTATCTTATTTTTGATAAGACGGGGGGTCCATCTTCCGGTCCCAGGCCCTTTTCAGGCCCATTTGTCGACACAAGGAACCACCCGTGAAACAAGCCCCGCGACGCGTCCCGAAGGTCGCCGCCAGACAAGCTCCAACAGAGCGGAACCCCGCGCCAACTCCGGTCAAACCGACACCGCTGCCCAGCGCACACGGTGACGGCTATTCCCAAGAAGAGACGAACGGCCGCTACGACAGTCCTCACCACCCAGCTAGAAAAACCAAGTGGTCCCTAAACTTGGTTACTCGAGCCGGTAGACCCCGCAAACCATCGCAGGAACCAGACGCCTATAAAGACGCTGGGCCCACGGGCCGAACCGAGGCTTCCCGACCCGAATTTAATTTACGGACAGGCCCCCAAGATCAGATACCATTTTCCGGCAGAGACATTTTTGTGGGCCAGTCGATCGGAAAGTTAGTGAGGAGCCCCTAGCTTGAAAACCAGGGAGGACGGGGAAAATCCCTCCGGCCGTAAAGCGACCCAGCTCCTGGCTCTTCGCCCAGTCCACCCGGCTCAACCGACGGAACCCCTCGCGGATCACGCCGGGAGCCAGTTGGCCCAGACTAGGTGCCGTTAGCGACCCCAGGCGGGCACGGAAAGCTCCACCTAGACGGAATAGACTCCGCCTCGCTAGGGGGTTGGATGGAACGGAGTCCCGCCAGCCCCCACCGACTCGACTCCATCCTAGGACAGAGAAGCCAGCGGAGGCCGACAGAAGACCGCCCACCACTACCTTACCTCACGGCCGTCGAGGGTACCCAGGCCCGAAGACCCCTGACCCCGTGCAGTGACCGACCGCTACCTTTGTTAGTGCGTTCGAAAGTTAGGTGGAGACACCTCTAGGTCCTCATCACCAGGCGAGGCAAACTCCGGTACCGCATAGACACGGAGGACCTGGATCGGACCAAGAGTTCACCTGAGGCACGATGAGCCGCCGCGTTACCGGCGAGCCTCCGGCCCGTTTCCCTGCGGGAATAGCGTTCGATGGTGGACCTGCCGGCCGACCCCCTCCCAAGGGTCACGGCACGACATGGAGCAACCAGAGCCATACTGGCCTCCCCACGCGACCGCTCCTTGGTCAACGGGGGCACCGCCAAACCCTACCACCCTGAGGGTCGGCTCCCAACTGCTCCAGCTGAGGTCCTCGGAGGGATGAGCCACCCAAGTCATAAAGTAACCTGGGTGCTGTCCGAAACCCTCGCCCTTCGGTTGCTCCGGGAGTCCCTGCATGGCGTTCCCGCGAGCCCCGTCGTCACTAGCGAGCACCGAGGACTTTCCTCTACAAAGCCCTCACTCATACTTCAGGCTCCCTCTTAGTCAATTGGTGGATGGGGTCCTATCGCCTTAGCTAGTCTTTGCCCGGCGACACCGTCCGGCCCTTAGACCGGCACCGGGATCGACCTATGGAGCGTCGCTATCCGGCTTGGCCAGAGAACCCGGCTGCCGGGGGATGCGTGTAGGTCGAGCCCGAAGGCCCCCGCACCCCATGCCCAACGTCCGTTACCCGTGGCCACCGGACCCTTGGCCTGTCGACCGCAGGTCTCTCGAGGAGGTGGCGAATCGTCCCCATCCGGCCCCCTCGCATTCGTACACAACGAACTCTGCCGAGCTTCCGGTCTCCTCCCCCACTCAAGGGGTCGGTTCGGAACCACCCGGAGGGGCGGCCACCTTTGTTTTTAAAGGATGAAAGAAATCAGGCATAAAAAATCACTTAAATTAACTTTTTCTTATTAAATGCATACACATTTAAACAATCTGAAAGGAAACTTAAAAAAAATGCCATCGTCCGCGACAGGATTCGAACCTGCAATCTTCTTATTCGAAGTCAGACGCCTTATCCGTTAGGCCACGCGGACGCGCAAGTGTGTTAGCTGTTGCTGAACAGTGTAATAAGTTATAATAACAGATCAATAACAATGAGAAAGAAATTTTTGAATCACAAACGCCAAAAAAATTCACTTAGTGTCGAGTTGGGTTGGGTTGATTTTTGACGGCCAATTATCTACACGAGGGATATGGGCCCGGGGGCAGTGCCCTCCGTGGGGGTCTTTCTAAGGGAACCTAATCCGTATTAACGCATGGAAGATCCACGGCTCGAAGAAAACCACGAAAACTCCGAACGATTAGGCGGACGGGCGCGATTGGGATCGAACCCAGTACTTCCTTCTACCAGCTTCGACAGCCACTTAGTGTCGAAGGAATTGAATTTAAAAATTTTGCTCTGGCATTCAGTCAATGAATAAACAAACTTATCTTATTTTTCATAAATAAATTGTTTTTAAAGGATGAAAGAAATCAGGCATAAAAAATCACTTAAATTAACTTTTTCTTATTAAATGCATACACATTTAAACAATCTGAAAGGAAACTTTAAAAAAAATGCCACCGTCCGCGACAGGATTCGAACCTGCAATTTTCTGATTCGAAGTCAGACGCCTTATCCGTTAGGCCACGCGGACGCGCAATTGTGTAAGCTGTTGCTGAACAGTGTAATGAGTTATAATAACACATCAATAACAATGAGAAAGAAATTTTTGAATCACAAACGCCAAAAAAATTCACTTAGTGTCGAAGAAATTGAATTTATAAATTTTGCTCTGGCATTCAGTCAATGAATAAACAAACTTATCTTATTTTTCATAAATAAATTGTTTTTAAAGGATGAAAGATATCAGGCATAAAAAATCACTTAAATTAACTTTTTCTTATTAAATGCATACACATTTAAACAATCTGAAAGGAAACTTAAAAAAAAGCCATCGTCCGCGACAGGATTCGAACCTGCAATCTTCTGATTCGAAGTCAGACGCCTTATCCGTTAGGCCACGCGGATGCGCAATTGTGTTAGCTGTTGCTGAACAGTGTAATAAGTTATAATAACAGATCAATAACAATGAGAAAGAAATTTTTGAATCACAAACGCAAAAAAAATTCACTTAGTGTCGAGTGGGGTTGGGTTGATTTTTGACGGCCAATTATCTACACGAGGGATATGGGCCCGGGGGCAGTGCCCTCCGTGGGGGTCTTTCTAAGGGAACCTAATCCGTATTAACGCATGGAAGATCCACGGCTCGAAGAAAACCACGAAAACTCCGAACGATTAGGCCGACGGGCGCGATTGGGATCGAACCCAGCACTTCCCTTCTACCAGCTTCGAGAGCCACTTAGTGTCGAAGGAATTGAATTTATAAATTTTGCTCTGGCATTCAGTCAATGAATAAACAAACTTATCTTATTTTTGATAAATAAATTGTTTTTAAAGGATGAAAGAAATCAGGCATAAAAAATCACTTAAATTAACTTTTTCTTATTAAATGCATACACATTTAAACAATCTGAAAGGAAACTTAAAAAAAACGCCATCGTCCGCGACAGGATTCGAACCTGCAATCTTCTGATTAGAAGTCAGACACCTTATCCGTTAGGCCACGCGGACGCGCAATTGTGGCAGCTGTTGCTGAACAGTGTAATAAGTTATAATAACAGATCAATAACAATGAGAAAGACATTTTTGAATCCCAATCGCCAAAAAAATGTCACTTGGTGTCGAAGGAATTGAATTTATAAATTTTGCCCTTTCATTCAGTCAATGAATGAACAAACTTATCTTATTTTTCATAAATAAATTGTTTTTAAAGGATGAAAGATATCAGACATAAAAAATCACTTAAATTAACTTTTTCTTATTAAATGCATACACATTTAAACAATCTGAAAGGAAACTTTAAAAAAAAGCCACCGTCCGCGACAGGATTCGAACCTGCAATCTTCTGATTCGAAGTCAGACGCCTTATCCGTTAGGCCACGCGGAATCGCAATTGTGTTAGCTGTTGCTGAACAGTGTAATAAGTTATAATAACAGATCAATAACAATGAGAAAGAAATTTTTGAATCACAAACGCCAAAAAAATGCACTTAGTGTCGAGTTGGGTTGGGTTGATTTTTGACGGCCAATTATCTGCACGAGGGATATGGGCCCGGGGGCAGTGCCCTCCATGGGGGTCTTTCTAAGGGATCCTAATCCGTATTAACGCATGGAAGATCCACGGCTCGAAGAAAACCACGAAAACTCCGAACGATTATGCCGACGGGCGCGATTGGGATCGAACCCAGCACTTCCCTTCTACCAGCTTCGAGAGCCACTTAGTGTCGAAGGAATTGAATTTATAAATTTTGCTCTGTCATTCAGTCAATGAATAAACAAACTTATCTTATTTTTCATAAATAAATTGTTTTTAAAGGATGAAAGAAATCAGGCATAAAAAATAACTTAAATTAACTTTTTCTTATTAAATGCATACACATTTAAACAATCTGAAAGGAAACTTTAAAAAAATGCCATCATCCGCGACAGGATTTGAACCTGCAATCTTCTGATTCGAAGTCAGACGCCTTATCCGTTAGGCCCCGCGGTCGCGCAATTGTGTTAGCTGTTGCTGAACAGTGTAATAAGTTATAATAACAGATCAAAAACAATGAGAAAGAAATTTTTGAATCACAAACGCCAAATAAATTCACTTAGTGTCGAGTTGGGTTGGGTTGATTTTTGACGGCCAATTATCTACACGAGGGATCTAGGCCCGGGGGCAGTGCCCTCCGTGGGTGTCTTTCTAAGGGAACCTAATCCGTATTATTGCATAGAAGATCCACGGCTCGAAGAAAACCACAAAAACTCCGAACGATTAGGCCGGCGGGCGCGATTGGGATCGAACCCAGCACTTCCCTTCTACCAGCTTCGAGAGCAACTTAGTGTCGAAGGAATTGAATTTATAAATTTTGCTCTGGCATTCAGTCAATGAATAAGCAAACTTATCTTATTTTTCATAAATAAATTGTTTTTAAAGGATGAAAGAAATCAGGCATAAAAAATCACTTAAATTAACATTTTCTTATTAAATGCATACGGTTGGTTGGTTGTATTTATGTCGGCCAATTATCTGCACGTGGGATATAGGCCCTAAGAGGGAGTGCCTTCCGTGGAGGTCTTTCTAAGGGAACCTAACCCGTATTAACGCTTGGAGAACCAAGGTTCGAAGAAAACCACGAAAACTCCGAACGATTAGGCCGACGGGCGCGATTGGGATCGAACCCAGCACTTCCCGTCTACCAGCTTCGAGAGCAGAACCTCTCGGCCACTGGTGGGGCCGTAAATGCATACGCATTTAAACAATCTGAAAGGAAACTTAAAAAAAATGCCATCGTCCGCGACAGGATTCGAACCTGCAATCTTCTGATTCGAAGTCAGACGCCTTATCCGTTAGGCCACGCGGACGCGCAATTGTGTTAGCTGTTGCTGAACACTGTAATAAGTTATAATAACAGATCAATAACAATGAGAAAGAAATTTTTGAATCACAAACGCCAAAAAAATTCACTTAGTGTCGAGTTGGGTTGGGTTGATTTTTGACGGCCAATTATCTACACGAGGGATATGGGCCCGGAGGCAGTGCCCTCCGTGGGGGTCTTTCTAAGGGAACCTAATCCGTATTAACGCATGGAAGATCCACGGCTCGAAGAAAACCACGAAAACTCCGAACGATTAGGCCGACGGGCGCGATTGGGATCGAACCCAGTACTTCCTTCTACGAGCTTCGAGAGCCACTTAGTGTCGAAGGAATTGAATTTATAAATTTTGCTCTGGCATTCAGTCAATGAATAAACAAACTTATCTTATTTTTCATAAATAAATTGTTTTTAAAGGATGAAAGAAATCAGGCATAAAAAATCACTTAAATTAACTTTTTCTTATTAAATGCATACACATTTAAACAATCTGAAAGGAAACTTTAAAAAAAATGCCACCGTCCGCGACAGGATTCGAACCTGCAATCTTCTGATTCGAAGTCAGACGCCTTATCCGTTAGGCCACGCGGACGCGCAATTGTGTTAGCTGTTACTGAACAGTATAATGAGTTATAATAACAGATCAATAACAATGAGAAAGAAATTTTTGAATCACAAACGCCAAAAAAATTCACTTAGTGTCGAAGGAATTGAATTTATAAATTTTGCTCTGGCATTCAGTCAATGAATAAACAAACTTATCTTATTTTTCATAAATAAATTGTTTTTAAAGGATGAAAGATATCAGGCATAAAAAATCACTTAAATTAACTTTTTCTTATTAAATGCATACACATTTAAACAATCTGAAAGGAAACTTAAAAAAAAGCCATCGTCCGCGACAGGATTCGAACCTGCAATCTTCTGATTCGAAGTCAGACGCCTTATCCGTTAGGCCACGCGCACGCGCAATTGTGTTAGCTGTTGCTGAACAGTGTAATAAGTTATAATAACAGATCAATAATAATGAGAAAGAAATTTTTGAATCACAAACGCAAAAAAAATTCACTTAGTGTCGAGTGGGGTTGGGTTGATTTTTGACGGCCAATTATCTACACGAGGGATATGGGCCCGGGGGCAGTGCCCTCCGTGGGGGTCTTTCTATGGGAACCTAATCCGTATTAACGCATGGAAGATCCACGGCTCGAAGAAAACCACGAAAACTCCGAACGATTAGGCCGACGGGCGCGATTGGGATCGAACCCAGTACTTCCTTCTACCAGCTTCGAGAGCCACTTAGTGTAGAAGGAATTGAATTTATAAATTTTGCTCTGGCATTCAGTCAATGAATAAACAAACTTATCTTATTTTTCATAAATAAATTGTTTTTAAAGGATGAAAGAAATCAGGCATAAAAAATCACTTAAATTAACATTTTCTTATTAAATGCATACACATTTAAACAATCTGAAAGGAAACTTTAAAAAAAATGCCACCGTCCGCGACAGGATTCGAACCTGCAATCTTCAGATTCGAAGTCAGACGCCTTTTCCGTTAGGCCACGCGGACGCGCAATTGTGTTAGCTGTTGCTGAACAGTGTAATGAGTTATAATAACAGATCAATAACAATGAGAAAGAAATTTTTGAGTTGGGTTGGGTTCATTTTTGACGGCCAATTATCTACAGGGATATAGGCCCGGGGGGAGTGCCCTCCGTGGGGGTCTTTCTAAGGGAACCTAATCCGTATTAACGCATGGAAGATCCACGGATCGAAGAAAACCACGAAAACTCCGAACGATTAGGCCGACGGGCGCGATTGGGATCGAACCCAGCACTTCCCATCTACCAGCTTCGAGAGCCACTTAGTGTCGAAGGAATTGAATTTATAAATTTTGCTCTGGCATTCAGTCAATGAATAAACAAACTTATCTTATTTTTGATAAATAAATTGTTTTTAAAGGATGAAAGAAATCAGGCATAAAAAATCACTTAAATTAACTTTTTCTTATTAAATGCATACACATTTAAATAATCTGAAAGGAAACTTAAAAAAAAACGCCATCGTCCGCGACAGGAATCGAACCTGCAATCTTCTGATTCGAAGTCAGACACCTTATCCGATAGGCCACGCGGACGCGCAATGGAGGCAGCTCTTGCTGAACAGTGTAATAAGTTATAATAACAGATCAATAACAATGAGAAAGACATTTTTGAATCCCAATCGCCAAAAAAATGTCACTTGGTGTCGAAGGAATTGAATTTATAAATTTTGCTCTGTCATTCAGTCAATGAATAAACAAACTTATCTTATTTTTCATAAATAAATTGTTTTTAAAGGATGAAAGATATCAGACATAAAAAATCACTTAAATTAACTTTTTCTTATTAAATGCATACACATTTAAACAATCTGAAAGGAAACTTTAAAAAAATGCCACCGTCCGCGACAGGATTCGAACCTGCAATCTTCTGATTCGAAGTCAGACGCCTTATCCGTTAGGCCACGCGGACGCGCAATTGTGTTAGCTGTTGCTGAACAGTGTAATAAGTTATAATAACAGATCAATAACAATGAGAAAGAAATTTTTGAATCACAAACGCCAAAAAAATTCACTTAGTGTCGAGTTGGGTTGGGTTGATTTTTGACGGCCAATTATCTACACGAGGGATATGGGCCCGGGGGCAGTGCCCTCCATGGGGGTCTTTCTAAGGGAACCTAATCCGTATTAACGCATGGAAGATCCACGGCTCGAAGAAAACCACGAAAACTCCGAATGATTAGGCCGACGGGCGCGATTGGGATCGAACCCAGTACTTCCTTCTACCAGCTTCGAGAGCCACTTAGTGTCGAAGGAATTGAATTTATAAATTTTGCTCTGGCATTCAGTCAATGAATAAACAAACTTATCTTATTTTTCATAAATAAATTGTTTTTAAAGGATGAAAGAAATCAGGCATAAAAAATCACTTAAATTAACTTTTTCTTATTAAATGCATACACATTTAAACAATCTGAAAGGAAACTTTAAAAAAAATGCCATCGTCCGCGACAGGATTTGAACCTGCAATCTTCTGATTCGAAGTCAGACGCCTTACTCGTTAGGCCACGCGGACGCGCAATTGTGGCAGATGTTGCTGAACAGTGTAATAAGTTATAATAACAGATCAATAACAATGAGAAAGAAATTTTTGAATCACAAACGCCAAAAAAATTCACTTAGTGTCGAGTTGGGTTGGGTTGATTTTTGACGGCCAATTATCTACACGAGGGATATGGGCCCGGGGGCAGTGCCCTCCGTGGGGGTCTTTCTAAGGGAACCTAATCCGTATTAACGCATGGAAGATCCACGGCTCGAAGAAAACCACGAAAACTCCGAACGATTAGGCCGACGGGCGCGATTGGGATCGAACCCAGTACTTCCTTCTACCAGCTTCGAGAGCCACTTAGTGTCGAAGGAATTGAATTTATAAATTTTGCTCTGGCATTCACTCAATGAATAAACAAACTTATCTTATTTTTCATAAATAAATTGTTTTTAAAGGATGAAAGAAATCAGGCATAAAAAATCACTTAAATTAACTTTTTCTTATTAAATGCATACACATTTAAACAATCTGAAAGGAAACTTTAAAAAAAATGCCATCGTCCGCGACAGGATTTGAACCTCCAATCTTCTGATTCGAAGTCAGACGCCTTATCCGTTAGGCCACGCGGACGCGCAATTGTGGCAGATGTTGCTGAACAGTGTAATAAGTTATAATAACAGATCAATAACAATGAGAAAGAAATTTTTGAATCACAAACGCCAAAAAAATTCACTTAGTGTCGAGTTGGGTTGGGTTGATTTTTGACGGCCAATTATCTACACGAGGGATATGGGCCCGGGGGCAGTGCCCTCCGTGGGGGTCTTTCTAAGGGAACCTAATCCGTATTAACGCATGGAAGATCCACGGCTCGAAGAAAACCACAAAAACTCCGAACGATTAGGCCGAAGGGCGCGATTGGGATCGAACCCAGTACTTCCTTCTACCAGCTTCGAGAGCCACTTAGTGTCGAAGGAATTGAATTTATAAATTTTGCTCTGGCATTCAGTCAATGAATAAACAAACTTATCTTATTTTTCATAAATAAATTGTTTTTAAAGGATGAAAGAAATCAGGCATAAAAATTCACTTAAATTAACTTTTTCTTATTAAATGCATACACATTTAAACAATCTGAAAGGAAACTTTAAAAAAATGCCACCGTCCGCGACAGGATTCGAACCTGCAATCTTCTGACTCGAAGTCAGACGCCTTTTCCGTTAGGCCACGCGGACGCGCAATTGTGTTAGCTGTTGCTGAACAGTGTAATGAGTTATAATAACAGATCAATAACAATGAGAAAGAAATTTTTGAATCACAATCGCCAAAAAAATATCACTTGGTGTCGAAGGAATTGAATTTATAAAATTTGCTCTGTCATTCAGTCAATGAATAAACAAACTTATCTTATTTTTCATAAATAAATTGTTTTTAAAGGATGAAAGAAATCAGGCATAAAAAATAACTTAAATTAACTTTTCCTTATTAAATGCATACACATTTAAACAATCTGAAAGGAAACTTAAAAAAAAAAATGCCATCGTCCGCGACAGGATTTGAACCTGCAATCTTCTGATTCGAAGTCAGACGCCTTATCCGTTAGGGCACGCGGACGCGCAATTGTGTTAGCTGTTGCTGAACAGTGTAATGAGTTATAATAACAGATCAATAACAATGAGAAAGAAATTTTTGAATCACAAACGCCAAACAAATTCACTTAGTGTCGAAGGAATATAATTTATAAATTTTGCTCTGGCATTCAGTCAATGAATAAACAAACTTATCTTATTTTTCATAAATAAATTGTTTTTAAAGGATGAAAGAAATCAGGCATAAAAAATCACTTAAATTAACTTTTTCTTATTAAATGCATACACATTTAAACAATCTGAAAGGAAACTAAAAAAAATGCCACCGTCCGCGACAGGATTCGAATCTGCAATCTTCTGATTCGAAGTCAGACGCCTTATCCGTTAGGCCACGCGGACGCGCAATTATGTTAGCTGTTGCTGAACAGTGTAATGAGTTATAATAACAGATCAATAACAATGAGAAAGAAATTTTTGAATCACTAACGCCAAAAAAATTCACTTAGTGTCGAAGGAATTGAATTTATAAATTTTGCTGTCATTCAGTCAATGAATAAACAAACTTATCTTATTTTTCATAAATAAATTGTTTTTAAAGGATGAAAGAAATCAGGCATAAAAATAACTTAAATTAACTTTTTCTTATTAAATGCATACACATTTAAACAATGTGAAAGGAAACTTTAAAAAAAATGCCATCGTCCGCGAAAGGATTTGAACCTGCAATCTTCTGATTCGAAGTCAGACGCCTTATCCGTTAGGCCACGCGGACGCGCAATTGTGTTAGCTGTTGCTGAACAGTGTAATGAGTTATAATAACAGATCAATAACAATGAGAAAGAAATTTTTGAGTTGGGTTGGGTTGATTTTTGACGGCCAATTATCTACAGGGATATAGGCCCGGGGGGAGTGCCCTCCGTGGGGGTCTTTCTAAGGGAACCTAATCCGTATTAACGCATGGAAGATCCACGGATCGAAGAAAACCACGAAAACTCCGAACGATTAGGCCGACGGGCGCGATTGGGATCGAACCCAGCACTTCCCATCTACCAGCTTCGAGAGCCACTTAGTGTCGAAGGAATTGAATTTATAAATTTTGCTCTGGCATTCAGTCAATGAATAAACAAACTTATCTTATTTTTGATAAATAAATTGTTTTTAAAGGATGAAAGAAATCAGGCATAAAAAATCACTTAAATTAACTTTTTCTTATTAAATGCATACACATTTAAATAATCTGAAAGGAAACTTAAAAAAAAACGCCATCGTCCGCGACAGGAATCGAACCTGCAATCTTCTGATTCGAAGTCAGACACCTTATCCGATAGGCCACGCGGACGCGCAATTGAGGCAGCTCTTGCTGAACAGTGTAATAAGTTATAATAACAGATCAATAACAATGAGAAAGACATTTTTGAATCCCAATCGCCAAAAAAATGTCACTTGGTGTCGAAGGAATTGAATTTATAAATTTTGCTCTGTCATTCAGTCAATGAATAAACAAACTTATCTTATTTTTCATAAATAAATTGTTTTTAAAGGATGAAAGATATCAGACATAAAAAATCACTTAAATTAACTTTTTCTTATTAAATGCATACACATTTAAACAATCTGAAAGGAAACTTTAAAAAAATGCCACCGTCTGCGACAGGATTCGAACCTGCAATCTTCTGATTCGAAGTCAGACGCCTTATCCGTTAGGCCACGCGGACGCGCAATTGTGTTAGCTGTTGCTGAACAGTGTAATAAGTTATAATAACAGATCAATAACAATGAGAAAGAAATTTTTGAATCACAAACGCCAAAAAAATTCACTTAGTGTCGAGTTGGGTTGGGTTGATTTTTGACGGCCAATTATCTACACGAGGGATATGGGCCCGGGGGCAGTGCCCTCCATGAGGGTCTTTCTAAGGGAACCTAATCCGTATTAACGCATGGAAGATCCACGGCTCGAAGAAAACCACGAAAACTCCGAATGATTAGGCCGACGGGCGCGATTGGGATCGAACCCAGTACTTCCTTCTACCAGCTTCGAGAGCCACTTAGTGTCGAAGGAATTGAATTTATAAATTTTGCTCTGGCATTCAGTCAATGAATAAACAAACTTATCTTATTTTTCATAAATAAATTGTTTTTAAAGGATGAAAGAAATCAGGCATAAAAAATCACTTAAATTAACTTTTTCTTATTAAATGCATACACATTTAAACAATCTGAAAGGAAACTTTAAAAAAAATGCCATCGTCCGCGACAGGATTTGAACCTGCAATCTTCTGATTCGAAGTCAGACGCCTTACTCGTTAGGCCACGCGGACGCGCAATTGTGGCAGATGTTGCTGAACAGTGTAATAAGTTATAATAACAGATCAATAACAATGAGAAAGAAATTTTTGAATCACAAACGCCAAAAAAATTCACTTAGTGTCGAGTTGGGTTGGGTTGATTTTTGACGGCCAATTATCTACACGAGGGATATGGGCCCGGGGGCAGTGCCCTCCGTGGGGGTCTTTCTAAGGGAACCTAATCCGTATTAACGCATGGAAGATCCACGGCTCGAAGAAAACCACGAAAACTCCGAACGATTAGGCCGACGGGCGCGATTGGGATCGAACCCAGTACTTCCTTCTACCAGCTTCGAGAGCCACTTAGTGTCGAAGGAATTGAATTTATAAATTTTGCTCTGGCATTCACTCAATGAATAAACAAACTTATCTTATTTTTCATAAATAAATTGTTTTTAAAGGATGAAAGAAATCAGGCATAAAAAATCACTTAAATTAACTTTTTCTTATTAAATGCATACACATTTAAACAATCTGAAAGGAAACTTTAAAAAAAATGCCATCGTCCGCGACAGGATTTGAACCTGCAATCTTCTGATTCGAAGTCAGACGCCTTATCCGTTAGGCCACGCGGACGCGCAATTGTGGCAGATGTTGCTGAACAGTGTAATAAGTTATAATAACAGATCAATAACAATGAGAAAGAAATTTTTGAATCACAAACGCCAAAAAAATTCACTTAGTGTCGAGTTGGGTTGGGTTGATTTTTGACGGCCAATTATCTACACGAGGGATATGGGCCCGGGGGCAGTGCCCTCCGTGGGGGTCTTTCTAAGGGAACCTAATCCGTATTAACGCATGGAAGATCCACGGCTCGAAGAAAACCACAAAAACTCCGAACGATTAGGCCGAAGGGCGCGATTGGGATCGAACCCAGTACTTCCTTCTACCAGCTTCGAGAGCCACTTAGTGTCGAAGGAATTGAATTTATAAATTTTGCTCTGGCATTCAGTCAATGAATAAACAAACTTATCTTATTTTTCATAAATAAATTGTTTTTAAAGGATGAAAGAAATCAGGCATAAAAATTCACTTAAATTAACTTTTTCTTATTAAATGCATACACATTTAAACAATCTGAAAGGAAACTTTAAAAAAAATGCCACCGTCCGCGACAGGATTCGAACCTGCAATCTTCTGACTCGAAGTCAGACGCCTTTTCCGTTAGGCCACGCGGACGCGCAATTGTGTTAGCTGTTGCTGAACAGTGTAATGAGTTATAATAACAGATCAATAACAATGAGAAAGAAATTTTTGAATCACAATCGCCAAAAAAATATCACTTGGTGTCGAAGGAATTGAATTTATAAAATTTGCTCTGTCATTCAGTCAATGAATAAACAAACTTATCTTATTTTTCATAAATAAATTGTTTTTAAAGGATGAAAGAAATCAGGCATAAAAAATAACTTAAATTAACTTTTCCTTATTAAATGCATACACATTTAAACAATCTGAAAGGAAACTTAAAAAAAAAAATGCCATCGTCCGCGACAGGATTTGAACCTGCAATCTTCTGATTCGAAGTCAGACGCCTTATCCGTTAGGGCACGCGGACGCGCAATTGTGTTAGCTGTTGCTGAACAGTGTAATGAGTTATAATAACAGATCAATAACAATGAGAAAGAAATTTTTGAATCACAAACGCCAAACAAATTCACTTAGTGTCGAAGGAATATAATTTATAAATTTTGCTCTGGCATTCAGTCAATGAATAAACAAACTTATCTTATTTTTCATAAATAAATTGTTTTTAAAGGATGAAAGAAATCAGGCATAAAAAATCACTTAAATTAACTTTTTCTTATTAAATGCATACACATTTAAACAATCTGAAAGGAAACTAAAAAAAATGCCACCGTCCGCGACAGGATTCGAATCTGCAATCTTCTCATTCGAAGTCAGACGCCTTATCCGTTAGGCCACGCGGACGCGCAATTATGTTAGCTGTTGCTGAACAGTGTAATGAGTTATAATAACAGATCAATAACAATGAGAAAGAAATTTTTGAATCACTAACGCCAAAAAAATTCACTTAGTGTCGAAGGAATTGAATTTATAAATTTTGCTGTCATTCAGTCAATGAATAAACAAACTTATCTTATTTTTCATAAATAAATTGTTTTTAAAGGATGAAAGAAATCAGGCATAAAAATAACTTAAATTAACTTTTTCTTATTAAATGCATACACATTTAAACAATGTGAAAGGAAACTTTAAAAAAAATGCCATCGTCCGCGAAAGGATTTGAACCTGCAATCTTCTGATTCGAAGTCAGACGCCTTATCCGTTAGGCCACGCGGACGCGCAATTGTGGCAGATGTTGCTAAACAGTGTAATAAGTTATAATAACAGATCAATAACAATGAGAAAGAAATTTTTGAATCACAAACGCCAAAAAAATTCACTTAGTGTCGAGTTGGGTTGGGTTGATTTTTGACGGCCAATTATCTACACGAGGGATATGGGCCCGGGGGCAGTGCCCTCCGTGGGGGTCTTTCTAAGGGAACCTAATCCGTATTAACGCATGGAAGATCCACGGCTCGAAGAAAACCACAAAAACTCCGAACGATTAGGCCGAAGGGCGCGATTGGGATCGAACCCAGTACTTCCTTCTACCAGCTTCGAGAGCCACTTAGTGTCGAAGGAATTGAATTTATAAATTTTGCTCTGGCATTCAGTCAATGAATAAACAAACTTATCTTATTTTTCATAAATAAATTGTTTTTAAAGGATGAAAGAAATCAGGCATAAAAATTCACTTAAATTAACTTTTTCTTATTAAATGCATACACATTTAAACAATATGAAACTAAACTTTAAAAAAAAATGCCACCGTCCGCGACAGGATTCGAATCTGCAATCTTCTGATTCGAAGTCAGACGCCTTATCCGTTAGGCCACGCGGACGCGCAATTATGTTAGCTGTTGCTGAACAGTGTAATGAGTTATAATAACAGATCAATAACAATGAGAAAGAAATTTTTGAATCACTAACGCCAAAAAAATTCACTTAGTGTCGAAGGAATTGAATTTATAAATTTTGCTGTCATTCAGTCAATGAATAAACAAACTTATCTTATTTTTCATAAATAAATTGTTTTTAAAGGATGAAAGAAATCAGGCATAAAAATAACTTAAATTAACTTTTTCTTATTAAATGCATACACATTTAAACAATGTGAAAGGAAACTTTAAAAAAAATGCCATCGTCCGCGAAAGGATTTGAACCTGCAATCTTCTGATTCGAAGTCAGACGCCTTATCCGTTAGGCCACGCGGACGCGCAATTGTGGCAGATGTTGCTAAACAGTGTAATAAGTTATAATAACAGATCAATAACAATGAGAAAGAAATTTTTGAATCACAAACGCCAAAAAAATTCACTTAGTGTCGAGTTGGGTTGGGTTGATTTTTGACGGGCAATTATCTACACGAGGGATATGGGCCCGGGGGCAGTGCCCTCCGTGGGGGTCTTTCTAAGGGAACCTAATCCGTATTAACGCATGGAAGATCCACGGCTCGAAGAAAACCACAAAAACTCCGAACGATTAGGCCGAAGGGCGCGATTGGGATCGAACCCAGTACTTCCTTCTACCAGCTTCGAGAGCCACTTAGTGTCGAAGGAATTGAATTTATAAATTTTGCTCTGGCATTCAGTCAATGAATAAACAAACTTATCTTATTTTTCATAAATAAATTGTTTTTAAAGGATGAAAGAAATCAGGCATAAAAATTCACTTAAATTAACTTTTTCTTATTAAATGCATACACATTTAAACAATCTGAAAGGAAACTTTAAAAAAAATGCCACCGTCCGCGACAGGATTCGAACCTGCAATCTTCTGACTCGAAGTCAGACGCCTTTTCCGTTAGGCCACGCGGACGCGCAATTGTGTTAGCTGTTGCTGAACAGTGTAATGAGTTATAATAACAGATCAATAACAATGAGAAAGAAATTTTTGAATCACAATCGCCAAAAAAATATCACTTGGTGTCGAAGGAATTGAATTTATAAAATTTGCTCTGTCATTCAGTCAATGAATAAACAAACTTATCTTATTTTTCATAAATAAATTGTTTTTAAAGGATGAAAGAAATCAGGCATAAAAAATAACTTAAATTAACTTTTCCTTATTAAATGCATACACATTTAAACAATCTGAAAGGAAACTTAAAAAAAAAAATGCCATCGTCCGCGACAGGATTTGAACCTGCAATCTTCTGATTCGAAGTCAGACGCCTTATCCGTTAGGGCACGCGGACGCGCAATTGTGTTAGCTGTTGCTGAACAGTGTAATGAGTTATAATAACAGATCAATAACAATGAGAAAGAAATTTTTGAATCACAAACGCCAAACAAATTCACTTAGTGTCGAAGGAATATAATTTATAAATTTTGCTCTGGCATTCAGTCAATGAATAAACAAACTTATCTTATTTTTCATAAATAAATTGTTTTTAAAGGATGAAAGAAATCAGGCATAAAAAATCACTTAAATTAACTTTTTCTTATTAAATGCATACACATTTAAACAATCTGAAAGGAAACTAAAAAAAATGCCACCGTCCGCGACAGGATTCGAATCTGCAATCTTCTGATTCGAAGTCAGACGCCTTATCCGTTAGGCCACGCGGACGCGCAATTATGTTAGCTGTTGCTGAACAGTGTAATGAGTTATAATAAGAGATCAATAACAATGAGAAAGAAATTTTTGAATCACTAACGCCAAAAAAATTTACTTAGTGTCGAAGGAATTGAATTTATAAATTTTGCTGTCATTCAGTCAATGAATAAACAAACTTATCTTATTTTTCATAAATAAATTGTTTTTAAAGGATGAAAGAAATCAGGCATAAAAATAACTTAAATTAACTTTTTCTTATTAAATGCATACACATTTAAACAATGTGAAAGGAAACTTTAAAAAAAATGCCATCGTCCGCGAAAGGATTTGAACCTGCAATCTTCTGATTCGAAGTCAGACGCCTTATCCGTTAGGCCACGCGGACGCGCAATTGTGGCAGATGTTGCTAAACAGTGTAATAAGTTATAATAACAGATCAATAACAATGAGAAAGAAATTTTTGAATCACAAACGCCAAAAAAATTCACTTAGTGTCGAGTTGGGTTGGGTTGATTTTTGACGGCCAATTATCTACACGAGGGATATGGGCCCGGGGGCAGTGCCCTCCGTGGGGGTCTTTCTAAGGGAACCTAATCCGTATTAACGCATGGAAGATCCACGGCTCGAAGAAAACCACGAAAACTCCGAACGATTAGGCCGACGGGCGCGATTGGGATCGAACCCAGTACTTCCTTCTACCAGCTTCGAGAGCCACTTAGTGTCGAAGGAATTGAATTTATAAATTTTGCGCTGGCATTCAGTCAATGAATAAGCAAACTTATCTTATTTTTCATAAATAAATTGTTTTTAAAGGATGAAAGAAATCAGGCATAAAAAATCACTTAAATTAACTTTTTCTTATTAAATGCATACACATTTAAACAATCTGAAAGGAAACTTTAAAAAAAATGCCATCGTCCGCGACACGATTTGAACCTGCAATCTTCTGATTCGAAGTCAGACGCCTTATCCGTTAGGCCACACGGACGCGCAATTGTGTTAGCTGTTGCTGAACAGTGTAATGAGTTATAATAACAGATCAATAACAATGAGAAAGAAATTTTTGAATCACAATCGCCAAAAAAATATCACTTGGTGTCGAAGGAATTGAATTTATAAAATTTGCTCTGTCATTCAGTCAATGAATAAACAAACTTATCTTATTTTTCATAAATAAATTGTTTTTAAA
Source organism: Maratus speciosus (assembly GCA_963932465.1). NCBI lineage: Eukaryota > Metazoa > Arthropoda > Arachnida > Araneae > Salticidae > Maratus > Maratus speciosus. Next base: position 153,521,720 of record OZ010786.1, read on the forward strand.
GGATGAAAGAAATCAGGCATAAAAAATAACTTAAATTAACTTTTTCTTATTAAATGCATACACATTTAAACAATCTGAAAGGAAACTTAAAAAAAAAATGCCATCGTCCGCGACAGGATTTGAACCTGCAATCTTCTGATTCGAAGTCAGACGCCTTATCCGTTAGGGCACGCGGACGCGCAATTGTGTTAGCTGTTGCTGAACAGTGTAATGAGTTATAATAACAGATCAATAACAATGAGAAAGAAATTATTGAATCACAAACGCCAAAAAAATTCACTTAGTGTCGAAGGAATTGAATTTATAAATTTTGCTCTGGCATTCAGTCAATGAATAAACAAACTTATCTTATTTTTCATAAATAAATTGTTTTTAAAGGATGAAAGAAATCAGGCATAAAAAATCACTTAAATTAACTTTTTCTTAATAAATGCGTACACATTTAAACAATCTGAAAGAAAACTTTAAAAAAAATGCCAACGTCCGCGACAGGATTCGAACCTGCAATCTTCTGATTCGAAGTCAGACGCCTAATCCGTTAGGCCACGCGGACGCGCAATTGTGTTAGCTGTTGCTGAATAGTGTAATAAGTTATAATAACAGATCAATAACAATGAGAAAGAAATTTTTGAATCACAAACGCCAAAAAAATTCACTTAGTGTCGAGTTGGGTTGGGTTGATTTTTGACGGCCAATTATCTACACGAGGGATATGGGCCCGGGGGCAGTGCCCTCCATGGGGGTCTTTCTAAGGGAACCTAATCCGTATTAACGCATGGAAGATCCACGGCTCGAAGAAAACCACGAAAACTCCGAACGATTAGGCCGACGGGCGGGATTGGGATCGAACCCAGCACTTCCCGTCTACCAGCTTCGAGAGTCACTTAGTGTCGAAGGGTTGGGTTGATTTTTGACGGCCAATTATCTACACGAGGGATATAGGCCCAGGGGGGAAGTGTCCTTTGTGGGGGGTCTTTCTAAGGGAACCTAATCCGTATTAACGCATGGAAGATCCACGGCTCGAAGAAAACCACGAAAACTCCGAACGATTAGGCCGACGGGCGCGATTGGGATCGAATCCAGTACTTCCTTCTACCAGCTTCGAGGGTTGATTGGGTTGATTTTTTGACGACCAATTATCTACACGAGGGATATAGGCCCGGCGGGAGTGCCCTCCGTGGGGGTCTTTCTAAGGGAACCTAATCCGTATTAACGCATGGAACATCCACGGCTCGAAGAAAACCACGAAAACTCCGAACGATTAGGCCGACGGGCGAGATTGGGATCGAACCCAGCACTTCCCGTCTACCAGCTTCGAGAGCAGAACCTCTCGGCCACTGGTGGGGCCTACCAGCTTCGAGAGCCACTTAGTGTCGAAGGAATTGAATTTATAAATTTTGCTCTGGCATTCAGTCAATGAATAGACGCCCCACCAGTGGCTGAGAGGTTCTGCTCTCGAAGCTGGTAGACGGGAGGTGCTGGGTTCGAACCCAATCGCGCCCGTCGGCCTAATCGTTCATAGTTTTCGTGGTTTTCTTCGAGCCGTGGATTTCCATGCGTTAATACGGATTAGGTTCCCTTAGAAAGACCTCAACGGAAGGCACTCCCCCTAGGGCCTATATCCCTCTTGTAGATAATTGGCCGTCAACAATCAACCCAACCCAATGACTAGACAAACTTATCTTATTTTTCATAAATAAATTGTTTTTAAAGGATGAAAGAAATCAGGCATAAAAAATCACTTAAATTAACTTTTTCTTATTAAATGCATACACATTTAAACAATCTGAAAGGAAACTTTAAAAAAAATGCCACCTTCCGCGACAGGATTCGAACCTGCAATCTTCTGATTCGAAGTCAGACGCCTTTTCCGTTAGGCCACGCGGACGCGCAATAGTATTAGCTGTTGCTGAACAGTGTAATGAGTTATAATAACAGATCAATAACAATGACAAAGAAATTTTTGAATCACAAACGCCAAAAAAATTCACTTAGTGTCGAAGGAATTGAATTTATAAATTTTGCTCTGGCATTCAGTCAATGAATAAACAAACTTATCTTATTTTTCATAAATAAATTGTTTTTAAAGGATGAAAGAAATCAGGCATAAAAAATCACTTAAATTAACTTTTTCTTATTAAATGCATACACATTTAAACAATCTGAAAGGAAACTTTAAAAAAAATGCCACCTTCCGCGACAGGATTCGAACCTGCAATCTTCTGATTCGAAGTCAGACGCCTTTTCCGTTAGGCCACGCGGACGCGCAATAGTGTTAGCTGTTGCTGAACACTGTAATAAGTTATAATAACAGATCAATAACAATGAGAAAGAAATTTTTGAATCACAAACGCCAAAAAAATTCACTTAGTGTCGAGTTGGGTTGGGTTGATTTTTGACGGCCAATTATCTACACGAGGGATATAAGCCCGGGGGCAGTGCCCTCCGTGAGGGTCTTTCTAAGGGAACCGAATCCGTATTAACGCATGGAAGATCCACGGCTCGAAGAAAACCACGAAAACTCCGAACGATTAGGCCGACGGGCGCGATTGGGATCGAACCCAGAACTTCCCTTCTACCAGCTTCGAGAGCCACTTAGTGTCGAAGGAATTGAATTTATAAATTTTGCTCTGGCATTCAGTCAATGAATAAACAAACTTATCTTATTTTTCATAAATAAATTGTTTTTAAAGGATGAAAGAAATCAGGCATAAAAAATCATTTAAATTAACTTTTTTTTATTAAATGCATACACATTTAAACAATCTGAAAGGAAACTTTAAAAAAAATGCCATCGTCCGCGACAGGATTAGAACCTGCAATCTTCTGATTCGAAGTCAGACGCCTTATCCGTTAGGCCACGCGGACGCGCAATTGTGGCAGATGTTGCTGAACAGTGTAATAAGTTATAATAACAGATCAATAACAATGAGAAAGAAATTTTTTAATCACAAACGCCAAAAAAATTCACTTAGTGTCGAGTTGGGTTGGGTTGATTTTTGACGGCCAATTATCTACACGAGGGATATGGGCCCGGGATCAGTGCCCTCCGTGGGGGTCTTTCTAAGGGAACCTAATCCGTATTAACGCATGGAAGATCCACGGCTCGAAGAAAACCACGAAAACTCCGAACGATTAGGCCGAAGGGCGCGATTGGGATCGAACCCAGTACTTCCTTCTACCAGGTTCGAGAGCCACTTAGTGTCGAAGGAATTGAATTTATAAATTTTGCTCTGGCATTCAGTCAATGAATAAACAAACTTATCTTATTTTTCATAAATAAATTGTTTTTAAAGGATGAAAGAAATCAGGCATAAAAATTCACTTAAATTAACTTTTTCTTATTAAATGCATACACATTTAAACAATCTGAAAGGAAACTTTAAAAAAAATGCCACCGTCCGCGACACGATTCGAACCTGCAATCTTCTGATTCGAAGTCAGACGCCTTTTCCGTTAGGCCACGCGCACGCGCAATTGTGTTAGCTGTTGCTGAACAGTGTAATGAGTTATAATAACAGATCAATAACAATGAGAAAGAAATTTTTGAATCACAAACGCCAAACAAATTCACTTAGTGTCGAAGGAATTGAATTTATAAATTTTGCTCTGGCATTCAGTCAATGAATAAACAAACTTATCTTATTTTTCATAAATAAATTGTTTTTAAAGGATGAAAGAAATCAGGCATAAAAAATCACTTAAATTAACTTTTTCTTATTAAATGCATACACATTTAAACAATCTGAAAGGAAACTAAAAAAAATGCCACCGTCCGCGACAGGATTCGAATCTGCAATCTTCTGATTCGAAGTCAGACGCCTTATCCGTTAGGCCACGCGGACGCGCAATTGTGTTAGCTGTTGCTGAACAGTGTAATGAGTTATAATAACAGATCAATAACAATGAGAAAGAAATTTTTGAATCACTAACGCCAAAAAAATTCACTTAGTGTCGAAGGAATTGAATTTATAAATTTTGCTGTCATTCAGTCAATGAATAAACAAACTTATCTTATTTTTCATAAATAAATTGTTTTTAAAGGATGAAAGAAATCAGGCATAAAAAATCACTGAAATTAACTTTTTCTTATTAAATGCATACACATTTAAACAATCTGAAAGGAAACTAAAAAAAATGCCACCGTCCGCGACAGGATTCGAATCTGCAATCTTCTGATTCGAAGTCAGACGCCTTATCCGTTAGGCCACGCGGACGCGCAATTATGTTAGCTGTTGCTGAACAGTGTAATGAGTTATAATAACAGATCAATAACAATGAGAAAGAAATTTTTGAATCACTAACGCCAAAAAAATTCACTTAGTGTCGAAGGAATTGAATTTATAAATTTTGCTGTCATTCAGTCAATGAATAAACAAACTTATCTTATTTTTCATAAATAAATTGTTTTTAAAGGATGAAAGAAATCAGGCATAAAAATAACTTAAATTAACTTTTTCTTATTAAATGCATACACATTTAAACAATGTGAAAGGAAACTTTAAAAAAAATGCCATCGTCCGCGAAAGGATTTGAACCTGCAATCTTCTGATTCGAAGTCAGACGCCTTATCCGTTAGGCCACGCGGACGCGCAATTGTGGCAGATGTTGCTAAACAGTGTAATAAGTTATAATAACAGATCAATAACAATGAGAAAGAAATTTTTGAATCACAAACGCCAAAAAAATTCACTTAGTGTCGAGTTGGGTTGGGTTGATTTTTGACGGCCAATTATCTACACGAGGGATATGGGCCCGGGGGCAGTGCCCTCCGTGGGGGTCTTTCTAAGGGAACCTAATCCGTATTAACGCATGGAAGATCCACGGCTCGAAGAAAACCACGAAAACTCCGAACGATTAGGCCGACGGGCGCGATTGGGATCGAACCCAGTACTTCCTTCTACCAGCTTCGAGAGCCACTTAGTGTCGAAGGAATTGAATTTATAAATTTTGCGCTGGCATTCAGTCAATGAATAAACAAACTTATCTTATTTTTCATAAATAAATTGTTTTTAAAGGATGAAAGAAATCAGGCATAAAAAATCACTTAAATTAACTTTTTCTTATTAAATGCATACACATTTAAACAATCTGAAAGGAAACTTTAAAAAAAATGCCATCGTCCGCGACACGATTTGAACCTGCAATCTTCTGATTCGAAGTCAGACGCCTTATCCGTTAGGCCACACGGACGCGCAATTGTGTTAGCTGTTGCTGAACAGTGTAATGAGTTATAATAACAGATCAATAACAATGAGAAAGAAATTTTTGAATCACAATCGCCAAAAAAATATCACTTGGTGTCGAAGGAATTGAATTTATAAAATTTGCTCTGTCATTCAGTCAATGAATAAACAAACTTATCTTATTTTTCATAAATAAATTGTTTTTAAAGGATGACAGAAATCAGGCATAAAAAATAACTTAAATTAACTTTTTCTTATTAAATGCATACACATTTAAACAATCTGAAAGGAAACTTAAAAAAAAATGCCATCGTCCGCGACAGGATTTGAACCTGCAATCTTCTGATTCGAAGTCAGACGCCTTATCCGTTAGGGCACGCGGACGCGCAATTGTGTTAGCTGTTGCTGAACAGTGTAATGAGTTATAATAACAGATCAATAACAATGAGAAAGAAATTTTTGAATCACAAACGCCAAAAAAATTCACTTAGTGTCGAAGGAATTGAATTTATAAATTTTGCTCTGGCATTCAGTCAATGAATAAACAAACTTATCTTATTTTTCATAAATAAATTGTTTTTAAAGGATGAAAGAAATCAGGCATAAAAAATCACTTAAATTAACTTTTTCTTAATAAATGCGTACACATTTAAACAATCTGAAAGAAAACTTTAAAAAAAAAGCCATCGTCCGCGACAGGATTCGAACCTGCAATCTTCTGATTCGAAGTCAGACGCCTAATCCGTTAGGCCACGCGGACGCGCAATTGTGTTAGCTGTTGCTGAATAGTGTAATAAGTTATAATAACAGATCAATAACAATGAGAAAGAAATTTTTGAATCACAAACGCCAAAAAAATTCACTTAGTGTCGAGTTGGGTTGGGTTGATTTTTGACGGCCAATTATCTACACGAGGGATATGGGCCCGGGGGCAGTGACCTCCATGGGGGTCTTTCTAAGGGAACCTAATCCGTATTAACGCATGGAAGATCCACGGCTCGAAGAAAACCACGAAAACTCCGAACGATTAGGCCGACGGGCGCGATTGGGATCGAACCCAGCACTTCCCGTCTACCAGCTTCGAGAGTCACTTAGTGTCGAAGGGTTGGGTTGATTTTTGACGGCCAATTATCTACACGAGGGATATAGGCCCAGGGGGGAAGTGTCCTTTGTGGGGGGTCTTTCTAAGGGAACCTAATCCGTATTAACGCATGGAAGATCCACGGCTCGAAGAAAACCACGAAAACTCCGAACGATTAGGCCGACGGGCGCGATTGGGATCGAATCCAGTACTTCCTTCTACCAGCTTCGAGGGTTGATTGGGTTGATTTTTTGACGACCAATTATCTACACGAGGGATATAGGCCCGGGGGGAGTGCCCTCCGTGGGGGTCTTTCTAAGGGAACCTAATCCGTATTAACGCATGGAACATCCACGGCTCGAAGAAAACTCCGAACGATTAGGGCGACGGGCGAGATTGGGATCGAACCCAGCACTTCCCGTCTACCAGCTTCGAGAGCAGAACCTCTCAGCCACTGGTGGGGCGTCTATTCATTGACTGAATGCCAGAGCAAAATTTATAAATTCAATTCCTTCGACACTAAGTGGCTCTCGAAGCTGGTAGGCCCCACCAGTGGCCGAGAGGTTCTGCTCTCGAAGCTGGTAGACGGGAGGTGCTGGGTTCGAACCCAATCGCGCCCGTCGGCCTAATCGTTCGGAGTTTTCGTGGTTTTCTTCGAGCCGTGGATTTCCATGCGTTAATACGGATTAGGTTCCCTTAGAAAGACCTCAACGGAAGGCACTCCCCCTAGGGCCTATATCCCTCGTGTAGATAATTGGCCGTCAACAATCAACCCAACCCAATGACTAGACAAACTTATCTTATTTTTCATAAATAAATTGTTTTTAAAGGATGAAAGAAATCAGGCATAAAAAATCACTTAAATTAACTTTTTCTTATTAAATGCATACACATTTAAACAATCTGAAAGGAAACTTTAAAAAAAATGCCACCTTCCGCGACAGGATTCGAACCTGCAATCTTCTGATTCGAAGTCAGACGCCTTTTCCGTTAGGCCACGCGGACGCGCAATAGTATTAGCTGTTGCTGAACAGTGTAATGAGTTATAATAACAGATCAATAACAATGACAAAGAAATTTTTGAATCACAAACGCCAAAAAAATTCACTTAGTGTCGAAGGAATTGAATTTATAAATTTTGCTCTGGCATTCAGTCAATGAATAAACAAACTTATCTTATTTTTCATAAATAAATTGTTTTTAAAGGATGAAAGAAATCAGGCATAAAAAATCACTTAAATTAACTTTTTCTTATTAAATGCATACACATTTAAACAATCTGAAAGGAAACTTTAAAAAAAATGCCACCTTCCGCGACAGGATTCGAACCTGCAATCTTCTGATTCGAAGTCAGACGCCTTTCCGTTAGGCCACGCGGACGCGCAATAGTGTTAGCTGTTGCTGAACACTGTAATAAGTTATAATAACAGATCAATAACAATGAGAAAGAAATTTTTGAATCACAAACGCCAAAAAAATTCACTTAGTGTCGAGTTGGGTTGGGTTGATTTTTGACGGCCAATTATCTACACGAGGGATATAGGCCCGGGGGCAGTGCCCTCCGTGAGGGTCTTTCTAAGGGAACCGAATCCGTATTAACGCATGGAAGATCCACGGCTCGAAGAAAACCACGAAAACTCCGAACGATTAGGCCGACGGGCGCGATTGGGATCGAACCCAGAACTTCCCTTCTACCAGCTTCGAGAGCCACTTAGTGTCGAAGGAATTGAATTTATAAATTTTGCTCTGGCATTCAGTCAATGAATAAACAAACTTATCTTATTTTTCATAAATAAATTGTTTTTAAAGGATGAAAGAAATCAGGCATAAAAAATCACTTAAATTAACTTTTTTTTATTAAATGCATACACATTTAAACAATCTGAAAGGAAACTTTAAAAAAAATGCCATCGTCCGCGACAGGATTGGAACCTGCAATCTTCTGATTCGAAGTCAGACGCCTTATCCGTTAGGCCACGCGGACGCGCAATTGTGGCAGATGTTGCTGAACAGTGTAATAAGTTATAATAACAGATCAATAACAATGAGAAAGAAATTTTTTAATCACAAACGCCAAAAAAATTCACTTAGTGTCGAGTTGGGTTGGGTTGATTTTTGACGGCCAATTATCTACACGAGGGATATGGGCCCGGGGGCAGTGCCCTCCGTGGGGGTCTTTCTAAGGGAACCTAATCCGTATTAACGCATGGAAGATCCACGGCTCGAAGAAAACCACGAAAACTCCGAACGATTAGGCCGAAGGGCGCGATTGGGATCGAACCCAGTACTTCCTTCTACCAGGTTCGAGAGCCACTTAGTGTCGAAGGAATTGAATTTATAAATTTTGCTCTGGCATTCAGTCAATGAATAAACAAACTTATCTTATTTTTCATAAATAAATTGTTTTTAAAGGATGAAAGAAATCAGGCATAAAAATTCACTTAAATTAACTTTTTCTTATTAAATGCATACACATTTAAACAATCTGAAAGGAAACTTTAAAAAAAATGCCACCGTCCGCGACAGGATTCGAACCTGCAATCTTCTGATTTGAAGTCAGACGTCTTATCCGTTAGGCCACGCGGACGCGCAATTGTGTTAGCTGTTGCTGAACAGTGTAATGTGTTATAATAACAGATCAATAACAATGAGAAAGAAATTTTTGAATCACAAACGCCAAACAAATTCACTTAGTGTCGAAGGAATTGAATTTATTAATTTTGCTCTGGCATTCAGTCAATGAATAAACAAACTTATCTTATTTTTCATAAATAAATTGTTTTTAAAGGATGAAAGAAATCAGGCATAAAAAATCACTTAAATTAACTTTTTCTTATTAAATGCATACACATTTAAACAATCTGAAAGGAAACTTTAAAAAAAATGCCACCGTCCGCGACAGGATTCGAACCTGCAATCTTCATATTCGAAGTCAGACGCCTTTTCCGTTAGGCCACGCGGACGCGCAATTGTGGCAGATGTTGCTGAACAGTGTAATAAGTTATAATAACAGATCAATAACAATGAGAAAGAAATTTTTGAATCACAATCGCCAAAAAATGTCGCTTGGTGTCGAAGGAATTGAATTTATAAAATTTGCTCTGTCATTCAGTCAATGAATAAACAAACTTATCTTATTTTTCATAAATAAATTGTTTTTAAAGGATGAAAGAAATCAGGCATAAAAAATAACTTAAATTAACTTTTTCTTATTAAATGCATACACATTTAAACAATCTGAAAGGAAACTTAAAAAAAATGCCATCGTCCGCGACAGGATTTGAACCTGCAATCTTCTGATTCGAAGTCAGACGCCTTATCCGTTAGGCCACGCGGACGCGCAATTGTGTTAGCTGTTGCTGAACAGTGTAATGAGTTATAATAACAGATCAATAACAATGAGAAAGAAATTTTTGAATCACAAACGCCAAAAAAATTCACTTAGTGTCGAAGGAATTGAATTTATAAATTTTGCTCTGGCATTCAGTCAATGAATAAACAAACTTATCTTATTTTTCATAAATAAATTGTTTTTAAAGGATGAAAGAAATCAGGCATAAAAAATCACTTAAATTAACTTTTTCTTAATAAATGCGTACACATTTAAACAATCTGAAAGAAAACTTAAAAAAAATGCCATCGTCCGCGACAGGATTCGAACCTGCAATCTTCTGATTCGAAGTCAGACGCCTAATCCGTTAGGCCACGCGGACGCGCAATTGTGTTAGCTGTTGCTGAATAGTGTAATAAGTTATAATAACAGATCAATAACAATGAGAAAGAAATTTTTGAATCACAAACGCCAAAAAAATTCACTTAGTGTCGAGTTGGGTTGGGTTGATTTTTGACGGCCAATTATCTACACGAGGGATATGGGCCCGGGGGCAGTGCCCTCCATGGGGGTCTTTCTAAGGGAACCTAATCCGTATTAACGCATGGAAGATCCACGGCTCGAAGAAAACCACGAAAACTCCGAACGATTAGGCCGACGGGCGCGATTGGGATCGAACCCAGTACTTCCTTCTACCAGCTTCGAGAGCCACTTAGTGTCGAAGGAATTGAATTTATAAATTTTGCTCTGGCATTCAGTCAATGAATAAACAAACTTATCTTATTTTTCATAAATAAATTGTTTTTAAAGGATGAAAGAAATCAGGCATAAAAAATCACTTAAATTAACTTTTTCTTATTAAATGCATACACATTTAAACAATCTGAAAGGAAACTTTAAAAAAAATGCCATCGTCCGCGGCAGGATTGGAACCTGCAATCTTCTGATTCGAAGTCAGACGCCTTATCCGTTAGGCCACGCGGACGCGCAATTGTGGCAGATGTTGCTGAACAGTGTAATAAGTTATAATAACAGATCAATAACAATGAGAAAGAAATTTTTGAATCACAAACGCCAAAAAAATTCACTTAGTGTCGAGTTGGGTTGGGTTGATTTTTGACGGCCAATTATCTACACGAGGGATATGGGCCCGGGGGCAGTGCCCTCCGTGGGGGTCTTTCTAAGGGAACCTAATCCGTATTAACGCATGGAAGATCCACGGCTCGAAGAAAACCACGAAAACTCCGAACGATTAGGCCGACGGGCGCGATTGGGATCGAACCCAGTACTTCCTTCTACCAGCTTCGAGAGCCACTTAGTGTCGAAGGAATTGAATTTATAAATTTTGCTCTGGCATTCAGTCAATGAATAAACAAACTTATCTTATTTTTCATAAATAAATTGTTTTTAAAGGATGAAAGAAATCAGGCATAAAAAATCACTTAAATTAACTTTTTCTTATTAAATGCATACACATTTAAACAATCTGAAAGGAAACTTTAAAAAAAATGCCATCGTCCGCGACACGATTTGAACCTGCAATCTTCTGATTCGAAGTCAGACGCCTTACCCGTTAGGCCACACGGACGCGCAATTGTGTTAGCTGTTGCTGAACAGTGTAATGAGTTATAATAACAGATCAATAACAATGAGAAAGAAATTTTTGAATCACAAACGTCAAAAAAATTCACTTAGTGTCGAAGGAATTGAATTTTTAAATTTTGCTCTGGCATTCAGTCAATGAATAAAATAACTTATCTTATTTTTCATAAATAAATTGTTTTTAAAGGTTGAAAGATATCAGGCTTAAAAAATCACTTAAATTAACTTTTTCTTATTAAATGCATGCACATTTAAACAATCTGAAAGGAAACTTAAAAAAAAATGCCATCGTCCGCGTGTGGATTCGAACCTGCAATCTTCTGATTCGAAGTCAGACGCCTTATCCGTTAGGCAACGCGGAAGCGCAATTGTGTTAGCTGTTGCTGAACAGTGTAATAAGTTACAATAACAGATCAATAACAATGAGAAAAAAATTTTTGAATCACAAACGCCAAAAAAATTCACTTAGTGTCGAGTTGGGTTGGGTTGATTTTTGACGGCCAATTATCTACACGAGGGATATGGGCCCGGGGGCAGTGCCCTCCGTGGGGGTCTTTCTAAGGGAACCTAATCCGTATTAACGCATGGAAGATCCACGGCTCGAAGAAAACCACGAAAACTCCGAACGATTAGGCCGACGGGCGCGATTGTGATCGAACCCAGTACTTCCTTCTACCAGCTTCGAGAGCCACTTAGTGTCGAAGGAATTGAATTTATAAATTTTGCTCTGGCATTCAGTCAATGAATAAACAAACTTATCTTATTTTTCATAAATAAATTGTTTTTAAAGGATGAAAGAAATCAGGCATAAAAAATCACTTAAATTAACTTTTTCTTATTAAATGCATACACATTTAAACAATCTGAAAGGAAACTTTTAAAAAAATGCCACAGTCCGCGACAGGATTCGAACCTGCATTCTTCTGATTCGAAGTCAGACGCCTTTTCCGTTAGGCCACGCGGACGCGCAATTGTGGCAGATGTTGCTGAACAGTGTAATAAGTTATAATAACAGATCAATAACAATGAGAAAGAAATTTTTTAATCACAAACGCCAAAAAAATTCACTTAGTGTCGAGTTGGGTTGGGTTGATTTTTGACGGCCAATTATCTACACGAGGGATATGGGCCCGGGGGCAGTGCCCTCCGTGGGGGTCTTTCTAAGGGAACCTAATCCGTATTAACGCATGGAAGATCCACGGCTCGAAGAAAACCACGAAAACTCCGAACGATTAGGCCGACGGGCGCGATTGGGATCGAACCCAGTACTTCCTTCTACCAGCTTCGAGAGCCACTTAGTGTCGAAGGAATTGAATTTATAAATTTTGCTCTGGCATTCAGTCAATGAATAAACAAACTTATCTTATTTTTCATAAATAAATTGTTTTTAAAGGATGAAAGAAATCAGGCATAAAAATCACTTAAATTAACTTTTTCTTATTAAATGCATACACATTTAAACAATCTGAAAGGAAACTTTTAAAAAAATGCCACAGTCCGCGACAGGATTCGAACCTGCATTCTTCTGATTCGAAGTCAGACGCCTTTTCCGTTAGGCCACGCGGACGCGCAATTGTGGCAGATGTTGCTGAACAGTGTAATAAGTTATAATAACAGATCAATAACAATGAGAAAGAAATTTTTGAATCACAATCGCCAAAAAATGTCGCTTGGTGACGAAGGAATTGAATTTATAAAATTTGCTCTGTCATTCAGTCAATGAATAAACAAACTTATCTTATTTTTCATAAATAAATTGTTTTTAAAGGATGAAAGAAATCAGGCATAAAAAATAACTTAAATTAACTTTTTCTTATTAAATGCATACACATTTAAACAATCTGAAAGGAAACTTAAAAAAAAATGCCATCGTCCGCGACAGGATTTGAACCTGCAATCTTCTGATTCGAAGTCAGACGCCTTATCCGTTAGGCCACGCGGACGCGCAATTGTGTTAGCTGTTGCTGAACAGTGTAATGAGTTATAATAACAGATCAATAACAATGAGAAAGAAATTTTTGAATCACAAACGCCAAAAAAATTCACTTAGTGTCGAAGGAATTGAATTTATAAATTTTGCTCTGGCATTCAGTCAATGAATAAAAAAACTTATCTTATTTTTCATAAATAAATTGTTTTTAAAGGATGAAAGAAATCAGGCATAAAAATAACTTAAATTAACTTTTTCTTATTAAATGCATACACATTTAAACAATGTGAAAGGAAACTTTAAAAAAAATGCCATCGTCCGCGACAGGATTTGAACCTGCAATCTTCTGATTCGAAGTCAGACGCCTTATCCGTTAGGCCACGCGGACGCCCAATTGTGGCAGATGTTGCTAAACAGTGTAATAAGTTATAATAACAGATCAATAACAATGAGAAATAAATTTTTGAATCACAAACGCCAAAAAAATTCACTTAGTGTCGAGTTGGGTTGGGTTGATTTTTGACGGCCAATTATCTACACGAGGGATATGGGCCCGGGGGCAGTGCCCTCCGTGGGGGTCTTTCTAAGGGAACCTAATCCGTATTAACGCATGGAAGATCCACGGCTCGAAGAAAACCACGAAAACTCCGAACGATTAGGCCGACGGGCGCGATTGGGATCGAACCCAGTACTTCCTTCTACCAGCTTTGAGAGCCACTTTGTGTCGAAGGAATTGAATTTATAAATTTTGCTCTGGCATTCAGTCAATGAATAAACAAACTTATCTTATTTTTCATAAATAAATTGTTTTTAAAGGATGAAAGAAATCAGGCATAAAAAATCACTTAAATTAACTTTTTCTTATTAAATGCATACACATTTAAACAATCTGAAAGGAAACTTTAAAAAAAATGCCACCGTCCGCGACAGGATTCGAACCTGCAATCTTCTTATTCGAAGTCAGACGCCTTTTCCGTTAGGCCACGCGGACGCGCAATTGTGGCAGATGTTGCTGAACAGTGTAATAAGTTATAATAACAGATCAATAACAATGAGAAAGAAATTTTTGAATCACAATCGCCAAAAAATGTCGCTTGGTGACGAAGGAATTGAATTTATAAAATTTGCTCTGTCATTCAGTCAATGAATAAACAAACTTATCTTATTTTTCATAAATAAATTGTTTTTAAAGGATGAAAGAAATCAGGCATAAAAAATAACTTAAATTAACTTTTTCTTATTAAATGCATACACATTTAAACAATCTGAAAGGAAACTTAAAAAAAAATGCCATCGTCCGCGACAGGATTTGAACCTGCAATCTTCTGATTCGAAGTCAGACGCCTTATCCGTTAGGCCACGCGGACGCGCAATTGTGTTAGCTGTTGCTGAACAGTGTAATGAGTTATAATAACAGATCAATAACAATGAGAAAGAAATTTTTGAATCACAAACGCCAAAAAAATTCACTTAGTGTCGAAGGAATTGAATTTATAAATTTTGCTCTGGCATTCAGTCAATGAATAAAAAAACTTATCTTATTTTTCATAAATAAATTGTTTTTAAAGGATGAAAGATATCAGGCTTAAAAAATCACTTAAATTAACTTTTTCTTATTAAATGCATGCACATTTAAACAATCTGAAAGGAAACTTAAAAAAAAATGCCATCGTCCGCGTGTGGATTCGAACCTGCAATCTTCTGATTCGAAGTCAGACGCCTTATCCGTTAGGCAACGCGGAAGCGCAATTGTGTTAGCTGTTGCTGAACAGTGTAATAAGTTAAAATAACAGATCAATAACAATGAGAAAAAAATTTTTGAATCACAAACGCCAAAAAAATTCACTTAGTGTCGAGTTGGGTTGGGTTGATTTTTGACGGCCAATTATCTACACGAGGGATATGGGCCCGGG
The DNA here is from genome assembly GCA_963932465.1 of Maratus speciosus. Lineage (NCBI taxonomy): Eukaryota > Metazoa > Arthropoda > Arachnida > Araneae > Salticidae > Maratus > Maratus speciosus. Next base: position 153,536,763 of record OZ010786.1, read on the forward strand.
GGCAGTGCCCTCCGTGGGGGTCTTTCTAAGGGAACCTAATCCGTATTAACGCATGGAAGATCCACGGCTCGAAGAAAACCACGAAAACTCCGAACGATTAGGCCGACGGGCGCGATTGGGATCGAACCCAGTACTTCCTTCTACCAGCTTCGAGAGCCACTTAGTGTCGAAGGAATTGAATTTATAAATTTTGCTCTGGCATTCAGTCAATGAATAAACAAACTTATCTTATTTTTCATAAATAAATTGTTTTTAAAGGATGAAAGAAATCAGGCATAAAAATCACTTAAATTAACTTTTTCTTATTAAATGCATACACATTTAAACAATCTGAAAGGAAACTTTTAAAAAAATGCCACAGTCCGCGACAGGATTCGAACCTGCATTCTTCTGATTCGAAGTCAGACGCCTTTTCCGTTAGGCCACGCGGACGCGCAATTGTGGCAGATGTTGCTGAACAGTGTAATAAGTTATAATAACAGATCAATAACAATGAGAAAGAAATTTTTGAATCACAATCGCCAAAAAAATGTCACTTGGTGTCGAAGGAATTGAATTTATAAATTTTGCTCTGTCATTCAGTCAATGAATAAACAAACTTATCTTATTTTTCATAAATAAATTGTTTTTAAAGGATGAAAGAAATCAGGCATAAAAAATAACTTAAATTAACTTTTTCTTATTAAATGCTTACACATTTAAACAATGTGAAAGGAAACTTAAAAAAAAATGCCATCGTCCGCGACAGGATTTGAACCTGCAATCTTCTGATTCGAAGTCAGACGCCTTATCCGTTAGGCCACGCGGACGCGCTATTTTGTTAGCTGTTGCTGAACAGTGTAATGAGTTATAATAACAGATCAATAACAATGAGAAAGAAATTTTTGAATCACTAACGCCAAAAAAATTCACTTAGTGTCGAAGGAATTGAATTTATAAATTTTGCTGTCATTCAGTCAATGAATAAACAAACTTATCTTATTTTTCATAAATAAATTGTTTTTAAAGGATGAAAGAAATCAGGCATAAAAATAACTTAAATTAACTTTTACTTATTAAATGCATACACATTTAAACAATGTGAAAGGAAACTTTAAAAAAAATGCCATCGTCCGCGACAGGATTTGAACCTGCAATCTTCTGATTCGAAGTCAGACGCCTTATCCGTTAGGCCACACGGACGCGCAATTGTGTTAGCTGTTGCTGAACAGTGTAATGAGTTATAGTAACAGATCAATAACAATGAGAAAGAAATTTTTGAATCACAAACGTCAAAAAAATTCACTTAGTGTCGAAGGAATTGAATTTATAAATTTTGCTCTGGCATTCAGTCAATGAATAAAAAAACTTATCTTATTTTTCATAAATAAATTGTTTTTAAAGGATGAAAGATATCAGGCTTAAAAAATCACTTAAATTAACTTTTTCTTATTAAATGCATGCACATTTAAACAATCTGAAAGGAAACTTAAAAAAAAATGCCATCGTCCGCGTGTGGATTCGAACCTGCAATCTTCTGATTCGAAGTCAGACGCCTTATCCGTTAGGCAACGCGGAAGCGCAATTGTGTTAGCTGTTGCTGAACAGTGTAATAAGTTATAATAACAGATCAATAACAATGAGAAAAAAATTTTTGAATCACAAACGCCAAAAAAATTCACTTAGTGTCGAGTTGGGTTGGGTTGATTTTTGACGGCCAATTATCTACACGAGGGATATGGGCCCGGGGGCAGTGCCCTCCGTGGGGGTCTTTCTAAGGGAACCTAATCCGTATTAACGCATGGAAGATCCACGGCTCGAAGAAAACCACGAAAACTCCGAACGATTAGGCCGACGGGCGCGATTGGGATCGAACCCAGTACTTCCTTCTACCAGCTTCGAGAGCCACTTAGTGTCGAAGGAATTGAATTTATAAATTTTGCTCTGGCATTCAGTCAATGAATAAACAAACTTATCTTATTTTTCATAAATAAATTGTTTTTAAAGGATGAAAGAAATCAGGCATAAAAAATCACTTAAATTAACTTTTTCTTATTAAATGCATACACATTTAAACAATCTGAAAGGAAACTTTTAAAAAAATGCCACAGTCCGCGACAGGATTGGAACCTGCAATCTTCTGATTCGAAGTCAGACGCCTTATCCGTTAGGCAACGCGGAAGCGCAATTGTGTTAGCTGTTGCTGAACAGTGTAATAAGTTATAATAACAGATCAATAACAATGAGAAAAAAATTTTTGAATCACAAACGCCAAAAAAATTCACTTAGTGTCGAGTTGGGTTGGGTTGATTTTTGACGGCCAATTATCTACACGAGGGATATGGGCCCGGGGGCAGTGCCCTCCGTGGGGGTCTTTCTAAGGGAACCTAATCCGTATTAACGCATGGAAGATCCACGGCTCGAAGAAAACCACGAAAACTCCGAACGATTAGGCCGACGGGCGCGATTGGGATCGAACCCAGTACTTCCTTCTACCAGCTTCGAGAGCCACTTAGTGTCGAAGGAATTGAATTTATAAATTTTGCTCTGTCATTCAGTCAATGAATAAACAAACTTATCTTATTTTTCATAAATAAATTGTTTTTAAAGGATGAAAGAAATCAGGCATAAAAAATAACTTAAATTAACTTTTTCTTATTTAAATGCATACACATTTAAACAATCTGAAAGGAAACTTAAAAAAAAATGCCATCATCCGCGACAGGATTTGAACCTGCAATCTTCTGATTCGAAGTCAGACGCCTTATCCGTTAGGCCACGCGGACGCGCAATTGTGTTAGCTGTTGCTGAACAGTGTAATGAGTTATAATAACAGATCAATAACAATGAGAAAGAAATTTTTGAATCACAAACGCCAAAAAAATTCACTTAGTGTCGAAGGAATTGAATTTATAAATTTTGCTCTGGCATTCAGTCAATGAATAAACAAACTTATCTTATTTTTCATAAATAAATTGTTTTTAAAGGATGAAAGAAATCAGGCATAAAAAATCACTTAAATTAACTTTTTCTTATTAAATGCGTACACATTTAAACAATCTGAAAGAAAACTTAAAAAAAAATGCCATCGTCCGCGACAGGATTCGAACCTGCAATCTTCCGATTCGAAGTCAGACGCCTTATCCGTTAGGCCACGCGGACGCGCAATTGTATTAGCTGTTGCTGAACAGTGTAATGAGTTATAATAACAGATCAATAACAATGGTTGGTTGGTTGTATTTATGTCGGCCAATTATCTGTACGTGGGATATAGGCCCTAAGGCGGGGGTGCCTTCCGTGGAGGTCTTTCTAAGGGAACCTAACCCGTATTAACGCTTGGAGAACCAAGGTTCGAAGAAAACCATGAAAACTCCGAACGATTAGGCCGACGGGCGCGATTAGGATCGAGCCCAGCACCTCCCGTCTACCAGCTTCGAGAGCAGAACCTCTCGGCCACTGGTGGGGCCAATAACAATGAGAAAGAAATTTTTGAATCACAAACGCCAAAAAAAGTTCACTTAGTGTCGAAGGAATTGAATTTATAAATTTTGCTCTGGCATTCAGTCAGTGAATAAACAAACTTATCTTATTTTTCATAAATAAATTGTTTTTAAAGGATGAAAGAAATCAGGCATAAAAAATCACTTAAATTAACTTTTTCTTATTAAATGCATACGCATTTAAACAATCTGAAAGGAAACTTAAAAAAAATGCAATCGTCCGCGACAGGATTCGAACCTGCAATCTTCTGATTCGAAGTCAGACGCCTTATCCGTTAGGCCACGCGGACGCGCAATAGTGTTAGCTGTTGCTGAACACTGTAATAAGTTATAATAACAGATCAATAACAATGAGAAAGAAATTTTTGAATCACAAACGCCAAAAAAATTCACTTAGTGTCGAGTTGGGTTGGGTTGACTTTTGACGGCCAATTATCTACACGAGGGATATGGGCCCGGGGACAGTGCCCTCCGTGGGGGTCTTTCTAAGGGAACCTAATCCGTATTAACGCATGGAAGATCCACGGCTCGAAGAAAACCACGAAAACTCCGAACGATTAGGCCGACGGGCGCGATTGGGATCGGACCCAGTACTTCCTTCTACCAGCTTTTACAGCCACTTAGTGTCGAAGGAATTGAATTTATAAATTTTGCTCTGGCATTCAGTCAATGAATAAACAAACTTATCTTATTTTTCATAAATAAATTGTTTTTAAAGGATGAAAGAAATCAGGCATAAAAATTCACTTAAATTAACTTTTTCTTATTAAATGCATACACATTTAAACAATCTGAAAGGAAACTTAAAAAAAAATGCCACCGTCCGCGACAGGATTCGAACCTGCAATCTTCTGATTCGAAGTCAGACGCCTTATCCGTTAGGCCACGCGGACGCGCAATTGTGGCAGATGTTGCTGAACAGTGTAATAAGTTATAATAACAGATCAATAACAATGAGAAAGAAATTTTTGAATCGCAAACGCCAAAAAAATTCACTTAGTGTCGAAGGAATTGAATTTATAAATTTTGCGTTGGCATTCAGTCAATGAATAAACAAACTTATCTTATTTTTCATAAATAAATTGTTTTTAAAGGATGAAAGAAATCAGGCATAAAAAATCACTTAAATTAACTTTTTCTTATTAAATGCATACGCATTTAAACAATCTGAAAGGAAACTTTAAAAAAAATGCCACCGTCCTCGACAGGATTCGAACCTGCAATCTTCTGATTCGAAGTCAGACGCCTTATCCGTTAGGCCACGCGGACGCGCAATTGTGGCAGATGTTGCTGAACAGTGTAATAAGTTATAATAACAGATCAATAACAATGAGAAAGAAATTTTTGAATCACAAACGCCAAAAAAATTCACTTAGTGTCGAGTTGGGTTGGGTTGATTTTTGACGGCCAATTATCTACACGAGGGATATGGGCCCGGGGGCAGTGCCCTCCGTGGGGGTCTTTCTAAGGGAACCTAATCCGTATTAACGCATGGAAGATCCACGGCTCGAAGAAAACCACGAAAACTCCGAACGATTAGGCCGACGGGCGCGATTGGGATCGAACCCAGTACTTCCTTCTACCAGCTTCGAGAGCCACTTAGTGTCGAAGGAATTGAATTTATAAATTTTGCTCTGGCATTCAGTCAATGAATAAAAAAACTTATCTTATTTTTCATAAATAAATTGTTTTTAAAGGATGAAAGAGATCAGGCTTAAAAAATCACTTAAATTAACTTTTTCTTATTAAATGCATACACATTTAAACAATCTGAAAGGAAATTTTAAAAAAAAAATGCCATCGTCCGCGTGTGGATTCGAACCTGCAATCTTCTGATTCGAAGTCAGACGCCTTATCCGTTAGGCAAAGCGGAAGCGCAATTGTGTTAGCTGTTGCTGAACAGTGCAATAAGTTATAATAACAGATCAATAACAATGAGAAAAAAATTTTTGAATCACAAACGCCAAAAAAATTCACTTAGTGTCGAGTTGGGTTGGGTTGATTTTTGACGGCAAATTATCTACACGAGGGATATTGGCCCGGGGGCAGTGCCCTCCGTGGGGGTCTTTCTAAGGGAACCTAATCCGTATTAACGCATGGAAGATCCACGGCTCGAAGAAAACCACGAAAACTCCGAACGATTAGGCCGACGGGCGCGATTGGGATCGAACCCAGTACTTCCTTCTACCAGCTTCGAGAGCCACTTAGTGTCGAAGGAATTGAATTTATAAATTTTGCTCTGGCATTCAGTCAATGAATAAACAAACTTATCTTATTTTTCATAAATAAATTGTTTTTAAAGGATGAAAGAAATCAGGCATAAAAAATCACTTAAATTAACTTTTTCTTATTAAATGCATACACATTTAAACAATCTGAAAGGAAACTTAAAAAAAAAACGCCATCTTCCGCGACAGGATTCGAACCTGTAATCTTCTGATTCGAAGACAGGCGCCTTATCCGTTAGGCCACGCGGACGCGCAATTGTGCCAGATGTTGTTGAACAGTGTAATAAGTTATAATAACAGATCAATAACAATGAGAAAGAAATTTTTGAATCACAATCGCCAAAAAAAGTCACTTGGTGTCGAAGGAATTGAATTTATAAATTTTGCTCTGTCATTATGTCAATGAATAAACAAACTTATCTTATTTTTCATAAATAAATTGTTTTTAAAGGATGAAAGAAATCAGGCATAAAAAATAACTTAAATTAACTTTTTCTTATTAAATGCATACAGATTTAAACAATCTGAAAGGGAACTTAAAAAAAAAATGCCATCGTCCGCGACAGGATTTGAACCTGCAATCTTCTGATTCGAAGTCAGACGCCTTATCCGTTAGGCCACGCGGACGCGCAATTGTGTTAGCTGTTGCTGAACAGTGTAATGAGTTATAATAACAGATCAATAACAATGAGAAAGAAATTTTTGAATCACAAACGTCAAAAAAATTCACTTAGTGTCGAAGGAATTGAATTTATAAATTATGCTCTGGCATTCAGTCAATGAATAAAAAAACTTATCTTATTTTTCATAAATAAATTGTTTTTAAAGGATGAAAGATATCAGGCTTAAAAAATCACTTAAATTAACTTTTTCTTATTAAATGCATACACATTTAAACAATCTGAAAGAAAACTTAAAAAAAAACGCCATTGTCCGCGACAGGATTCGAACCTGCAATCTTCTGATTCGAAGTCAGACGCCTTATCCGTTAGGCCACGCGGACGCGCAATTGTGTTAGCTGTTGCTGAACAGTGTAATAAGTTATAATAACAGATCAATAACAATGAGAAAGAAATTTTTGAATCACAAACGCCAAAAAAATTCACTTAGTGTCGAGTTGGGTTGGGTTGATTTTTGACGGCCAATTATCTACACGAGGGATATGGGCCCGGGGGCAGTGCCCTCCGTGGGGGTCTTTCTAAGGGAACCTAATCCGTATTAACGCATGGAAGATCCACGGCTCGAAGAAAACCACGAAAACTCCGAACGATTAGGCCGACGGGCGCGATTGGGATCGAACCCAGTACTTCCTTCTACCAGCTTCGAGAGCCACTTAGTGTCGAAGGAATTGAATTTATAAATTTTGCTCTGTTATTCAGTCAATGAATAAACAAACTTATCTTATTTTTCATAAATAAATTGTTTTTAAAGGATGAAAGAAATCAGGCATAAAAAATAACTTAAATTAACTTTTTCTTATTTAAATGCATACACATTTAAACAATCTGAAAGGAAACTTAAAAAAAAATGCCATCATCCGCGACAGGATTTGAACCTGCAATCTTCTGATTCGAAGTCAGACGCCTTATCCGTTAGGCCACGCGGACGCGCAATTATGTTAGCTGTTGCTGAACAGTGTAATGAGTTATAATAACAGATCAATAACAATGAGAAAGAAATTTTTGAATCACAAACGCCAAAAAAATTCACTTAGTGTCGAAGGAATTGAATTTATAAATTTTGCTCTGGCATTCAGTCAATGAATAAACAAACTTATCTTATTTTTCATAAATAAATTGTTTTTAAAGGATGAAAGAAATCAGGCATAAAAAATCACTTAAATTAACTTTTTCTTATTAAATGCGTACACATTTAAACAATCTGAAAGAAAACTTAAAAAAAAATGCCATCGTCCGCGACAGGATTCGAACCTGCAATCTTCCGATTCGAAGTCAGACGCCTTATCCGTTAGGCCACGCGGACGCGCAATTGTATTAGCTGTTGCTGAACAGTGTAATGAGTTATAATAACAGATCAATAACAATGGTTGGTTGGTTGTATTTATGTCGGCCAATTATCTGCACGTGGGATATAGGCCCTAAGGGGGGGGTGCCTTCCGTGGAGGTCTTTCTAAGGGAACCTAACCCGTATTAACGCTTGGAGAACCAAGGTTCGAAGAAAACCACGAAAACTCCGAACGATTAGGCCGACGGGCGCGATTAGGATCGAACCCAGCACCTCCCGTCTACCAGCTTCGAGAGCAGAACCTCTCGGCCACTGGTGGGGCCAATAACAATGAGAAAGAAATTTTTGAATCACAAACGCCAAAAAAAGTTCACTTAGTGTCGAAGGAATTGAATTTATAAATTTTGCTCTGGCATTCAGTCAGTGAATAAACAAACTTATCTTATTTTTCATAAATAAATTGTTTTTAAAGGATGAAAGAAATCAGGCATAAAAAATCACTTAAATTAACTTTTTCTTATTAAATGCATACGCATTTAAACAATCTGAAAGGAAACTTAAAAAAAATGCAATCGTCCGCGACAGGATTCGAACCTGCAATCTTCTGATTCGAAGTCAGACGCCTTATCCGTTAGGCCACGCGGACGCGCAATTGTGTTAGCTGTTGCTGAACAGTGTAATGAGTTATAATAACAGATCAATAACAATGAGAAAGAAATTTTTGAATCACAAACGTCAAAAAAATTCACTTAGTGTCGAAGGAATTGAATTTATAAATTATGCTCTGGCATTCAGTCAATGAATAAAAAAACTTATCTTATTTTTCATAAATAAATTGTTTTTAAAGGATGAAAGATATCAGGCTTAAAAAATCACTTAAATTAACTTTTTCTTATTAAATGCATACACATTTAAACAATCTGAAAGGAAACTTAAAAAAAATGCCACCGTCCGCAACAGGATTTGAACCTGCAATCTTCTGATTCGAAGTCAGACGCCTGATCCGTTAGGCCACGCGGACGGGCAATTGTGGCAGATGTTGCTGAACAGTGTAATAAGTTATAATAACAGATCAATAACAATGAGAAAGAAATTTTTGAATCACAAACGCCAAAAAAATTCACTTAGTGTCGAGTTGGTTTGGGTTGATTTTTGACGGCCAATTATCTACACGATGGATATGGTCCCGGGGGCAGTGCCCTCCGTTGGTGTCTTTCTAAGGGAACCTAATCCGTATTAACGCATGGAAGATCCACGGCTCGAAGAAAACCACGAAAACTCCGAACGATTAGGCCGACGGGCGCGATTGGGATCGAACCCAGTACTTCCTTCTACCAGCTTCGAGAGCCACTTAGTGTCGAAGGAAGTGAATTTATAAATTTTGCTCTGGCATTCAGTCAATGGTAAACAAACTTATCTTATTTTTCATAAATAAATTGTTTTTAAAGGATGAAAGAAATCAGGCATAAAAAATCACTTAAATTAACTTTTTCTTATTAAATGCATACACATTTAAACAATCTGAAAGGAAACTTAAAAAAAATGCCATCGTCCGCGACAGGATTCGAACCTGCAATCTTCTGATTCGAAGTCAGACGCCTTATCCGTTAGGCAACGCGGACGCGCAATTGTGTTAGCAGTTGCTGAACCGTGTAATAAGTTATAATAACAGATCAATAACAATGAGAAAGAAATTTTTGAATCACAACCGCCAAAAAAATTCACTTAGTGTCGAGTTGGGTTGGGTTGATTTTTGACGGCCAATTATCTACACGAGGGATATGGGCCCGGGGGCAGTGCCCTCCGTGGGGGTCTTTCTAAGGGAACCTAATCCGTAATAACGCATGGAAGATCCACGGCTCGAAGAAAACCACGAAAACTCCGAACGATTAGGCCGACGGGCGCGATTGGGATCGAACCCAGTACTTCCTTCTACCAGCTTCGAGAGCCACTTAGTGTCGAAGGAAGTGAATTTATAAATTTTGCTCTGGCATTCAGTCAATGAATAAACAAACTTATCTTATTTTTCATAAATAAATTGTTTTTAAAGGATGAAAGAAATCAGGCATAAAAAATCACATAAATTAACTTTTTCTTATTAAATGCATACACATTTAAACAATCTGAAAGGAAACTTTAAAAAAAATGCCACCGTCCGCGACAGGATTCGAACCTGCAATCTTCTGATTCGAAGTCAGACGCCTTTTCCGTTAGGCCACGCGAACGCGCAACTGTGTTAGCTGTTTCTGAACAGTGTAATGAGTTATAATAACAGATCAATAACAATGAGAAAGAAATTTTTGAATCACAAACGCCAAAAAAATTCACTTAGTGTCGAAGGAATTGAATTTATAAATTTTGCTCTGGCATTCAGTCAATGAATAAGCAAACTTATCTTATTTTTCATAAATAAATTGTTTTTAAAGGATGAAAGAAATCAGGCATAAAAAATCACTTAAATTAACTTTTTCTTATTAAATGCATGCGCATTTAAACAATCTGAAAGGAAAATTAAAAAAAATGCCATCGTCCGCGACAGGATTCGAACCTGCAATCTTCTGATCCGAAGTCAGACGCCTTATCCGTTAGGCCACGCGGACGCGCAATAGTGTCATCTGTTGCTGAACACTGTAATAAGTTATAATAACAGATCAATAACAATGAGAAAGAAATTTTTGAATCACAAACGCCAAAAAAATTCACTTAGTGTCGAGTTGGGTTGGGTTGATTTTTGACGGCCAATTATCTACACGAGGGATATAGGCCCGGGGGCAGTGCCCTCCGTGGGGGTCTTTCTAAGTTAACCTAATCCGTATTAACGCATGGAAGATCAACGGCTCGAAGAAAACCACGAAAACTCCGAACGATTAGGCCGACGGGCGCGATTGGGATCGAACCCAGCACTTCCCTTCTACCAGCTTCGAGAGCCACTTAGTGTCGAAGCAATTGAATTTATAAATTTTGCTCTGGCATTCAGTCAATGAATAAACAAACTTATCTTATTTTTCATAAATAAATTGTTTTTAAAGGATGAAAGAAATCAGGCATAAAAAATCACTTAAATTAACTTTTTCTTATTAAATGCATACACATTTACACAATCTGAAAGAAAACTTAAAAAAAAATGCCATCGTCCGCGACAGGATTCGAACCTGCAATCTTCTGATACGAAGTCAGACGCCTTATCCGTTAGGCCACGCGGACGCGCAATTGTGTTAGCTGTTGCTGAACAGTGTAATAAGTTATAATAACAGATCAATAACAATGAGAAAGAAATTTTTGAATCACAAACGCCAAAAAAATTCACTTAGTGTCGAGTTGGGTTGGGTTGATTTTTGACGGCCAATTATCTACACGAGGGATATGGGCCCGGGGTCAGTGCCCTCCGTGGGGGTCTTTCTAAGGGAACCTAATCCGTATTAACGCATGGAAGATCCACGGCTCGAAGAAAACCACGAAAACTCCGAACGATTAGGTCGACGGGCGCGATTGGGATCGAACCCAGTACTTCCTTCTACCAGCTTCGAGAGCCACTTAGTGTCGAAGGAATTGAATTTATAAATTTTGCTCTGGCATTCAGTCAATGAATAAACAAACTTATCTTATTTTTCATAAATAAATTGTTTTTAAAGGATGAAAGAAATCAGGCATAAAAAATAACTTAAATTAACTTTTTCTTATTAAATGCATACACATTTAAACAATCTGAAAGGAAACTTTAAAAAAAATGCCACCGTCCGCGACAGGATTCGAACCTGCAATCTTCTGATTCGAAGTCAGACGCCTTATCCGTTAGGCCACGCGGACGCGCGATTGTGTTAGCTGTTGCTGAACAGTGTAATGAGTTATAATAACAGATCAATAACAATGAGAAAGAAATTTTTGAATCACAACCGCCAAAAAAATTCACTTAGTGTCGAGTTGGGTTGGGTTGATTTTTGACGGCCAATTATCTACACGAGGGATATGGGCCCGGGGGCAGTGCCCTCCGTGGGGGTCTTTCTAAGGGAACCTAATCCGTATTAACGCATGAAAGATCCACGGCTCGAAGAAAACCACGAAAACTCCGAACGATTAGGCCGACGGGCACGATTGGGATCGAAACCAGCACTTCCCTTCTACCAGCTTCGAGAGCCACTTAGTGTCGAAGGAATTGAATTTATAAATTTTGCTCTGGCATTCAGTCAATGAATAAACAAACTTATCTTATTTTTCATAAATAAATTGTTTTTAAAGGATGAAAGAAATCAGGCATAAAAAATCACTTAAATTAACTTTTTCTTATTAAATGCATACACATTTAAACAATCTGAAAGGAAACTAATAAAAATGCCACCGTCCGCGACAGGATTCGAACCTGCAATCTTCTGATTCGATGTCCGACGCCTTATCCGTTAGGCCACGCGGACGCGCAATTGTGTTAGCTGTTGCTGAACAGTGTAATGAGTTATAATAACAGATCAATAACAATGAGAAAGAAATTTTTGAATCACAAACGCCAAAAAAATTCACTTAGTGTCGAAGGAATTGAATTTATAAATTTTGCTCTGTCATTCAGTCAATGAATAAACAAACTTATCTTATTTTTCATAAATAAATTGTTTTTAAAGGATGAAAGAAATCAGGCATAAAAAATAACTTAAATTAACTTTTTCTTATTAAATGCATACACATTTAAACAATCTGAAAGGAAACTTAAAAAAAATGCCACCGTCCGCAACAGGATTTGAACCTGCAATCTTCTGATTCGAAGTCAGACGCCTTATCCGTTAGGCCACGCGGACGGGCAATTGTGGCAGATGTTGCTGAACAGTGTAATAAGTTATAATAACAGATCAATAACAATGAGAAAGAAATTTTTGAATCACAAACGCCAAAAAAATTCACTTAGTGTCGAGTTGGTTTGGGTTGATTTTTGACGGCCAATTATCTACACGATGGATATGGTCCCGGGGGCAGTGCCCTCCGTTGGTGTCTTTCTAAGGGAACCTAATCCGTATTAACGCATGGAAGATCCACGGCTCGAAGAAAACCACGAAAACTCCGAACGATTAGGCCGACGGGCGCGATTGGGATCGAACCCAGTACTTCCTTCTACCAGCTTCGAGAGCCACTTAGTGTCGAAGGAAGTGAATTTATAAATTTTGCTCTGGCATTCAGTCAATGGTAAACAAACTTATCTTATTTTTCATAAATAAATTGTTTTTAAAGGATGAAAGAAATCAGGCATAAAAAATCACTTAAATTAACTTTTTCTTATTAAATGCATACACATTTAAACAATCTGAAAGGAAACTTAAAAAAAATGCCATCGTCCGCGACAGGATTCGAACCTGCAATCTTCTGATTCGAAGTCAGACGCCTTATCCGTTAGGCAACGCGGACGCGCAATTGTGTTAGCAGTTGCTGAACCGTGTAATAAGTTATAATAACAGATCAATAACAATGAGAAAGAAATTTTTGAATCACAACCGCCAAAAAAATTCACTTAGTGTCGAGTTGGGTTGGGTTGATTTTTGACGGCCAATTATCTACACGAGGGATATGGGCCCGGGGGCAGTGCCCTCCGTGGGGGTCTTTCTAAGGGAACCTAATCCGTAATAACGCATGAAAGATCCACGGCTCGAAGAAAACCACGAAAACTCCGAACGATTAGGCCGACGGGCGCGATTGGGATCGAACCCAGTACTTCCTTCTACCAGCTTCGAGAGCCACTTAGTGTCGAAGGAAGTGAATTTATAAATTTTGCTCTGGCATTCAGTCAATGAATAAACAAACTTATCTTATTTTTCATAAATAAATTGTTTTTAAAGGATGAAAGAAATCAGGCATAAAAAATCACTTAAATTAACTTTTTCTTATTAAATGCATACACATTTAAACAATCTGAAAGGAAACTTTAAAAAAAATGCCACCGTCCGCGACAGGATTCGAACCTGCAATCTTCTGATTCGAAGTCAGACGCCTTTTCCGTTAGGCCACGCGAACGCGCAACTGTGTTAGCTGTTTCTGAACAGTGTAATGAGTTATAATAACAGATCAATAACAATGAGAAAGAAATTTTTGAATCACAAACGCCAAAAAAATTCACTTAGTGTCGAAGGAATTGAATTTATAAATTTTGCTCTGGCATTCAGTCAATGAATAAGCAAACTTATCTTATTTTTCATAAATAAATTGTTTTTAAAGGATGAAAGAAATCAGGCATAAAAAATCACTTAAATTAACTTTTTCTTATTAAATGCATGCGCATTTAAACAATCTGAAAGGAAAATTAAAAAAATTGCCATCGTCCGCGACAGGATTCGAACCTGCAATCTTCTGATTCGAAGTCAGACGCCTTATCCGTTAGGCCACGCGGACGGGCAATTGTGGCAGATGTTGCTGAACAGTGTAATAAGTTATAATAACAGATCAATAACAATGAGAAAGAAATTTTTGAATCACAAACGCCAAAAAAATTCACTTAGTGTCGAGTTGGTTTGGGATGATTTTTGACGGCCAATTATCTACACGATGGATATGGTCCCGGGGGCAGTGCCCTCCGTTGGTGTCTTTCTAAGGGAACCTAATCCGTATTAACGCATGGAAGATCCACGGCTCGAAGAAAACCACGAAAACTCCGAACGATTAGGCCGACGGGCGCGATTGGGATCGAACCCAGTACTTCCTTCTACCAGCTTCGAGAGCCACTTAGTGTCGAAGGAAGTGAATTTATAAATTTTGCTCTGGCATTCAGTCAATGGTAAACAAACTTATCTTATTTTTCATAAATAAATTGTTTTTAAAGGATGAAAGAAATCAGGCATAAAAAATCACTTAAATTAACTTTTTCTTATTAAATGCATACACATTTAAACAATCTGAAAGGAAACTTAAAAAAAATGCCATCGTCCGCGACAGGATTCGAACCTGCAATCTTCTGATTCGAAGTCAGACGCCTTATCCGTTAGGCAACGCGGACGCGCAATTGTGTTAGCAGTTGCTGAACCGTGTAATAAGTTATAATAACAGATCAATAACAATGAGAAAGAAATTTTTGAATCACAAACGCCAAAAAAATTCACTTAGTGTCGAGTTGGGTTGGGTTGATTTTTGACGGCCAATTATCTACACGAGGGATATGGGCCCGGGGTCAGTGCCCTCCGTGGGGGTCTTTCTAAGGGAACCTAATCCGTATTAACGCATGGAAGATCCACGGCTCGAAGAAAACCACGAAAACTCCGAACGATTAGGTCGACGGGCGCGATTGGGATCGAACCCAGTACTTCCTTCTACCAGCTTCGAGAGCCACTTAGTGTCGAAGGAATTGAATTTATAAATTTTGCTCTGGCATTCAGTCAATGAATAAACAAACTTATCTTATTTTTCATAAATAAATTGTTTTTAAAGGATGAAAGAAATCAGGCATAAAAAATAACTTAAATTAACTTTTTCTTATTAAATGCATACACATTTAAACAATCTGAAAGGAAACTTTAAAAAAAATGCCACCGTCCGCGACAGGATTCGAACCTGCAATCTTCTGATTCGAAGTCAGACGCCTTATCCGTTAGGCCACGCGGACGCGCGATTGTGTTAGCTGTTGCTGAACAGTGTAATGAGTTATAATAACAGATCAATAACAATGAGAAAGAAATTTTTGAATCACAACCGCCAAAAAAATTCACTTAGTGTCGAGTTGGGTTGGGTTGATTTTTGACGGCCAATTATCTACACGAGGGATATGGGCCCGGGGGCAGTGCCCTCCGTGGGGGTCTTTCTAAGGGAACCTAATCCGTATTAACGCATGAAAGATCCACGGCTCGAAGAAAACCACGAAAACTCCGAACGATTAGGCCGACGGGCACGATTGGGATCGAAACCAGCACTTCCCTTCTACCAGCTTCGAGAGCCACTTAGTGTCGAAGGAATTGAATTTATAAATTTTGCTCTGGCATTCAGTCAATGAATAAACAAACTTATCTTATTTTTCATAAATAAATTGTTTTTAAAGGATGAAAGAAATCAGGCATAAAAAATCACTTAAATTAACTTTTTCTTATTAAATGCATACACATTTAAACAATCTGAAAGGAAACTAATAAAAATGCCACCGTCCGCGACAGGATTCGAACCTGCAATCTTCTGATTCGATGTCCGACGCCTTATCCGTTAGGCCACGCGGACGCGCAATTGTGTTAGCTGTTGCTGAACAGTGTAATGAGTTATAATAACAGATCAATAACAATGAGAAAGAAATTTTTGAATCACAAACGCCAAAAAAATTCACTTAGTGTCGAAGGAATTGAATTTATAAATTTTGCTCTGTCATTCAGTCAATGAATAAACAAACTTATCTTATTTTTCATAAATAAATTGTTTTT
The DNA here is from genome assembly GCA_963932465.1 of Maratus speciosus. Classification (NCBI taxonomy): domain Eukaryota; kingdom Metazoa; phylum Arthropoda; class Arachnida; order Araneae; family Salticidae; genus Maratus; species Maratus speciosus. The sequence goes on from OZ010786.1 coordinate 153,552,801, forward strand.
AAAGGATGAAAGAAATCAGGCATAAAAAATAACTTAAATTAACTTTTTCTTATTAAATGCATACACATTTAAACAATCTGAAAGAAAACTTAAAAAAAAATGCCATCGTCCGCGACAGGATTCGAACCTGCAATCTTCTGATTCGAAGTCAGACGCCTTATCCGTTAGGCCACGCGGACGCGCAATTATGTTAGCTGTTGCTGAACAGTGTAATAAGTTATAATAACAGATCAATAACAATGAGAAAGAAATTTTTGAATCACAAACGCCAAAAAAATTCACTTAGTGTCGAGTTGGGTTGGGTTGATTTTTGACGGCCAATTATCTACACGAGGGATATGGGCCCGGGGGCAGTGCCCTCCGTGGGGGTCTTTCTAAGGGAACCTAATCCGTATTAACGCATGGAAGATCCACGGCTCGAAGAAAACCACGAAAACTCCGAACGATTAGGTCGACGGGCGCGATTGGGATCGAACCCAGTACTTCCTTCTACCAGCTTCGAGAGCCAATTAGTGTCGAAGGAATTGAATTTATAAATTTTGCTCTGGCATTCACTCAATGAATAAACAAACTTATCTTATTTTTCATAAATAAATTGTTTTTAAAGGATGAAAGAAATCAGGCATAAAAAATAACTTAAATTAACTTTTTCTTATTAAATGCATACACATTTAAACAATCTGAAAGGAAACTTTAAAAAAAATGCCACCGTCCACGACAGAATTCGAACCTGCAATCTTCTGATTCGAAGTCAGACGCCTTATCCGTTAGGCCACGCGGACGCGCAATTGTGTTAGCTGTTGCTGAACAGTGTAATGAGTTATAATAACAGATCAATAACAATGAGAAAGAAATTTTTGAATCACAAACGTCAAAAAAATTCACTTAGTGTCGAAGGAATTCAATTTATAAATTTTGCTCTGGCATTCAGTCAATGAATAAAAAAACTTATCTTATTTTTCATAAATAAATTGTTTTTAAAGGATGAAAGATATGAGGCTTAAAAAATCACTTAAATTAACTTTTTCTTATTAAATGCATACACATTTAAACAATCTGAAAGGAAACTTAAAAAAAAATGCCATCGTCCGCGACAGGATTCGAACCTGCAATCTTCTGATTCGAAGTCAGACGCCTTATCCGTTAGGCAACGCGGACGCGCAATTGTGTTAGCAGTTGCTGAACCGTGTAATAAGTTATAATAACAGATCAATAACAATGAGAAAGAAATTTTTGAATCACAACCGCCAAAAAAATTCACTTAGTGTCGAGTTGGGTTGGGTTGATTTTTGACGGCCAATTATCTACACGAGGGATATGGGCCCGGGGGCAGTGCCCTCCGTGGGGGTCTTTCTAAGGGAACCTAATCCGTATTAACGCATGGAAGATCCACGGCTCGAAGAAAACCACGAAAACTCCGAACGATTAGGCCGACGGGCACGATTGGGATCGAAACCAGCACTTCCCTTCTACCAGCTTCGAGAGCCACTTAGTGTCGAAGGAATTGAATTTATAAATTTTGCTCTGGCATTCAGTCAATGAATAAACAAACTTATCTTATTTTTCATAAATAAATTGTTTTTAAAGGATGAAAGAAATCAGGCATAAAAAACCACTTAAATTAACTTTTTCTTATTAAATGCATACACATTTAAACAATCTGAAAGGAAATTAAAAAAATGCCCCCGTCCGCGACAGGATTCGAACCTGCAATCTTCTGATTCGAAGTCAGACGCCTTATCCGTTAGGCCACGCGGACGCGCAATTGTGTTAGCTGTTGCTGAACAGTGTAATGATTTATTATAACAGATCAATAACAATGAGAAAGAAATTTTTGAATCACAAACGCCAAAAAAATTCACTTAGTGTCGAAGGAATTGAATTTATAAATTTTGCTCTGGCATTCAGTCAATGAATAAACAAACTTATCTTATCTTTCATAAATAAATTGATTTTAAAGGATGAAAGAAATCAGGCATAAAAAATCACTTAAATTAACTTTTTCTTATTAAATGCATACACATTTACACAATCTGAAAGAAAACTTAAAAAAAAATGCCATCGTCCGCGACAGGATTCGAACCTGCAATCTTCTGATTCGAAGTCAGACGCCTTATCCGTTAGGCCACGCGGACGCGCAATTATGTTAGCTGTTGCTGAACAGTGTAATAAGTTATAATAACAGATCAATAACAATGAGAAAGAAATTTTTGAATCACAAACGCCAAAAAAATTCACTTAGTGTCGAGTTGGGTTGGGTTGATTTTTGACGGCCAATTATCTACACGAGGGATATGGGCCCGGGGGCAGTGCCCTCCGTGGGGGTCTTTCTAAGGGAACCTAATCCGTATTAACGCATGGAAGATCCACGGCTCGAAGAAAACCACGAAAACTCCGAACGATTAGGTCGACGGGCGCGATTGGGATCGAACCCAGTACTTCCTTCTACCAGCTTCGAGAGCCAATTAGTGTCGAAGGAATTGAATTTATAAATTTTGCTCTGGCATTCACTCAATGAATAAACAAACTTATCTTATTTTTCATAAATAAATTGTTTTTAAAGGATGAAAGAAATCAGGCATAAAAAATAACTTAAATTAACTTTTTCTTATTAAATGCATACACATTTAAACAATCTGAAAGGAAACTTTAAAAAAAATGCCACCGTCCGCGACAGGATTCGAACCTGCAATCTTCTGATTCGAAGTCAGACGCCTTATCCGTTAGGCCACGCGGACGCGCGATAGTGTTAGCTGTTGCTGAACAGTGTAATGAGTTATAATAACAGATCAATAACAATGAGAAAGAAATTTTTGAATCACAACCGCCAAAAAAATTCACTTAGTGTCGAGTTGGGTTGGGTTGATTTTTGACGGCCAATTATCTACACGAGGGATATGGGCCCGGGGGCAGTGCCCTCCGTGGGGGTCTTTCTAAGGGAACCTAATCCGTATTAACGCATGGAAGATCCACGGCTCGAAGAAAACCACGAAAACTCCGAACGATTAGGCCGACGGGCACGATTGGGATCGAAACCAGCACTTCCCTTCTACCAGCTTCGAGAGCCACTTAGTGTCGAAGGAATTGAATTTATAAATTTTGCTCTGGCATTCAGTCAATGAATAAACAAACTTATCTTATTTTTCATAAATAAATTGTTTTTAAAGGATGAAAGAAATCAGGCATAAAAAATAACTTAAATTAACTTTTTCTTATTAAATGCATACACATTTAAACAATCTGAAAGGAAACTTAAAAAAAATGCCATCGTCCGCGACAGGATTTGAACCTGCAATCTTCTGATTCGAAGTCAGACGCCTTATCCGTTAGGCCACGGCCCCACCAGTGGCTGAGAGGTTCTGCTCTCGAAACTGGTAGACGGGAAGTGCTGGGTTCGATCCCAATCGTGCCCGTCGGCCTAATCGTTCGGAGTTTTCGTGGTTTTCTTCGAACCATGGATTTCCATGCGTTAATACGGGTTAGGTTCCCTTAGAAAGACCCCCAGGAAGGGCACTCCCCCTCGGGCCTATATCCCTAGTGTAGATAATCGGCCGTCACAAAATCAACCAACCAACCAACCCTTCTACCAGCTTCGAGAGCCACTTAGTGTCGAAGGAATTGAATTTATAAATTTTGCTCTGGCATTCAGTCAATGAATAAACAAACTTATCTTATTTTTCATAAATAAATTGTTTTTAAAGGATGAAAGAAATCAGGCATGAAAAATCACTTAAATTTACTTTTTCTTATTAAATGCATACACATTTAAACAATCTGAAAGGAAACTAAAAAAAAATGCCACCGTCCGCGACAGGATTCGAACCTGCAATCTTCTGATTCGAAGTCAGACGCCTTATCCGTTAGGCCACGCGGACGCGCAAATGTGTTAGCTGTTGCTGAACAGTGTAATGAGTTATAATAACAGATCAATAACAATGAGAAAGAAATTTTTGAATCACAAACGCCAAAAAAATTCACTTAGTGTCGAGTTGGGTTGGGTTGATTTTTGACGGCCAATTATCTACACGATGGATATGGGCCCGGGGGCAGTGCCCTCCGTGGGGGTCTTTCTAAGGGAACCTAATCCGTATTAACGCATGGAAGATCCACGGCTCGAAGAAAACCACGAAAACTCCGAACGATTAGGCCGACGGGCGCGATTGGGATCGAACCCAGTACTTCCTTCTACCAGCTTCGAGAGCCACTTAGTGTCGAAGGAAGTGAATTTATAAATTTTGCTCTGGCATTCAGTCAATGAATAAACAAACTTATCTTATTTTTCATAAATAAATTGTTTTTAAAGGATGAAAGAAATCAGAAATAAAAAATCAATTAAATTAACTTTTTCTTATTAAATGCATACACATTTAAACAATCTGAAAGGAAACTTTAAAAAAAATGCCACCGTCCGCGACAGGATTCGAACCTGCAATCTTCTGATTGGAAGTCAGACGAATTTTCCGTTAGGCCACGCGAACGCGCAACTGTGTTAGCTGTTTCTGAACAGTGTAATGAGTTATAATAACAGATCAATAACAATGAGAAAGAAATTTTTAAATCACAAACGCCAAAAAAATTCACTTAGTGTCGAAGGAATTGAATTTATAAATTTTGCTCTGGCATTCAGTCAATGAATAAGCAAACTTATCTTATTTTTCATAAATAAATTGTTTTTAAAGGATGAAAGAAATCAGGCATAAAAAATCACTTAAATTAACTTTTTCTTATTAAATGCATGCGCATTTAAACAATCTGAAAGGAAACTTAAAAAAAATGCCATCGCCCGCGACAGGATTCGAACCTGCAATCTTGTGATTCGAAGTCAGACGCCTTATCCGTTAGGCCACGCGGACGCGCAATAGTGTTATCTGTTGCTGAACACTGTAATAAGTTATAATAACAGATCAATAACAATGAGAAAGAAATTTTTGAATCACAAACGCCAAAAAAATTCACTTAGTGTCGAGTTGGGTTGGGTTGATTTTTGACGGCCAATTATCTACACGAGGGATATAGGCCCGGGGGCAGTGCCCTCCGTGGGGGTCTTTTTAAGGGAACCTAATCCGTATTAACGCATGGAAGATCCACGGCTCGAAGAAAACCACGAAAACTCCGAACGATTAGGCCGACGGGCGCGATTGGAATCGAACCCAGCACTTCCCTTCTACCAGCTTCGAGAGCCACTTAGTGTCGATTGGTTGTATTTATGACGGCCAATTATCTGCTCGAGGGATATAGGCCCAGGAGGGAGTGCCCTTCGTGGGGGTCTTTCTAAGGGAACCTAACCCGTATTAACGCTTGGAAATCCAAGGTTCGAAGAAAACCACGAAAACTCCGAACGATTAGGCCGACGGGCGCGATTGGGATCGAACCCAGCACCTCCCGTCTACCAGATTCGAGAGCAGAACCTCTCAGCCACTGGTGGGGCCCACTTAGTGTCGAAGCAATTGAATTTATAAATTTTGCTCTGGCATTCAGTCAATGAATAAACAAACTTATCTTATTTTTCATAAATAAATTGTTTTTAAAGGATGAAAGAAATCAGGCATAAAAAATCACTTAAATTAACTTTTTCTTATTAAATGCATACACATTTAAACAATCTGAAAGAAAACTTAAAAAAAAATGCCATCGTCCGCGACAGGATTCGAACCTGCAATCTTCTGATTCGAAGTCAGACGCCTTATCCGTTAGGCCACGGCCCCACCAGTGGCTGAGAGGTTCTGCTCTCGAAACTGGTAGACGGGAAGTGCTGGGTTCGATCCCAATCGCGCCCGTCGGCCTAATCGTTCGGAGTTTTCGTGGTTTTCTTCGAACCATGGATTTCCATGCGTTAATACGGGTTAGGTTCCCTTAGAAAGACCCCCACGAAGGGCACTCCCCCTCGGGCCTATATCCCTAGTGTAGATAATCGGCCGTCACAAAATCAACCAACCAACCGTTAGGCCACGCGGACGGGCAATTGTGGCAGATGTTGCTGAACAGTGTAATAAGTTATAATAACAGATCAATAACAATGAGAAAGAAATTTTTGAATCACAAACGCCAAAAAAATTCACTTAGTGTCGAGTTGGGTTGGGTTGATTTTTGACGGCCAATTATCTACACGATGGATATGGGCCCGGGGGCAGTGCCCTCCGTCGGGGTCTTTCTAAGGGAACCTAATCCGTATTAACGCATGGAAGATCCACGGCTCGAAGAAAACCACGAAAACTCCGAACGATTAGGCCGACGGGCACGATTGGGATCAAAACCAGCACTTCCCTTCTACCAGCTTCGAGAGCCACTTAGTGTCGAAGGAATTGAATTTATAAATTTTGCTCTGGCATTCAGTCAATGAATAAACAAACTTATCTTATTTTTCATAAATAAATTGTTTTTAAAGGATGAAAGAAATCAGGCATGAAAAATCACTTAAATTTACTTTTTCTTATTAAATGCATACACATTTAAACAATCTGAAAGGAAACTAAAAAAAATGCCACCGTCCGCGACAGGATTCGAACCTGCAATCTTCTGATTCGAAGTCAGACGCCTTATCCGTTAGGCCACGCGGACGCGCAATTGTGTTAGCTGTTGCTGAACAGTGTAATGAGTTATAATAACAGATCAATAACAATGAGAAAGAAATTTTTGAATCACAAACGCCAAAAAAATTCACTTAGTGTCGAAGGAATTGAATTTATAAATTTTGCTCTGGCATTCAGTCAATGAATAAGCAAACTTATCTTATTTTTTATAAATAAATTGTTTTTAAAGGATGAAAGAAATCAGGCATAAAAAATCACTGAAATTAACTTTTTCTTATTAAATGCATGCGCATTTAAACAATCTGAAAGGAAACTTAAAAAAAATGCCATCGTCCGCGACAGGATTCGAACCTGCAATCTTCTGATTCGAAGTCAGACGCCTTATCCGTTAGGCCACGCGGACGCGCAATAGTGTTATCTGTTGCTGAACACTGTAATAAGTTATAATAACAGATCAATAACAATGAGAAAGAAATTTTTGAATCACAAACGCCAAAAAAATTCACTTAGTGTCGAGTTGGGTTGGGTTGATTTTTGACGGCCAATTATCTACACGAGGGATATAGGCCCGGGGGCAGTGCCCTCCGTGGGGTTCTTTTTAAGGGAACCTAATCCGTATTAACGCATGGAAGGACCACGGCTCGAAGAAAACCACGAAAACTCCGAACGATTAGGCCGACGGGCGCGATTGGGATCGAACCCAGCACTTCCCTTCTACCAGCTTCGAGAGCCACTTAGTGTCGAAGCAATTGAATTTATAAATTTTGCTCTGGCATTCAGTCAATGAATAAACAAACTTATCTTATTTTTCATAAATAAATTGTTTTTAAAGGATGAAAGAAATCAGGCATAAAAAATCACTTAAATTAACTTTTTCTTATTAAATGCATACACATTTAAACAATCTGAAAGAAAACTTAAAAAAAAATGCCATCGTCCGCGACAGGATTCGAACCTGCAATCTTCCGATTCGAAGTCAGACGCCTTATCCGTTAGGCCACGCGGACGCGCAATTGTGTTAGCTGTTGCTGAACAGTGTAATAAGTTATAATAACAGATCAATAACAATGAGAAAGAAATTTTTGAATCACAAACGCCAAAAAAATTCACTTAGTGTCGAGTTGGTTTGGGTTGATTTTTGACGGCCAATTATCTACACGAGGGATATTATCCGGGGGCAGTGCCCTCCGTGGGGGTCTTTCTAATGGAACCTAATCCGTATTAACGCATGGAAGATCCACGGCTCGAAGAAAACCACGAAAACTCCGAACGATTAGGTCGACGGGCGCGATTGGGATCGAACCCAGTACTTCCTTCTACCAGCTTCGAGAGCCACTTAGTGTCGAAGGAATTGAATTTATAAATTTTGCTCTGGCATTCAGTCAATGAATAAACAAACTTATCTTATTTTTCATAAATAAATTGTTTTTAAAGGATGACAGAAATCAGGCATAAAAAATCACTTAAATTAACTTTTTCTTATTAAATGCATAAACATTTAAACAATCTGAAAGGAAACTTTAAAAAAAATGCCACCGTCCGCGACAGGATTCGAACCTGCAATCTTCTGATTCGAAGTCAGACGCCTTATCCGTTAGGCCACGCGGACGCGCAATTGTGTTAGCTGTTGCTGAACAGTGTAATGAGTTATAATAACAGATCAATAACAATGAGAAAGAAATTTTTGAATCACAAACGTCAAAAAAATTCACTTAGTGTCGAAGGAATTGAATTTATAAATTTTGCTCTGGCATTCAGTCAATGAATAAAAAAACTTATCTTATTTTTCATAAATAAATTGTTTTTAAAGGATGAAAGATATCAGGCTTAAAAAATCACTTAAATTAACTTTTTCTTATTAAATGCATACACATTTAAACAATCTGAAAGGAAACTTTAAAAAAAAAGCCATCGTCCGCGACAGGATTCGAACCTGCAATCTTCTGATTCGAAGTCAGACGCCTTATCCGTTAGGCAACGCGGACGCGTAATTGTGTTAGCAGTTGCTGAACCGTGTAATAAGTTATAACAGATCAATAACAATGAGAAAGAAATTTTTGAATCACAACCGCCAAAAAAATTCACTTAGTGTCGAGTTGGGTTGGGTTGATTTTTGACGGCCAATTATCTACACGAGGGATATGGGCCCGGGGGCAGTGCCCTCCGTGGGGGTCTTTCTAAGGGAACCTAATCCGTATTAACGCATGGAAGATCCACGGCTCGAAGAAAACCACGAAAACTATGAACGATTAGGCCGACGGGCACGATTGGGATCGAAACCAGCACTTCCCTTCTACCAGCTTCGAGAGCCACTTAGTGTCGAAGGAATTGAATTTATAAATTTTGCTCTGGCATTCAGTCAATGAATAAACACACTTATCTTATTTTTCATAAATAAATTGTTTTTAAAGGATGAAAGAAATCAGGCATAAAAAATCACTTAAATTAACTTTTTCTTATTAAATGCATACACATTTAAACAATCTGAAAGGAAACTAAAAAAAATGCCACCGTCCGCGACAGGATTCGAACCTGCAATCTTCTGATTCGAAGTCAGACGCCTTATCCGTTAGGCCACGCGGACGCGCAATTGTGTTAGCTGTTGCTGAACAGTCAATGAGTTATAATAACAGATCAATAACAATGAGAAAGAAATTTTTGAATCACAAACGCCAAAAAATTCACTTAGTGTCGAAGGAATTGAATTTATAAATTTTGCTCTGTCATTCAGTCAATGAATAAACAAATTTATCTTATTTTTCATAAATAAATTGTTTTTAAAGGATGAAAGAAATCAGGCATAAAAAATAACTTAAATTAACTTTTTCTTATTAAATGCATACACATTTAAACAATCTGAAAGGAAACTTAAAAAAAAATGCCATCGTCAGCGACAGGATTTGAGCCTGCAATCTTCTGATTCGAAGTCAGACGCCTTATCCGTTAGGCCACGCGGACGGGCAATTGTGGCAGATGTTGCTGAACAGTGTAATAAGTTATAATAACAGATCAATAACAATGAGAAAGAAATTTTTGAATCACAAACGCCAAAAAAATTCACTTAGTGTCGAGTTGGGTTGGGTTGATTTTTGACGGCCAATTATCTACACGATGGATATGGGCCCGGGGGCAGTGCCCTCCGTGGGGGTCTTTCTAAGGGAACCTAATCCGTATTAACGCATGGAAGATCCACGGCTCGAAGAAAACCACGAAAACTCCGAACGATTAGGCCGACGGGCGCGATTGGGATCGAACCCAGCACTTCCCTTCTACCAGCTTCGAGAGCCACTTAGTGTCGAAGCAATTGAATTTATAAATTTTGCTCTGGCATTCAGTCAATGAATAAACAAACTTATCTTATTTTTCATAAATAAATTGTTTTTAAAGGATGAAAGAAATCAGGCATAAAAAATCACTTAAATTAACTTTTTCTTATTAAATGCATCCACATGTAAACAATCTGAAAGGAAACTTAAAAAAAACGCCATCGTCCGCGACAGGATTCGAACCTGCAATCTTCTGATTCGAAGTCAGACGCCTTATCCGTTAGGCCACGCGGACGCGCAATTGTGGCAGATGTTGCTGAACAGTGTAATAAGTTATAATAACAGATCAATAACAATCAGAAAGAAATTTTTGAATCACAATCGCCAAAAAAATGTCACTTGGTGTCGAAGGAATTGAATTTATAAATTTTGCTCTGTCATTCAGTCAATGAATAAACAAACTTATCTTATTTTTCATAAATAAATTGTTTTTAAAGGATGAAAGAAATCAGGCATGAAAAATCACTTAAATTTACTTTTTCTTATTAAATGCATACACATTTAAACAATCTGAAAGGAAACTAAAAAAAATGCCACCGTCCGCGACAGGATTCGAACCTGCAATCTTCTGATTCGAAGTCAGACGCCTTATCCGTTAGGCCACGCGGACGCGCAATTGTGTTAGCTGTTGCTGAACAGTGTAATGAGTTATAATAACAGATCAATAACAATGAGAAAGAAATTTTTGAATCACAAACGCCAAAAAAATTCACTTAGTGTCGAAGGAATTGAATTTATAAATTTTGCTCTGGCATTCAGTCAATGAATAAGCAAACTTATCTTATTTTTCATAAATAAATTGTTTTTAAAGGATGAAAGAAATCAGGCATAAAAAATCACTGAAATTAACTTTTTCTTATTAAATGCATGCGCATTTAAACAATCTGAAAGGAAACTTAAAAAAAATGCCATCGTCCGCGACAGGATTCGAACCTGCAATCTTCTGATTCGAAGTCAGACGCCTTATCCGTTAGGCCACGCGGACGCGCAATAGTGTTATCTGTTGCTGAACACTGTAATAAGTTATAATAACAGATCAATAACAATGAGAAAGAAATTTTTGAATCACAAACGCCAAAAAAATTCACTTAGTGTCGAGTTGGGTTGGGTTGATTTTTGACGGCCAATTATCTACACGAGGGATATAGGCCCGGGGGCAGTGCCCTCCGTGGGGTTCTTTTTAAGGGAACCTAATCCGTATTAACGCATGGAAGGTCCACGGCTCGAAGAAAACCACGAAAACTCCGAACGATTAGGCCGACGGGCGCGATTGGGATCGAACCCAGCACTTCCCTTCTACCAGCTTCGAGAGCCACTTAGTGTCGAAGCAATTGAATTTATAAATTTTGCTCTGGCATTCAGTCAATGAATAAACAAACTTATCTTATTTTTCATAAATAAATTGTTTTTAAAGGATGAAAGAAATCAGGCATAAAAAATCACTTAAATTAACTTTTTCTTATTAAATGCATACACATTTAAACAATCTGAAAGAAAACTTAAAAAAAAATGCCATCGTCCGCGACAGGATTCGAACCTGCAATCTTCCGATTCGAAGTCAGACGCCTTATCCGTTAGGCCACGCGGACGCGCAATTGTGTTAGCTGTTGCTGAACAGTGTAATAAGTTATAATAACAGATCAATAACAATGAGAAAGAAATTTTTGAATCACAAACGCCAAAAAAATTCACTTAGTGTCGAGTTGGTTTGGGTTGATTTTTGACGGCCAATTATCTACACGAGGGATATTATCCGGGGGCAGTGCCCTCCGTGGGGGTCTTTCTAATGGAACCTAATCCGTATTAACGCATGGAAGATCCACGGCTCGAAGAAAACCACGAAAACTCCGAACGATTAGGTCGACGGGCGCGATTGGGATCGAACCCAGTACTTCCTTCTACCAGCTTCGAGAGCCACTTAGTGTCGAAGGAATTGAATTTATAAATTTTGCTCTGGCATTCAGTCAATGAATAAACAAACTTATCTTATTTTTCATAAATAAATTGTTTTTAAAGGATGACAGAAATCAGGCATAAAAAATCACTTAAATTAACTTTTTCTTATTAAATGCATAAACATTTAAACAATCTGAAAGGAAACTTTAAAAAAAATGCCACCGTCCGCGACAGGATTCGAACCTGCAATCTTCTGATTCGAAGTCAGACGCCTTATCCGTTAGGCCACGCGGACGCGCAATTGTGGTAGCTGTTGCTGAACAGTGTAATGAGTTATAATAACAGATCAATAACAATGAGAAAGAAATTTTTGAATCACAAACGTCAAAAAAATTCACTTAGTGTCGAAGGAATTGAATTTATAAATTTTGCTCTGGCATTCAGTCAATGAATAAAAAAACTTATCTTATTTTTCATAAATAAATTGTTTTTAAAGGATGAAAGATATCAGGCTTAAAAAATCACTTAAATTAACTTTTTCTTATTAAATGCATACACATTTAAACAATCTGAAAGGAAACTTTAAAAAAAATGCCATCGTCCGCGACAGGATTCGAACCTGCAATCTTCTGATTCGAAGTCAGACGCCTTATCCGTTAGGCAACGCGGACGCGTAATTGTGTTAGCAGTTGCTGAACCGTGTAATAAGTTATAACAGATCAATAACAATGAGAAAGAAATTTTTGAATCACAACCGCCAAAAAAATTCACTTAGTGTCGAGTTGGGTTGGGTTGATTTTTGACGGCCAATTATCTACACGAGGGATATGGGCCCGGGGGCAGTGCCCTCCGTGGGGGTCTTTCTAAGGGAACCTAATCCGTATTATCGCATGGAAGATCCACGGCTCGAAGAAAACCACGAAAACTCCGAACGATTAGGCCGACGGGCACGATTGGGATCGAAACCAGCACTTCCCTTCTACCAGCTTCGAGAGCCACTTAGTGTCGAAGGAATTGAATTTATAAATTTTGCTCTGGCATTCAGTCAATGAATAAACACACTTATCTTATTTTTCATAAATAAATTGTTTTTAAAGGATGAAAGAAATCAGGCATAAAAAATCACTTAAATTAACTTTTTCTTATTAAATGCATACACATTTAAACAATCTGAAAGGAAACTAAAAAAAATGCCACCGTCCGCGACAGGATTCGAACCTGCAATCTTCTGATTCGAAGTCAGACGCCTTATCCGTTAGGCCACGCGGACGCGCAATTGTGTTAGCTGTTGCTGAACAGTCAATGAGTTATAATAACAGATCAATAACAATGAGAAAGAAATTTTTGAATCACAAACGCCAAAAAAATTCACTTAGTGTCGAAGGAATTGAATTTATAAATTTTGCTCTGTCATTCAGTCAATGAATAAACAAATTTATCTTATTTTTCATAAATAAATTGTTTTTAAAGGATGAAAGAAATCAGGCATAAAAAATAACTTAAATTAACTTTTTCTTATTAAATGCATACACATTTAAACAATCTGAAAGGAAACTTAAAAAAAAATGCCATCGTCAGCGACAGGATTTGAACCTGCAATCTTCTGATTCGAAGTCAGACGCCTTATCCGTTAGGCCACGCGGACGGGCAATTGTGGCAGATGTTGCTGAACAGTGTAATAAGTTATAATAACAGATCAATAACAATGAGAAAGAAATTTTTGAATCACAAACGCCAAAAAAATTCACTTAGTGTCGAGTTGGGTTGGGTTGATTTTTGACGGCCAATTATCTACACGATGGATATGGGCCCGGGGGCAGTGCCCTCCGTGGGGGTCTTTCTAAGGGAACCTAATCCGTATTAACGCATGGAAGATCCACGGCTCGAAGAAAACCACGAAAACTCCGAACGATTAGGCCGACGGGCGCGATTGGGATCGAACCCAGCACTTCCCTTCTACCAGCTTCGAGAGCCACTTAGTGTCGAAGCAATTGAATTTATAAATTTTGCTCTGGCATTCAGTCAATGAATAAACAAACTTATCTTATTTTTCATAAATAAATTGTTTTTAAAGGATGAAAGAAATCAGGCATAAAAAATCACTTAAATTAACTTTTTCTTATTAAATGCATCCACATTTAAACAATCTGAAAGGAAACTTAAAAAAAACGCCATCGTCCGCGACAGGATTCGAACCTGCAATCTTCTGATTCGAAGTCAGACGCCTTATCCGTTAGGCCACGCGGACGCGCAATTGTGGCAGATGTTGCTGAACAGTGTAATAAGTTATAATAACAGATCAATAACAATCAGAAAGAAATTTTTGAATCACAATCGCCAAAAAAATGTCACTTGGTGTCGAAGGAATTGAATTTATAAATTTTGCTCTGTCATTCAGTCAATGAATAAACAAACTTATCTTATTTTTCATAAATAAATTGTTTTTAAAGGATGAAAGAAATCAGGCATAAAAAATCACTTAATAAACTTTTTCTTATTAAATGCATACACATTTAAACAATCTGAAAGGAAACTTAAAAAAAAAAATGCCACCGTCCGCGACAGGATTCGAACCTGCAATCTTCTGATTCGAAGTCAGACGCCTTTTCCGTTAGGCCACGCAGCCCCACCAGTGGCCGAGAGGTTCTGCTCTCGAAGCTGGTAGACGGGAAGTGCTGGGTTCGAACCCAATCGCGCCTGTCGGCCTAATCGTTCGGAGTTTTCGTGGTTTTCTTCGAACCTTGGATTTCCAAGCGTTAATACGGGTTAGGTTCCCTTAGAAAGACCCCCACGAAGGGCACTCCCCCCATTAGGGCCTATATCCCTCGTGTTGACAATTGGCCGTCATAAACACAACCAACCTACCAACCGTTAGGCCACGCGGACGCGCAATTGTGTTAGCTGTTTCTGAACAGTGTAATGAGTTATAATAACAGATCAATAACAATGAGAAAGAAATTTTTGAATCACAAACGCCAAAAAAATTCACTTAGTGTCGAAGGAATTGAATTTATAAATTTTTCTCTGGCATTCAGTCAATGAATAAGCAAACTTATCTTATTTTTCATAAATAAATTGTTTTTAAAGGATGAAAGAAATCAGGCATAAAAAATCACTTAAATTAACTTTTTCTTATTAAATGCATGCGCATTTAAACAATCTGAAAGGAAACTTAAAAAAAATGCCATCGTCCGCGACAGGATTCGAACCTGCAATCTTCTGATTCGAAGTCAGACGCCTTATCCGTTAGGCCATGCGGACGCGCAATTGCGGCAGATGTTGCTGAACAGTGTAATAAGTTATAATAACAGATCAATAACAATGAGAAAGAAATTTTTGAATCACAAACGCCAAAAAAATTCACTTAGTGTCGAGTTGGGTTGGGTTGATTTTTGACGGCCAATTATCTACACGATGGATATGGGCCCGGGGGCAGTGCCCTCCGTGGGGGTCTTTCTAAGGGAACCTAATCCGTATTAACGCATGGAAGATCCACGGCTCGAAGAAAACCACGAAAACTCCGAACGATTAGGCCGACGGGCGCGATTGGGATCGAACCCAGCACTTCCCTTCTACCAGCTTCGAGAGCCACTTAGTGTCGAAGCAATTGAATTTATAAATTTTGCTCTGGCATTCAGTCAATGAATAAACAAACTTATCTTATTTTTCATAAATAAATTGTTTTTAAAGGATGAAAGAAATCAGGCATAAAAAATCACTTAAATTAACTTTTTCTTATTAAATGCATCCACATTTAAACAATCTGAAAGGAAACTTAAAAAAAAACGCCATCGTCCGCGACAGGATTCGAACCTGCAATCTTCTGATTCGAAGTCAGACGCCTTATCCGTTAGGCCACGCGGACGCGCAATTGTGGCAGATGTTGCTGAATAGTGTAATAAGTTATAATAACAGATCAATAACAATCAGAAAGAAATTTTTGAATCACAATCGCCAAAAAAATGTCACTTGGTGTCGAAGGAATTGAATTTATAAATTTTGCTCTGTCATTCAGTCAATGAATAAACAAACTTATCTTATTTTTCATAAATAAATTGTTTTTAAAGGATGAAAGAAATCAGGCATAAAAAATCACTTAATAAACTTTTTCTTATTAAATGCATACACATTTAAACAATCTGAAAGGAAACTTTAAAAAAAAATGCCACCGTCCGCGACAGGATTCGAACCTGCAATCTTCTGATTCGAAGTCAGACGCCTTTTCCGTTAGGCCACGCAGCCCCACCAGTGGCCGAGAGGTTCTGCTCTCGAAGCTGGTAGACGGGAAGTGCTGGGTTCGAACCCAATCGCGCCTGTCGGCCTAATCGTTCGGAGTTTTCGTGGTTTTCTTCGAACCTTGGATTTCCAAGCGTTAATACGGGTTAGGTTCCCTTAGAAAGACCCCCACGGAGGGCACTCCCCCCATTAGGGCCTATATCCCTCGTGTTGATAATTGGCCGTCATAAACACAACCAACCTACCAACCGTTAGGCCACGCGGACGCGCAATTGTGTTAGCTGTTGCTGAACAGTGTAATGAGTTATAATAACAGATCAATAACAATGAGAAAGAAATTTTTGAATCACAAACGCCAAAAAAATTCACTTAGTGTCGAAGGAATTGAATTTATAAATTTTGCTCTGGCATTCAGTCAATGAATAAGCAAACTTATCTTATTTTTCATAAATAAATTGTTTTTAAAGGATGAAAGAAATCAGGCATAAAAAATCACTTAAATTAACTTTTTCTTATTAAATGCATACACATTTAAACAATCTGAAAGGAAACTTAAAAAAAAAATGCCATCGTCCGCGACAGGATTTGAACCTGCTATCTTCTGATTCGAAGTCAGACGCCGTATCCGTTAGGCCACGCGGACAGGCAATTGTGGCAGATGTTGCTGAACAGTGTAATAAGTTATAATAACAGATCAATAACAATGAGAAAGAAATTTTTGTATCACAAACGCCAAAAAAATCACTTAGTGTCGAGTTGGGTTGGGTTGATTTTTGACGGCCAATTATCTACACGATGGATATGGGCCCGGGGGCAGTGCCCTCCGTGGGGGTCTTTCTAAGGGAACCTAATCCGTATTAACGCATGGAAGATCCACGGCTCGAAGAAAACCACGAAAACTCCGAAAGATTAGGCCGACGGGCGCGATTGGGATCGAACCCAGTACTTCCTTCTACCAGCTTCGAGAGCCACTTAGTGTCGAAGGAAGTGAATTTATAAATTTTGCTCTGGCATTCAGTCAATGAATAAACAAACTTATCTTATTTTTCATAAATAAATTTTTTTTAAAGGATGAAAGAAATCAGGCATAAAAAATCACTTAAATTAACTTTTTCTTATTAAATGCATCCACATTTAAACAATCTGAAAGGAAACTTTAAAAAAAATGCCACCGTCCGCGACAGGATTCGAAACTGCAATCTTCTGATTCGAAGTCAGACGCCTTTTCCGTTAGGCCACGCGGACGCGCAATTGTGTTAGCTGTTTCTGAACAGTGTAATGAGTTATAATAACAGATCAATAACAATGAGAAAGAAATTTTTGAATCACAAACGCCAAAAAAATTCACTTAGTGTCGAAGGAATTGAATTTATAAATTTTGCTCTGGCATTCAGTCAATGAATAAGCAAACTTATCTTATTTTTCATAAATAAATTGTTTTTAAAGGATGAAAGAAATCAGGCATAAAAAATCACTTAAATTAACTTTTTCTTATTAAATGCATGCGCATTTAAACAATCTGAAAGGAAACTTAAAAAAAATGCCATCGTCCGCGACAGGATTCGAACCTGCAATCTTCTGATTCGAAGTCAGACGCCTTATCCGTTAGGCCATGCGGACGCGCAAATGCGGCAGATGTTGCTGAACAGTGTAATAAGTTATAATAACAGATCAATAACAATGAGAAAGAAATTTTTGAATCACAAACGCCAAAAAAATTCACTTAGTGTCGAGTTGGGTTGGGTTGATTTTTGACGGCCAATTATCTACACGATGGATATGGGCCCGGGGGCAGTGCCCTCCGTGGGGGTCTTTCTAAGGGAACCTAATCCGTATTAACGCATGGAAGATCCACGGCTCGAAGAAAACCACGAAAACTCCGAACGATTAGGCCGACGGGCGCGATTGGGATCGAACCCAGCACTTCCCTTCTACCAGCTTCGAGAGCCACTTAGTGTCGAAGCAATTGAATTTATAAATTTTGCTCTGGCATTCAGTCAATGAATAAACAAACTTATCTTATTTTTCATAAATAAATTGTTTTTAAAGGATGAAAGAAATCAGGCATAAAAAATCACTTTAATTAACTTTTTCTTATTAAATGCATCCACATTTAAACAATCTGAAAGGAAACTTAAAAAAAAAACGCCATCTTCCGCGACAGGATTCGAACCTGCAATCTTCTGATTCGAAGTCAGACGCCTTATCCGTTAGGCCACGCGGACGCGCAATTGTGGCAGATGTTGCTGAACAGTGTAATAAGTTATAATAACAGATCAATAACAATCAGAAAGAAATTTTTGAATCACAATCGCCAAAAAAATGTCACTTGGTGTCGAAGGAATTGAATTTATAAATTTTGCTCTGTCATTCAGTCAATGAATAAACAAACTTATCTTATTTTTCATAAATAAATTGTTTTTAAAGGATGAAAGAAATCAGGCATAAAAAATCACTTAATAAACTTTTTCTTATTAAATGCATACACATTTAAACAATCTGAAAGGAAACTTTAAAAAAAAATGCCACCGTCCGCGACAGGATTCGAACCTGCAATCTTCTGATTCGAAGTCAGACGCCTTTTCCGTTAGGCCACGCAGCCCCACCAGTGGCCGAGAGGTTCTGCTCTCGAAGCTGGTAGACGGGAAGTGCTGGGTTCGAACCCAATCGCGCCTGTCGGCCTAATCGTTCGGAGTTTTCGTGGTTTTCTTCGAACCTTGGATTTCCAAGCGTTAATACGGGTTAGGTTCCCTTAGAAAGACCCCCACGAAGGGCACTCCCCCCATTAGGGCCTATATCCCTCGTGTTGATAATTGGCCGTCATAAACACAACCAACCTACCAACCGTTAGGCCACGCGGACGCGCAATTGTGTTAGCTGTTGCTGAACAGTGTAATGAGTTATAATAACAGATCAATAACAATGAGAAAGAAATTTTTGAATCACAAACGCCAAAAAAATTCACTTAGTGTCGAAGGAATTGAATTTATAAATTTTGCTCTGGCATTAAGTCAATGAATAAGCAAACTTATCTTATTTTTCATAAATAAATTGTTTTTAAAGGATGAAAGAAATCAGGCATAAAAAATCACTTAAATTAACTTTTTCTTATTAAATGCATACACATTTAAACAATCTGAAAGGAAACTTAAAAAAAAATGCCATCGTCCGCGACAGGATTTGAACCTGCAATCTTCTGATTCGAAGTCAGACGCCGTATCCGTTAGGCCACGCGGACAGGCAATTGTGGCAGATGTTGCTGAACAGTGTAATAAGTTATAATAACAGATCAATAACAATGAGAAAGAAATTTTTGTATCACAAACGCCAAAAAATTCACTTAGTGTCGAGTTGGGTTGGGTTGATTTTTGACGGCCAATTATCTACACGATGGATATGGGCCCGGGGGCAGTGCCCTCCGTGGGGGTCTTTCTAAGGGAACCTAATCCGTATTAACGCATGGAAGATCCACGGCTCGAAGAAAACCACGAAAACTCCGAACGATTAGGCCGACGGGCGCGATTGGGATCGAACCCAGTACTTCCTTCTACCAGCTTCGAGAGCCACTTAGTGTCGAAGGAAGTGAATTTATAAATTTTGCTCTGGCATTCAGTCAATGAATAAACAAACTTATCTTATTTTTCATAAATAAATTTTTTTTAAAGGATGAAAGAAATCAGGCATAAAAAATCACTTAAATTAACTTTTTCTTATTAAATGCATCCACATTTAAACAATCTGAAAGGAAACTTTAAAAAAAATGCCACCGTCCGCGACAGGATTCGAACCTGCAATCTTCTGATTCGAAGTCAGATGCCTTTTCCGTTAGGCCACGCGGACGCGCAATTGTGTTAGCTGTTTCTGAACAGTGTAATGAGTTATAATAACAGATCAATAACAATGAGAAAGAAATTTTTGAATCACAAACGCCAAAAAAATTCACTTAGTGTCGAAGGAATTGAATTTATAAATTTTGCTCTGGCATTCAGTCAATGAATAAGCAAACTTATCTTATTTTTCATAAATAAATTGTTTTTAAAGGATGAAAGAAATCAGGCATAAAAAATCACTTAAATTAACTTTTTCTTATTAAATGCATGCGCATTTAAACAATCTGAAAGGAAACTTAAAAAAAATGCCATCGTCCGCGACAGGATTCGAACCTGCAATCTTCTGATTCGAAGTCAGACGCCTTATCCGTTAGGCCATGCGGACGCGCAATTGCGGCAGATGTTGCTGAACAGTGTAATAAGTTATAATAACAGATCAATAACAATGAGAAAGAAATTTTTGAATCACAAACGCCAAAAAAATTCACTTAGTGTCGAGTTGGGTTGGGTTGATTTTTGACGGCCAATTATCTACACGATGGATATGGGCCCGGGGGCAGTGCCCTCCGTGGGGGTCTTTCTAAGGGAACCTAATCCGTATTAACGCATGGAAGATCCACGGCTCGAAGAAAACCACGAAAACTCCGAACGATTAGGCCGACGGGCGCGATTGGGATCGAACCCAGCACTTCCCTTCTACCAGCTTCGAGAGCCACTTAGTGTCGAAGCAATTGAATTTATAAATTTTGCTCTGGCATTCAGTCAATGAATAAACAAACTTATCTTATTTTTCATAAATAAATTGTTTTTAAAGGATGAAAGAAATCAGGCATAAAAAATCACTTAAATTAACTTTTTCTTATTAAATGCATCCACATTTAAACAATCTGAAAGGAAACTTAAAAAAAACGCCATCGTCCGCGACAGGATTCGAACCTGCAATCTTCTGATTCGAAGTCAGACGCCTTATCCGTTAGGCCACGCGGACGCGCAATTGTGGCAGATGTTGCTGAACAGTGTAATAAGTTATAATAACAGATCAATAACAATCAGAAAGAAATTTTTGAATCACAATCGCCAAAAAAATGTCACTTGGTGTCGAAGGAATTGAATTTATAAATTTTGCTCTGTCATTCAGTCAATGAATAAACAAACTTATCTTATTTTTCATAAATAAATTGTTTTTAAAGGATGAAAGAAATCAGGCATAAAAAATCACTTAATAAACTTTTTCTTATTAAATGCATACACATTTAAACAATCTGAAAGGAAACTTAAAAAAAAAAATGCCACCGTCCGCGACAGGATTCGAACCTGCAATCTTCTGATTCGAAGTCAGACGCCTTTTCCGTTAGGCCACGCAGCCCCACCAGTGGCCGAGAGGTTCTGCTCTCGAAGCTGGTAGACGGGAAGTGCTGGGTTCGAACCCAATCGCGCCTGTCGGCCTAATCGTTCGGAGTTTTCGTGGTTTTCTTCGAACCTTGGATTTCCAAGCGTTAATACGGGTTAGGTTCCCTTAGAAAGACCCCCACGAAGGGCACTCCCCCCATTAGGGCCTATATCCCTCGTGTTGATAATTGGCCGTCATAAACACAACCAACCTACCAACCGTTAGGCCACGCGGACGCGCAATTGTGTTAGCTGTTTCTGAACAGTGTAATGAGTTATAATAACAATGAGAAAGAAATTTTTGAATCACAAACGCCAAAAAAATTCACTTAGTGTCGAAGGAATTGAATTTATAAATTTTGCTCTGGCATTCAGTCAATGAATAAACAAACTTATCTTATTTTTCATAAATAAATTGTTTTTAAAGGATGAAAGAAATCAGGCATAAAAAATCACTTAATAAACTTTTTCTTATTAAATGCATACACATTTAAACAATCTGAAAGGAAACTTTAAAAAAAAATGCCACCGTCCGCGACAGGATTCGAACCTGCAATCTTCTGATTCGAAGTCAGACGCCTTTTCCGTTAGGCCACGCAGCCCCACCAGTGGCCGAGAGGTTCTGCTCTCGAAGCTGGTAGACGGGAAGTGCTGGGTTCGAACCCAATCGCGCCTGTCGGCCTAATCGTTCGGAGTTTTCGTGGTTTTCTTCGAACCTTGGATTTCCAAGCGTTAATACGGGTTAGGTTCCCTTAGAAAGACCCCCACGAAGGGCACTCCCCCCATTAGGGCCTATATCCCTCGTGTTGATAATTGGCCGTCATAAACACAACCAACCTACCAACCGTTAGGCCACGCGGACGCGCAATTGTGTTAGCTGTTGCTGAACAGTGTAATGAGTTATAATAACAGATCAATAACAATGAGAAAGAAATTTTTGAATCACAAACGCCAAAAAAATTCACTTAGTGTCGAAGGAATTGAATTTATAAATTTTGCTCTGGCATTCAGTCAATGAATAAGCAAACTTATCTTATTTTTCATAAATAAATTGTTTTTAAAGGATGAAAGAAATCAGGCATAAAAAATCACTTAAATTAACTTTTTCTTATTAAATGCATACACATTTAAACAATCTGAAAGGAAACTTAAAAAAAAAATGCCATCGTCCGCGACAGGATTTGAACCTGCAATCTTCTGATTCGAAGTCAGACGCCGTATCCGTTAGGCCACGCGGACAGGCAATTGTGGCAGATGTTGCTGAACAGTGTAATAAGTTATAATAACAGATCAATAACAATGGTTTGGTTTGGTTTGTGTTTATGACGGCCGATTATCAACTCGTGGGATATAGGCCCTGGGGGGAGTGCCCTTCGTGGGGGTCTTTCTAAGGGAACCTAACCCGTATTTACGCATGGGAAACCACGGTTTCGAAGAAAACCACGAAAACTCCGAAACGGTTAGGCCGACGGGCGCGATTGGGTTCGAACCCAGCACCTCCCGTCTACCAGCTTCGAGAGCAGAACCTCTCAGCCACTGGTGGGGCCGATCAATAACAATGAGAAAGAAATTTTTGTATCACAAACGCCAAAAAAAAAATCACTTAGTGTCGAGTTGGGTTGGGTTGATTTCTGACGGCCAATTATCTACACGATGGATATGGGCCCGGGTGCAGTGCCCTCCGTGGGGGTCTTTCTAAGGGAACCTAATCCGTATTAACGCATGGAAGATCCACGGCTCGAAGAAAAACCACGAAAACTCCGAACGATTAGGCCGACGGGCGCGATTGGGATCGAACCCAGTACTTCCTTCTACCAGCTTCGAGAGCCACTTAGTGTCGAAGGAAGTGAATTTATAAATTTTGCTCTGGCATTCAGTCAATGAATAAACAAACTTATCTTATTTTTCATAAATAATTTTTTTTTAAAGGATGAAAGAAATCAGGCATAAAAAATCACTTAAATTAACTTTTTCTTATTAAATGCATCCACATTTAAACAATCTGAAAGGAAACTTTAAAAAAAAAATGCCACCGTCCGCGACAGGATTCGAACCTGCAATCTTCTGATTCGAAGTCAGACGCCTTTTCCGTTAGGCCACGCGGACGCGCAATTGTGTTAGCTGTTTCTGAACAGTGTAATGAGTTATAATAACAGATCAATAACAATGAGAAAGAAATTTTTGAATCACAAACGCCAAAAAAATTCACTTAGTGTCGAAGGAATTGAATTTATAAATTTTGCTCTGGCATTCAGTCAATGAATAAGCAAACTTATCTTATTTTTCATAAATAAATTGTTTTTAAAGGATGAAAGAAATCAGGCATAAAAAATCACTTAAATTAACTTTTTCTTATTAAATGCATGCGCATTTAAACAATCTGAAAGGAAACTTAAAAAAAATGCCATCGTCCGCGACAGGATTCGAACCTGCAATCTTCTGATTCGAAGTCAGACGCCTTATCCGTTAGGCCATGCGGACGCGCAAATGCGGCAGATGTTGCTGAACAGTGTAATAAGTTATAATAACAGATCAATAACAATGAGAAAGAAATTTTTGAATCACAAACGCCAAAAAAATTCACTTAGTGTCGAGTTGGGTTGGGTTGATTTTTGACGGCCAATTATCTACACGATGGATATGGGCCCGGGGGCAGTGCCCTCCGTGGGGGTCTTTCTAAGGGAACCTAATCCGTATTAACGCATGGAAGATCCACGGCTCGAAGAAAACCACGAAAACTCCGAACGATTAGGCCGACGGGCGCGATTGGGATCGAACCCAGCACTTCCCTTCTACCAGCTTCGAGAGCCACTTAGTGTCGAAGCAATTGAATTTATAAATTTTGCTCTGGCATTCAGTCAATGAATAAACAAACTTATCTTATTTTTCATAAATAAATTGTTTTTAAAGGATGAAAGAAATCAGGCATAAAAAATCACTTTAATTAACTTTTTCTTATTAAATGCATCCACATTTAAACAATCTGAAAGGAAACTTAAAAAAAAAACGCCATCTTCCGCGACAGGATTCGAACCTGCAATCTTCTGATTCGAAGTCAGACGCCTTATCCGTTAGGCCACGCGGACGCGCAATTGTGGCAGATGTTGCTGAACAGTGTAATAAGTTATAATAACAGATCAATAACAATCAGAAAGAAATTTTTGAATCACAATCGCCAAAAAAATGTCACTTGGTGTCGAAGGAATTGAATTTATAAATTTTGCTCTGTCATTCAGTCAATGAATAAACAAACTTATCTTATTTTTCATAAATAAATTGTTTTTAAAGGATGAAAGAAATCAGGCATAAAAAATCACTTAATAAACTTTTTCTTATTAAATGCATACACATTTAAACAATCTGAAAGGAAACTTTAAAAAAAAATGCCACCGTCCGCGACAGGATTCGAACCTGCAATCTTCTGATTCGAAGTCAGACGCCTTTTCCGTTAGGCCACGCAGCCCCACCAGTGGCCGAGAGGTTCTGCTCTCGAAGCTGGTAGACGGGAAGTGCTGGGTTCGAACCCAATCGCGCCTGTCGGCCTAATCGTTCGGAGTTTTCGTGGTTTTCTTCGAACCTTGGATTTCCAAGCGTTAATACGGGTTAGGTTCCCTTAGAAAGACCCCCACGAAGGGCACTCCCCCCATTAGGGCCTATATCCCTCGTGTTGATAATTGGCCGTCATAAACACAACCAACCTACCAACCGTTAGGCCACGCGGACGCGCAATTGTGTTAGCTGTTGCTGAACAGTGTAATGAGTTATAATAACAGATCAATAACAATGAGAAAGAAATTTTTGAATCACAAACGCCAAAAAAATTCACTTAGTGTCGAAGGAATTGAATTTATAAATTTTGCTCTGGCATTCAGTCAATGAATAAGCAAACTTATCTTATTTTTCATAAATAAATTGTTTTTAAAGGATGAAAGAAATCAGGCATAAAAAATCACTTAAATTAACTTTTTCTTATTAAATGCATACACATTTAAACAATCTGAAAGGAAACTTAAAAAAAAAATGCCATCGTCCGCGACAGGATTTGAACCTGCAATCTTCTGATTCGAAGTCAGACGCCGTATCCGTTAGGCCACGCGGACAGGCAATTGTGGCAGATGTTGCTGAACAGTGTAATAAGTTATAATAACAGATCAATAACAATGAGAAAGAAATTTTTGTATCACAAACGCCAAAAAATTCACTTAGTGTCGAGTTGGGTTGGGTTGATTTTTGACGGCCAATTATCTACACGATGGATATGGGCCCGGGGGCAGTGCCCTCCGTGGGGGTCTTTCTAAGGGAACCTAATCCGTATTAACGCATGGAAGATCCACGGCTCGAAGAAAACCACGAAAACTCCGAACGATTAGGCCGACGGGCGCGATTGGGATCGAACCCAGTACTTCCTTCTACCAGCTTCGAGAGCCACTTAGTGTCGAAGGAAGTGAATTTATAAATTTTGCTCTGGCATTCAGTCAATGAATAAACAAACTTATCTTATTTTTCATAAATAAATTTTTTTTAAAGGATGAAAGAAATCAGGCATAAAAAATCACTTAAATTAACTTTTTCTTATTAAATGCATCCACATTTAAACAATCTGAAAGGAAACTTTAAAAAAAATGCCACCGTCCGCGACAGGATTCGAACCTGCAATCTTCTGATTCGAAGTCAGACGCCTTTTCCGTTAGGCCACGCGGACGCGCAATTGTGTTAGCTGTTTCTGAACAGTGTAATGAGTTATAATAACAGATCAATAACAATGAGAAAGAAATTTTTGAATCACAAACGCCAAAAAAATTCACTTAGTGTCGAAGGAATTGAATTTATAAATTTTGCTCTGGCATTCAGTCAATGAATAAGCAAACTTATCTTATTTTTCATAAATAAATTGTTTTTAAAGGACGAAAGAAATCAGGCATAAAAAATCACTTAAATTAACTTTTTCTTATTAAATGCATGCGCATTTAAACAATCTGAAAGGAAACTTAAAAAAAATGCCATCGTCCGCGACAGGATTCGAACCTGCAATCTTCTGATTCGAAGTCAGACGCCTTATCCGTTAGGCCATGCGGACGCGCAATTGCGGCAGATGTTGCTGAACAGTGTAATAAGTTATAATAACAGATCAATAACAATGAGAAAGAAATTTTTGAATCACAAACGCCAAAAAAATTCACTTAGTGTCGAGTTGGGTTGGGTTGATTTTTGACGGCCAATTATCTACACGATGGATATGGGCCCGGGGGCAGTGCCCTCCGTGGGGGTCTTTCTAAGGGAACCTAATCCGTATTAACGCATGGAAGATCCACGGCTCGAAGAAAACCACGAAAACTCCGAACGATTAGGCCGACGGGCGCGATTGGGGATCGAACCCAGCACTTCCCTTCTACCAGCTTCGAGAGCCACTTAGTGTCGAAGCAATTGAATTTATAAATTTTGCTCTGGCATTCAGTCAATGAATAAACAAACTTATCTTATTTTTCATAAATAAATTGTTTTTAAAGGATGAAAGAAATCAGGCATAAAAAATCACTTAAATTAACTTTTTCTTATTAAATGCATCCACATTTAAACAATCTGAATGGAAACTTAAAAAAAAACGCCATCGTCCGCGACAGGATTCGAACCTGCAATCTTCTGATTCGAAGTCAGACGCCTTATCCGTTAGGCCACGCGGACGCGCAATTGTGGCAGATGTTGCTGAACAGTGTAATAAGTTATAATAACAGATCAATAACAATCAGAAAGAAATTTTTGAATCACAATCGCCAAAAAAATGTCACTTGGTGTCGAAGGAATTGAATTTATAAATTTTGCTCTGTCATTCAGTCAATGAATAAACAAACTTATCTTATTTTTCATAAATAAATTGTTTTTAAAGGATGAAAGAAATCAGGCATAAAAAATCACTTAATAAACTTTTTCTTATTAAATGCATACACATTTAAACAATCTGAAAGGAAACTTTAAAAAAAAATGCCACCGTCCGCGACAGGATTCGAACCTGCAATCTTCTGATTCGAAGTCAGACGCCTTTTCCGTTAGGCCACGCAGCCCCACCAGTGGCCGAGAGGTTCTGCTCTCGAAGCTGGTAGACGGGAAGTGCTGGGTTCGAACCCAATCGCGCCTGTCGGCCTAATCGTTCGGAGTTTTCGTGGTTTTCTTCGAACCTTGGATTTCCAAGCGTTAATACGGGTTAGGTTCCCTTAGAAAGACCCCCACGAAGGGCACTCCCCCCATTAGGGCCTTTATCCCTCGTGTTGATAATTGGCCGTCATAAACACAACCAACCTACCAACCGTTAGGCCACGCGGACGCGCAATTGTGTTAGCTGTTGCTGAACAGTGTAATGAGTTATAATAACAGATCAATAACAATGAGAAAGAAATTTTTGAATCACAAACGCCAAAAAAATTCACTTAGTGTCGAAGGAATTGAATTTATAAATTTTGCTCTGGCATTCAGTCAATGAATAAGCAAACTTATCTTATTTTTCATAAATAAATTGTTTTTAAAGGATGAAAGAAATCAGGCATAAAAAATCACTTAAATTAACTTTTTCTTATTAAATGCATACACATTTAAACAATCTGAAAGGAAACTTAAAAAAAAAATGCCATCGTCCGCGACAGGATTTGAACCTGCAATCTTCTGATTCGAAGTCAGACGCCGTATCCGTTAGGCCACGCGGACGGGCAATTGTGGCAGATGTTGCTGAACAGTGTAATAAGTTATAATAACAGATCAATAACAATGAGAAAGAAATTTTTGTATCACAAACGCCAAAAAATTCACTTAGTGTCGAGTTGGGTTGGGTTGATTTTTGACGGCCAATTATCTACACGATGGATATGGGCCCGGGGGCTGTGCCCTCCGTGGGGGTCTTTCTAAGGGAACCTAATCCGTATTAACGCATGGAAGATCCACGGCTCGAAGAAAACCACGAAAACTCCGAACGATTAGGCCGACGGGCGCGATTGGGGATCGAACCCAGCACTTCCCTTCTACCAGCTTCGAGAGCCACTTAGTGTCGAAGCAATTGAATTTATAAATTTTGCTCTGGCATTCAGTCAATGAATAAACAAACTTATCTTATTTTTCATAAATAAATTGTTTTTAAAGGATGAAAGAAATCAGGCATAAAAAATCACTTAAATTAACTTTTTCTTATTAAATGCATCCACATTTAAACAATCTGAATGGAAACTTAAAAAAAAACGCCATCGTCCGCGACAGGATTCGAACCTGCAATCTTCTGATTCGAAGTCAGACGCCTTATCCGTTAGGCCACGCGGACGCGCAATTGTGGCAGATGTTGCTGAACAGTGTAATAAGTTATAATAACAGATCAATAACAATCAGAAAGAAATTTTTGAATCACAATCGCCAAAAAAATGTCACTTGGTGTCGAAGGAATTGAATTTATAAATTTTGCTCTGTCATTCAGTCAATGAATAAACAAACTTATCTTATTTTTCATAAATAAATTGTTTTTAAAGGATGAAAGAAATCAGGCATAAAAAATCACTTAATAAACTTTTTCTTATTAAATGCATACACATTTAAACAATCTGAAAGGAAACTTTAAAAAAAAATGCCACCGTCCGCGACAGGATTCGAACCTGCAATCTTCTGATTCGAAGTCAGACGCCTTTTCCGTTAGGCCACGCAGCCCCACCAGTGGCCGAGAGGTTCTGCTCTCGAAGCTGGTAGACGGGAAGTGCTGGGTTCGAACCCAATCGCGCCTGTCGGCCTAATCGTTCGGAGTTTTCGTGGTTTTCTTCGAACCTTGGATTTCCAAGCGTTAATACGGGTTAGGTTCCCTTAGAAAGACCCCCACGAAGGGCACTCCCCCCATTAGGGCCTTTATCCCTCGTGTTGATAATTGGCCGTCATAAACACAACCAACCTACCAACCGTTAGGCCACGCGGACGCGCAATTGTGTTAGCTGTTGCTGAACAGTGTAATGAGTTATAATAACAGATCAATAACAATGAGAAAGAAATTTTTGAATCACAAACGCCAAAAAAATTCACTTAGTGTCGAAGGAATTGAATTTATAAATTTTGCTCTGGCATTCAGTCAATGAATAAGCAAACTTATCTTATTTTTCATAAATAAATTGTTTTTAAAGGATGAAAGAAATCAGGCATAAAAAATCACTTAAATTAACTTTTTCTTATTAAATGCATACACATTTAAACAATCTGAAAGGAAACTTAAAAAAAAAATGCCATCGTCCGCGACAGGATTTGAACCTGCAATCTTCTGATTCGAAGTCAGACGCCGTATCCGTTAGGCCACGCGGACGGGCAATTGTGGCAGATGTTGCTGAACAGTGTAATAAGTTATAATAACAGATCAATAACAATGAGAAAGAAATTTTTGTATCACAAACGCCAAAAAATTCACTTAGTGTCGAGTTGGGTTGGGTTGATTTTTGACGGCCAATTATCTACACGATGGATATGGGCCCGGGGGCTGTGCCCTCCGTGGGGGTCTTTCTAAGGGAACCTAATCCGTATTAACGCATGGAAGATCCACGGCTCGAAGAAAACCACGAAAACTCCGAACGATTAGGCCGACGGGCGCGATTGGGATCGAACCCAGTACTTCCTTCTACCAGCTTCGAGAGCCACTTAGTGTCGAAGGAAGTGAATTTATAAATTTTGCTCTGGCATTCAGTCAATGAATAAACAAACTTATCTTATTTTTCATAAATAAATTGTTTTTAAAGGATGAAAGAAATCAGGCATAAAAAATCACTTAAATTAACTTTTTCTTATTAAATGCATACACATTTAAACAATCTGAAAGGAAACTTAAAAAAAAATGCCATCGTCCGCGACAGGATTTGAACCTGCAATCTTCTGATTCGAAGTCAGACGCCGTATCCGTTAGGCCACGCGGACGGGCAATTGTGGCAGATGTTGCTGAACAGTGTAATAAGTTATAATAACAGATCAATAACAATGAGAAAGAAATTTTTGTATCACAAACGCCAAAAAATTCACTTAGTGTCGAGTTGGGTTGGGTTGAATTTTGACGGCCAATTATCTACACGATGGATATGGGCCCGGGGGCAGTGCCCTCCGTGGGGGTCTTTCTAAGGGAACCTAATCCGTATTAACGCATGGAAGATCCACGGCTCGAAGAAAACCACGAAAACTCCGAAAGATTAGGCCGACGGGCGCGATTGGGATCGAACCCAGTACTTCCTTCTACCAGCTTCGAGAGCCACTTAGTGTCGAAGGAAGTGAATTTATAAATTTTGCTCTGGCATTCAGTCAATGAATAAACAAACTTATCTTATTTTTCATAAATAAATTTTTTTTAAAGGATGAAAGAAATCAGGCATAAAAAATCACTTAAATTAACTTTTTCTTATTAAATGCATACACATTTAAACAATCTGAAAGGAAACTTTAAAAAAAATGCCACCGTCCGCGACAGGATTCGAACCTGCAATCTTCTGATTCGAAGTCAGACGCCTTTTCCGTTAGGCCACGCGGACGCGCAATTGTGTTAGCTGTTTCTGAACAGTGTAATGAGTTATAATAACAGATCAATAACAATGAGAAAGAAATTTTTGAATCACAAACGCCAAAAAAATTCACTTAGTGTCGAAGGAATTGAATTTATAAATTTTGCTCTGGCATTCAGTCAATGAATAAGCAAACTTATCTTATTTTTCATAAATAAATTGTTTTTAAAGGATGAAAGAAATCAGGCATAAAAAATCACTTAAATTAACTTTTTCTTATTAAATGCATGCGCATTTAAACAATCTGAAAGGAACCTTAAAAAAATGCCATCGTCCGCGACAGGATTCGAACCTGCAATCTTCTGATTCGAAGTCAGACGCCTTATCCGTTAGGCCACGCGGACGCGCAATTGCGGCAGATGTTGCTGAACAGTGTAATAAGTTATAATAACAGATCAATAACAATGAGAAAGAAATTTTTGAATCACAAACGCCAAAAAAATTCACTTAGTGTCGAGTTGGGTTGGGTTGATTTTTGACGGCCAATTATCTACACGATGGATATGGGCCCGGGGGCAGTGCCCTCCGTGGGGGTCTTTCTAAGGGAACCTAATCCGTATTAACGCATGGAAGATCCACGGCTCGAAGAAAACCACGAAAACTCCGAACGATTAGGCCAACGGGCGCGATTGGGATCGAACCCAGCACTTCCCTTCTACCAGCTTCGAGAGCCACTTAGTGTCGAAGCAATTGAATTTATAAATTTTGCTCTGGCATTCAGTCAATGAATAAACAAACTTATCTTATTTTTCATAAATAAATTGTTTTTAAAGGATGAAAGAAATCAGGCATAAAAAATCACTTAAATTAACTTTTTCTTATTAAATGCATCCACATTTAAACAATCTGAAAGGAAACTTAAAAAAAAACGCCATCGTCCGCGACAGGATTCGAACCTGCAATCTTCTGATTCGAAGTCAGACGCCTTATCCGTTAGGCCACGCGGACGCGCAATTGTGTTAGCTGTTGCTGAACAGTGTAATAAGTTATAATAACAGATCAATAACAATGAGAAAGAAATTTTTGAATCACAAACGCCAAAAAAATTCACTTAGTGTCGAAGGAATTGACTTTATAAATTTTGCTCTGGCATTCAGTCAATGAATAAACAAACTTATCTTATTTTTCATAAATAAATTGTTTTTAAAGGATGAAAGAAATCAGGCATAAAAAATCACTTAAATTAACTTTTTCTTATTAAATGCATACACATTTAAACAATCTGAAAGGAAACTTTAAAAAAAAATGCCACCGTCCGCGACAGGATTCGAACCTGCAATCTTCTGATTCGAAGTCAGACGCCTTTTCCGTTAGGCCACGCAGCCCCACCAGTGGCCGAGAGGTTCTACTCTCGAAGCTGGTAGACGGGAAGTGCTGTGTTCGAACCCAATCGCGCCTGTCGGCCTAATCGTTCGGAGTTTTCGTGGTTTTCTTCGAACCTTGGATTTCCAAGCGTTCATACGGGTTAGGTTCCCTTAGAAAGACCCCCACGAAGGGCACTCCCCCCATTAGGGCCTATATCCCTCGTGTTGATAATTGGCCGTCATAAACACAACCAACCTACCAACCGTTTGGCCACGCGGACGCGCAATTGTGTTAGCTGTTGCTGAACAGTGTAATGAGTTATAATAACAGATCAATAACAATGAGAAAGAAATTTTTGAATCACAAACGCCAAAAAAATTCACTTAGTGTCGAAGGAATTGAATTTATAAATTTTGCTCTGGCATTCAGTCAATGAATAAACAAACTTATCTTATTTTTCATAAATAAATTGTTTTTAATGGATGAAAGATATCAGGCATAAAAAATCACTTAAATTAACTTTTTCTTATTAAATGCATACACATTTAAACAATCTGAAAGGAAACTTAAAAAAAATGCCATCGTCCGCGACAGGATTCGAACCTGCAATCTTCTGATTCGAAGTCAGACGCCTTATCCGTTAGGCCACGCGGACGCGCAAGTGTTTTAGCTGTTGCTGAACAGTGTAATAAGTTATAATAACAGATCAATAACAATGAGAAAGAAATTT
Organism: Maratus speciosus; assembly: GCA_963932465.1. Taxonomy (NCBI): domain Eukaryota; kingdom Metazoa; phylum Arthropoda; class Arachnida; order Araneae; family Salticidae; genus Maratus; species Maratus speciosus. The sequence continues at coordinate 153,585,591 of OZ010786.1, forward strand.
TTGAATCACAAACGCCAAAAAATTGACTTAGTGTCGAAGGGTTGGGTAGATTTTTGACGGCCAATTATCTACACGAGGGATATAGGCCCTAGCGGGAGTGCCTTCCGTGGAGGTCTTTCCAAGGGAACCTAATACGTATTAACGCATGGAAATCCACGGCTCGAAGAAAACCACGAAAACTCCGAACGATTAGGCCGACGGGCGCGATTGGGATCGAACCCAGCACTTACCGTCTACCAGTTTCGAGAGCAGAATCTCTCAGCCACTGGTGGGGCTATTAGTGTCGAAGGAATTGAATTTATAAATTTTGCTCTGGCATTCAGTCAATGAATAAACAAACTTATCTTATTTTTCATAAATAAATTGTTTTTAAAGGATGAAAGAAATCGGGCATAAAAAATCACTTAAATTAACTTTTTCTTATTAAATGCAAACACATTTAAACAATGTGAAAGGAAACTTTAAAAAAAATGCCACCGTCCGCGACAGGATTCGAACCTGCAATCTTCTGCTTCGAAGTCAGACGCCTTATGCGTTACTCCACGCGCCCGTCGCCCTAATCGTTTGGAGTTTTCGTGGTTTTCTTCGAGCCGTGGATCTACCTTGCGTTAATACGGATTAGGTTCCCTTAGAAAGACCCCCACGGAGGGCACTCCCCCCGGGCCTATATCCCTCGTGTAGATAATTGGCCGTCAAAAATCAACCCAACCCAACCCGTTACTCCACGCGGACGCGCGCCCCACCAGTGGCTGAGAGGTTCTGCTCTCGAAGCTGATAGACGGGAGGTGCTGGGTTCGAACCCAATCGCGCCCGTCGGCCAAATCGTTTGGAGTTTTCGTGGTTTTCTTCGAACCTTCTATTTCAAAGCGTTAATACGGGTTTGGTTCCCTTAGAAAGACCCCCACGAAGGGCACTCCTCCTGAGCCTTTATCCCTCGTGTAGATAATTGGCCGTCAAAAATCAACCCAACCCAAAATCAACCAACCAACCATTAGGCCACGCGGACGCGCAATTGTGTCAGCTGTTGCTGAACAGTGTACTAAGTTATAATAACAGATCAATAACAATGAAAAAGAAATTTTTGAATCACAAACGCCAAAAAAAGTCACTTAGTGTCGAAGGAATTGAATTTATAAATTTTGCTCTGGCATTCAGTCAATGAATAAACAAACTTATCTTATTTTTCATAAATAAATTGTTTTTAAAGGATGAAAGAAATCAGGCATAAAAAAAATCACTTAAATTAACTTTTTCTTATTAAATGCATACACATTTAAACAATCTGTAAGGAAACTTTAAAAAAAATGCCATCGTCCGCGACAGGATTCGAACCTGCAATCTTCTGATTCGAAGTCAGACGCCTTATCCATTAGGCCACGCGGACGCGCAATTGTGTTAGCTGTTGCTGAACAGTGTAATAAGTTATAATAACAGATCAATAACAATGAGAAAGAATTTTTTGTATCACAAACGCCAAAAAAATTCACTTAGTGTCGAGTTGGGTTGGGTTGATTTTTGACGGCCAATTATCTACACGAGGGATATGGGCCCGGGGGCAGTGCACTCCGTGGGGGTCTTTCTAAGGGAACCTAATCCGTATTAACGCATGGAAGATCCACGGCTCGAAGAAAACCACGAAAACTCCGAACGATTAGGCCGACGGGCGCGATTGGGATCGAACCCAGCACTTCCCTTCTACCAGCTTCGAGAGCCACTTAGTGTCGAAGGGATTGAATTTATAAATTTTGCTCTGGCATTCAGTCAATGAATAAACAAACTTATCTTATTTTTCATAAATAAATTGTTTTTAAAGGATGAAAGAAATCAGGCATAAAAAATCACTTAAATTAACTTTTTCTTATTAAATGCTGGTTGGTTGTATTTATGTCGGCCAATTATCTGCACGTGGGATATGGGCCCTAGGGGGGGAGTGCCTTCCGTGGAGGTCTTTATAAGGGAACCTAATCCGTATTATCGCTTGGAGAACCAAGGCTCGAAGAAAACCACGAAAACTCCGAACGATTAGGCCGACGGGCGCGATTGGGATCGAACCCAGCACTTCCCGTCTACCAGCTTCGAGAGCAGAACCTCTCGGCCACCTTATTAAATGCATACACATTTAAACAATCTGAAAGGAAACTTTAAAAAAAATGCCATCGTCCGCGACAGGATTCGAACATGCAATCTTCTGATTCGAAGTCAGACGCCTTATCCGTTAGGCCACGCGGACGCGTAATTGTGTTAGCTGTTGCTGAACAGTGTAATGAGTTATAATAACAGATCAATAACAATGAGAAAGAAATTTTTGAATCACAATCGCCAAAAAAATGTCACTTGGTGTCGAAGGAATTGAATTTATATATTTTTCTCTGGCATTCAGTCAATGAATAAACAAACTTATCTTATTTTTCATAAATAAATTGTTTTTAAAGGATGAAAGAAATCAGGCATAAAAAATCACTTAAATTAACTTTTTCTTATTAAATGCATACACATTTAAACAATCTGAAAGGAAACTTAAACAAAAATGCCATCGTCCGCGACAGGATTCGAACCCGCAATCTTCTGATTCGAAGTCAGACGCCTTATCCGTTACGCCACGCGGACGCGCAAGTGTTTTAGCTGTTGCTGAACAGTGTAATAAGTTATAATAACAGATCAATAACAATGAGAAAGAAATTTTTGAATCACAAACGCCAAAAAATTGACTTAGTGTCGAAGGGTTGGGTAGATTTTTGACGGCCAATTATCTACACGAGGGATATAGGCCCTAGCGGGAGTGCCTTCCGTGGAGGTCTTTCCAAGGGAACCTAATACGTATTAACGCATGGAAATCCACGGCTCGAAGAAAACCACGAAAACTCCGAACGATTAGGCCGACGGGCGCGATTGGGATCGAACCCAGCACTTACCGTCTACCAGTTTCGAGAGCAGAATCTCTCAGCCACTGGTGGGGCTATTAGTGTCGAAGGAATTGAATTTATAAATTTTGCTCTGGCATTCAGTCAATGAATAAACAAACTTATCTTATTTTTCATAAATAAATTGTTTTTAAAGGATGAAAGAAATCGGGCATAAAAAATCACTTAAATTAACTTTTTCTTATTAAATGCAAACACATTTAAACAATCTGAAAGGAAACTTTAAAAAAAATGCCACCGTCCGCGACAGGATTCGAACCTGCAATCTTCTGCTTCGAAGTCAGAAGCCTTATCCGTTACTCCACGCGCCCGTCGCCCTAATCGTTAGGAGTTTTCGTGGTTTTCTTCGAGCCGTGGATCTACCATGCGTTAATACGGATTAGGTTCCCTTAGAAAGACCCCCACGGAGGGCACTCCCCCCGGGCCTATATCCCTCGTGTAGATAATTGGCCGTCAAAAATCAACCCAACCCAACCCGTTACTCCACGCGGACGCGCGCCCCACCAGTGGCTGAGAGGTTCTGCTCTCGAAGCTGATAGACGGGAGGTGCTGGGTTCGAACCCAATCGCGCCCGTCGGCCAAATCGTTCGGAGTTTTCGTGGTTTTCTTCGAACCTTCTATTTCCAAGCGTTAATACGGGTTTGGTTCCCTTAGAAAGACCCCCACGAAGGGCACTCCTCCTGAGAATTTTATCCCTCGTGTAGATAATTGGCCGTCAAAAATCAACCCAACCCAAAATCAACCAACCAACCATTAGGCCACGCGGACGCGCAATTGTGTCAGCTGTTGCTGAACAGTGTACTAAGTTATAATAACAGATCAACAACAATGAAAAAGAAATTTTTGAATCACAAACGCCAAAAAAAGTCACTTAGTGTCGAAGGAATTGAATTTATAAATTTTGCTCTGGCATTCAGTCAATGAATAAACAAACTTATCTTATTTTTCATAAATAAATTGTTTTTAAAGGATGAAAGAAATCAGGCATAAAAAAAATCACTTAAATTAACTTTTTCTTATTAAATGCATACACATTTAAACAATCTGTAAGGAAACTTTAAAAAAAATGCCATCGTCCGCGACAGGATTCGAACCTGCAATCTTCTGATTCGAAGTCAGACGCCTTATCCATTAGGCCACGCGGGCGCGCAATTGTGTTAGCTGTTGCTGAACAGTGTAATAAGTTCTAATAACAGATCAATAACAATGAGAAAGAATTTTTTGAATCACAAACGCCAAAAAAATTCACTTAGTGTCGAGTTGGGTTGGGTTGATTTTTGACGGCCAATTATCTACACGAGGGATATGGGCCCGGGGGCAGTGCACTCCGTGGGGGTCTTTCTAAGGGAACCTAATCCGTATTAACGCATGGAAGATCCACGGCTCGAAGAAAACCACGAAAACTCCGAACGATTAGGCCGACGGGCGCGATTGGGATCGAACCCAGCACTTCCCTTCTACCAGCTTCGAGAGCCACTTAGTGTCGAAGGAATTGAATTTATAAATTTTGATCTGGCATTCAGTCAATGAATAAACAAACTTATCTTATTTTTCATAAATAAATTGTTTTTAAAGGATGAAAGAAATCAGGCATAAAAAATCACTTAAATTAACTTTTTCTTATTAAATGCATACACATTTAAACAATCTGAAAGGAAACTTTAAAAAAAATGCCACCGTCCGCGACAGGATTCGAACCGGCAATCTTCTGATTCTAAGTCAGACGCCTTATCCGTTAGGCCACGCGGACGCGCAATTGTGTTAGCTGTTGCTGAACAGTGTAATGAGTTATAATAACAGATCAATAACAATGAGAAAGAAATTTTTGAGTCACAAACGCCAAAAAAATTCACTTAGTGTCGAGTTGGGTTGGGTTGATTTTTGACGGCCAATTATCTACACGAGGGATATGGGCCCGGGGACAGTGCCCTCCGTGGGGGTCTTTCTAAGGGAACCTAATCCGTATTAACGCATGGAAGATCCACGGCTTGAAGAAAACCACGAAAACTCCGAACGATTAGGCCGACGGGCGCGATTGGGATCGAACCCAGTACTTCCTTCTACCAGCTTCGAGAGCCACTTAGTGTCGAAGGAATTGAATTTATAAATTTTGCTCTGGCATTCAGTCAATGAATAAACAAACTTATCTTATTTTTCATAAATAAATTGTTTTTAAAGGATGAAAGAAATCAGGCATAAAAAATCACTTAAATTAACTTTTTCTTATTAAATGCAAACACATTTAAACAATCTGAAAGGAAACTTTAAAAAAAATGCCACCGTCCGCGACAGGATTCGAACCTGCAATCTTCTGCTTCGAAGTCAGACGCCTTATCCGTTACTCCACGCGCCCGTCGCCCTAATCGTTCGGAGTTTTCGTGGTTTTCTTCGAGCCGTGGATCTACCATGCGTTAATACGGATTAGGTTCCCTTAGAAAGACCCCCACGGAGGGCACTCCCCCCGGGCCTATATCCCTCGTGTAGATAATTGGCCGTCAAAAATCAACCCAACCCAACCCGTTACTCCACGCGGACGCGCGCCCCACCAGTGGCTGAGAGGTTCTGCTCTCGAAGCTGATAGACGGGAGGTGCTGGGTTCGAACCCAATCGCGCCCGTCGGCCAAATCGTTCGGAGTTTTCGTGGTTTTCTTCGAACCTTCTATTTCCAAGCGTTAATACGGGTTTGGTTCCCTTAGAAAGACCCCCACGAGGGGCACTCCTCCTGAGCCTTTATCCCTCGTGTAGATAATTGGCCGTCAAAAATCAACCCAACCCAAAATCAACCAACCAACCATTAGGCCACGCGGACGCGCAATTGTGTCAGCTGTTGTTGAACAGTGTACTAAGTTATAATAACAGATCAATAACAATGAAAAAGAAATTTTTGAATCACAAACGCCAAAAAAAGTCACTTAGTGTCGAAGGAATTGAATTTATAAATTTTGCTCTGGCATTCAGTCAATGAATAAACAAACTTATCTTATTTTTCATAAATAAATTGTTTTTAAAGGATGAAAGAAATCAGGCATAAAAAATCACTTAAATTAACTTTTTCTTATTAAATGCATACACATTTAAACAATCTGTAAGGAAACTTAAAAAAAATGCCATCGTCCGCGACAGGATTCGAACCTGCAATCTTCTGATTCGAAGTCAGACGCCTTATCCATTAGGCCACGCGGACGCGCAATTGTGTTAGCTGTTGCTGAACAGTGTAATAAGTTATAATAACAGATCAATAACAATGAGAAAGAATTTTTTGAATCACAAACGCCAAAAAAATTCACTTAGTGTCGAGTTGGGTTGGGTTGATTTTTGACGGCCAATTATCTACACGAGGGATATGGGCCCGGGGGCAGTGCACTCCGTGGGGGTCTTTCTAAGGGAACCTAATCCGTATTAACGCATGGAAGATCCACGGCTCGAAGAAAACCACGAAAACTCCGAACGATTAGGCCGACGGGCGCGATTGGGATCGAACCCAGTACTTCCTTCTACCAGCTTCGAGAGCCACTTAGTGTCGAAGGAATTGAATTTATAAATTTTGCTCTGGCATTCAGTCAATGAATAAACAAACTTATCTTATTTTTCATAAATAAATTGTTTTTAAAGGATGAAAGAAATCAGGCATAAAAAATCACTTAAATTAACTTTTTCTTATTAAATGCTGGTTGGTTGTATTTATGTCGGCCAATTATCTGCACGTGGGATATGGGCCCTAGGGGGGGAGTGCCTTCCGTGGAGGTCTTTCTAAGGGAACCTAATCCGTATTAACGCTTGGAGAACCAAGGCTCGAAGAAAACCACGAAAACTCAGTACGATTAGGCCGACGGGCGCGATTGGGATCGAACGCAGCACTTCCCGTCTACCAGCTTCGAGAGCAGAACCTCTCGGCCACCTTATTAAATGCATACACATTTAAACAATCTGAAAGGAAACTTTAAAAAAAATGCCACCGTCCGCGACAGGATTCGAACCTGCAATCTTCTGCTTCGAAGTCAGACGCCTTATCCGTTACTCCACGCGCCCGTCGCCCTAATCGTTTGGAGTTTTCGTGGTTTTCTTCGAGCCGTGGATCTACCATGCGTTAATACGGATTAGGTTCCCTTAGAAAGACCCCCACGGAGGGCACTCCCCCCGGGCCTATATCCCTCGTGTAGATAATTGGCCGTCAAAAATCAACCCAACCCAACCCGTTACTCCACGCGGACGCGCGCCCCACCAGTGGCTGAGAGGTTCTGCTCTCGAAGCTGACGGGAGGTGCTGGGTTCGAACCCAATCGCGCCCGTCGGCCAAATCGTTTGGAGTTTTCGTGGTTTTCTTCGAACCTTCTATTTCAAAGCGTTAATACGGGTTTGGTTCCCTTAGAAAGACCCCCACGAAGGGCACTCCTCCTGAGCCTTTATCCCTCGTGTAGATAATTGGCCGTCAAAAATCAACCCAACCCAAAATCAACCAACCAACCATTAGGCCACGCGGACGCGCAATTGTGTCAGCTGTTGCTGAACAGTGTACTAAGTTATAATAACAGATCAATAACAATGAAAAAGAAATTTTTGAATCACAAACGCCAAAAAAAGTCACTTAGTGTCGAAGGAATTGAATTTATAAATTTTGCTCTGGCATTCAGTCAATGAATAAACAAACTTATCTTATTTTTCATAAATAAATTGTTTTTAAAGGATGAAAGAAATCAGGCATAAAAAAAATCACTTAAATTAACTTTTTCTTATTAAATGCATACACATTTAAACAATCTGTAAGGAAACTTTAAAAAAAATGCCATCGTCCGCGACAGGATTCGAACCTGCAATCTTCTGATTCGAAGTCAGACGCCTTATCCATCAGGCCACGCGGACGCGCAATTGTGTTAGCTGTTGCTGAACAGTGTAATAAGTTATAATAACAGATCAATAACAATGAGAAAGAATTTTTTGAATCACAAACGCCAAAAAAATTCACTTAGTGTCGAGTTGGGTTGGGTTGATTTTTGACGGCCAATTATCTACACGAGGGATATGGGCCCGGGGGCAGTGCACTCCGTGGGGGTCTTTCTAAGGGAACCTAATCCGTATTAACGCATGGAAGATCCACGGCTCGAAGAAAACCACGAAAACTCCGAACGATTAGGCCGACGGGCGCGATTGGGATCGAACCCAGCACTTCCCTTCTACCAGCTTCGAGAGCCACTTAGTGTCGAAGGGATTGAATTTATAAATTTTGCTCTGGCATTCAGTCAATGAATAAACAAACTTATCTTATTTTTCATAAATAAATTGTTTTTAAAGGACGAAAGAAATCAGGCATAAAAAATCACTTAAATTAACTTTTTCTTATTAAATGCATACACATTTAAACAATCTGAAAGGAAACTTTAAAAAAAATGCCACCGTCCGCGACAGGATTCGAACCGGCAATCTTCTGATTCTAAGTCAGACGCCTTATCCGTTAGGCCACGCGGACGCGCAATTGTGTTAGCTGTTGCTGAACAGTGTAATGAGTTATAATAACAGATCAATAACAATGAGAAAGAAATTTTTGAATCACAAACGCCAAAAAAATTCACTTAGTGTCGAGTTGGGTTGGGTTGATTTTTGACGGCCAATTATCTACACGAGGGATATGGGCCCGGGGACAGTGCCCTCCGTGGGGGTCTTTCTAAGGGAACCTAATCCGTATTAACGCATGGAAGATCCACGGCTCGAAGAAAACCACGAAAACTCCGAACGATTAGGCCGACGGGCGCGATTGGGATCGAACCCAGTACTTCCTTCTACCAGCTTCGAGAGCCACTTAGTGTCGAAGGAATTGAATTTATAAATTTTGCTCTGGCATTCAGTCAATGAATAAACAAACTTATCTTATTTTTCATAAATAAATTGTTTTTAAAGGATGAAAGAAATCAGGCATAAAAAATCACTTAAATTAACTTTTTCTTATTAAATGCTGGTTGGTTGTATTTATGTCGGCCAATTATCTGCACGTGGGATATGGGCCCTAGGGGGGGAGTGCCTTCCGTGGAGGTCTTTCTAAGGGAACCTAATCCGTATTAACGCTTGGAGAACCAAGGCTCGAAGAAAACCACGAAAACTCCGAACGATTAGGCCGACGGGCGCGATTGGGATCGAACCCAGCACTTCCCGTCTACCAGCTTCGAGAGCAGAACCTCTCGGCCACCTTATTAAATGCATACACATTTAAACAATCTGAAAGGAAACTTTAAAAAAAATGCCATCGTCCGCGACAGGATTCGAACATGCAATCTTCTGATTCGAAGTCAGACGCCTTATCCATTAGGCCACGCGGACGCGCAATTGTGTTAGCTGTTGCTGAACAGTGTAATAAGTTATAATAACAGATCAATAACAATGAGAAAGAATTTTTTGAATCACAAAGGCCAAAAAAATTCACTTAGTGTCGAGTTGGGTTGGGTTGATTTTTGACGGCCAATTATCTACACGAGGGATATGGGCCCGGGGGCAGTGCACTCCGTGGGGGTCTTTCTAAGAGAACCTAATCCGTATTAACGCATGGAAGATCCACGGCTCGAAGAAAACCACGAAAACTCCGAACGATTAGGCCGACGGGCGCGATTGGGATCGAACCCAGCACTTCCCTTTTACCAGCTTCGAGAGCCACTTAGTGTCGAAGGAATTGAATTTATAAATTTTGCTCTGGCATTCAGTCAATGAATAAACAAACTTATCTTATTTTTCATAAATAAATTGTTTTTAAAGGATGAAAGAAATCAGGCATAAAAAATCACTTAAATTAACTTTTTTCTTATTAAATGCATACACATTTAAACAATCTGAAAGGAAACTTTAAAAAAAATGCCACCGTCCACGACAGGATTCGAATCTGCAGTCTTCTGATTCGAAGGCAGACGCCTTATCCGTTAGGCCACGCGGACGCGTAATTGTGTTAGCTGTTGCTGAACAGTGTAATGAGTTATAATAACAGATCAATAACAATGAGAAAGAAATTTTTGAATCACAATCGCCAAAAAAATGTCACTTGGTGTCGAAGGAATTGAATTTATATATTTTTCTCTGGCATTCAGTCAATGAATAAACAAACTTATCTTATTTTTCATAAATAAATTGTTTTTAAAGGATGAAAGAAATCAGGCATAAAAAATCACTTAAATTAACTTTTTCTTATTAAATGCATACACATTTAAACAATCTGAAAGGAAACTTAAAAAAAATGCCATCGTCCGCGACAGGATTCGAACCTGCAATCTTCTGATTCGAAGTCAGACGCCTTATCCGTTAGGCCACGCGGACGCGCAAGTGTTTTAGCTGTTGCTGAACAGTGTAATAAGTTATAATAACAGATCAATAACAATGAGAAAGAAATTTTTGAATCACAAACGCCAAAAAATTGACTTAGTGTCGAAGGGTTGGGTAGATTTTTGACGGCCAATTATCTACACGAGGGATATAGGCCCTAGCGGGAGTGCCTTCCGTGGAGGTCTTTCCAAGGGAACCTAATACGTATTAACGCATGGAAATCCACGGCTCGAAGAAAACCACGAAAACTCCGAACGATTAGGCCGACGGGCGCGATTGGGATCGAACCCAGCACTTACCGTCTACCAGTTTCGAGAGCAGAATATCTCAGCCACTGGTGGGGCTATTAGTGTCGAAGGAATTGAATTTATAAATTTTGCTCTGGCATTCAGTCAATGAATAAACAAACTTATCTTATTTTTCATAAATAAATTGTTTTTAAAGGATGAAAGAAATCGGGCATAAAAAATCACTTAAATTAACTTTTTCTTATTAAATGCAAACACATTTAAACAATCTGAAAGGAAACTTTAAAAAAAATGCCACCGTCCGCGACAGGATTCGAACCTGCAATCTTCTGCTTCGAAGTCAGACGCCTTATCCGTTACTCCACGCGCCCGTTGCCCTAATCGTTCGGAGTTTTCGTGGTTTTCTTCGAGCCGTGGATCTACCATGCGTTAATACGGATTAGGTTCCCTTAGAAAGACCCCCACGGAGGGCACTCCCCCCGGGCCTATATCCCTCGTGTAGATAATTGGCCGTCAAAAATCAACCCAACCCAACCCGTTACTCCACGCGGACGCGCGCCCCACCAGTGGCTGAGAGGTTCTGCTCTCGAAGCTGATAGACGGGAGGTGCTGGGTTCGAACCCAATCGCGCCCGTCGGCCAAATCGTTCGGAGTTTTCGTGGTTTTCTTCGAACCTTCTATTTCCAAGCGTTAATACGGGTTTGGTTCCCTTAGAAAGACCCCCACGAAGGGCACTCCTCCTGAGAATTTTATCCCTCGTGTAGATAATTGGCCGTCAAAAATCAACCCAACCCAAAATCAACCAACCAACCATTAGGCCACGCGGACGCGCAATTGTGTCAGCTGTTGCTGAACAGTGTACTAAGTTATAATAACAGATCAATAACAATGAAAAAGAAATTTTTGAATCACAAACGCCAAAAAAAGTCACTTAGTGTCGAAGGAATTGAATTTATAAATTTTGCTCTGGCATTCAGTCAATGAATAAACAAACTTATCTTATTTTTCATAAATAAATTGTTTTTAAAGGATGAAAGAAATCAGGCATAAAAAAAATCACTTAAATTAACTTTTTCTTATTAAATGCATACACATTTAAACAATCTGAAAGGAAACTTTAAAAAAAATGCCACCGTCCGAGACAGGATTCGAACCGGCAATCTTCTGATTCTAAGTCAGACGCCTTATCCGTTAGGCCACGCGGACGCGCAATTGTGTTAGCTGTTGCTGAACAGTGTAATGAGTTATAATAACAGATCAATAACAATGAGAAAGAAATTTTTGAATCACAAACGCCAAAAAAATTCACTTAGTGTCGAGTTGGGTTGGGTTGATTTTTGACGGCCAATTATCTACACGAGGGATATGGGCCCGGGGACAGTGCCCTCCGTGGGGGTCTTTCTAAGGGAACCTAATCCGTATTAACGCATGGAAGATCCACGGCTCGAAGAAAACCACGAAAACTCCGAACGATTAGGCCGACGGGCGCGATTGGGATCGAACCCAGCACTTCCCTTCTACCAGCTTCGAGAGCCACTTAGTGTCGAAGGAATTGAATTTATAAATTTTGCTCTGGCATTCAGTCAATGAATAAACAAACTTATCTTATTTTTCATAAATAAATTGTTTTTAAAGGATGAAAGAAATCAGGCATAAAAAATCACTTAAATTAACTTTTTCTTATTAAATGCTGGTTGGTTGTATTTATGTCGGCCAATTATCTGCACGTGGGATATGCGCCCTAGGGGGGCAGTGCCTTCCGTGGAGGTCTTTCTAAGGGAACCTAATCCGTATTAACGCTTGGAGAACCAAGGCTCGAAGAAAACCACGAAAACTCCGAACGATTAGGCCGACGGGCGCGATTGGGATCGAACCCAGCACTTCCCGTCTACCAGCTTCGAGAGCAGAACCTCTCGGCCACCTTATTAAATGCATACACATTTAAACAATCTGAAAGGAAACTTTAAAAAAAATGCCACCGTCCGCGACAGGATTCGAACCTGCAACCTTCTGCTTCGAAGTCAGACGCCTTTTCCGTTAGGCCACGCGGACGCGCAATTGTGTTAGCTGTTGCTGAACAGTGTAATGAGTTATAATAACAGATCAATAACAATGAGAAAGAAATTTTTGAATCACAAACGCCAAAAAAATTCACTTAGTGTCGAAGGAATTGAATTTATAAATTTTGCTCTGGCATTCAGTCAATGAATAAACAAACTTATCTTATTTTTCATAAATAAATTGTTTTTAAAGGATGAAAGAAATCAGGCATAAAAAATCACTTAAATTAACTTTTTCTTATTAAATGCATACACATTTAAACAATCTGAAAGGAAACTTAAACAAAAATGCCATCGTCCGCGACAGGATTCGAACCTGCAATCTTCTGATTCGAAGTCAGACGCCTTATCCGTTAGGCCACGCGGACGCGCAATTGTGTTAGCTGTTGCTGAACAGTGTAATAAGTTATAATAACAGATCAATAACAATGAGAAAGAAATTTTTGAATCACAAACGCCAAAAAAATTCACTTAGTGTCGAGTTGGGTTGGGTTGATTTTTGACGGCCAATTATCTACACGAGGGATATGGGCCCGGGGGCAGTGCCCTCCGTGGGGGTCTTTCTAAGGGAACATAATCCGTATTAACGCATGGAAGATCCACGGCTCGAAGAAAACCACGAAAACTCCGAACGATTAGGCCGACGGGCGCGATTGGGATCGAACCCAGCACTTACCGTCTACCAGTTTCGAGAGCAGAATCTCTCAGCCACTGGTGGGGCTATTAGTGTCGAAGGAATTGAATTTATAAATTTTGCTCTGGCATTCAGTCAATGAATAAACAAACTTCTCTTATTTTTCATAAATAAATTGTTTTTAAAGGATGAAAGAAATCAGGCATAAAAAATCACTTAAATTAACTTTTTCTTATTAAATGCAAACACATTTAAACAATCTGAAAGGAAACTTTAAAAAAAATGCCACCGTCCGCGACAGGATTCGAACCTGCAATCTTCTGCTTCGAAGTCAGACGCCTTATCCGTTACTCCACGCGCCCGTCGCCCTAATCGTTCGGAGTTTTCGTGGTTTTCTTCGAGCCGTGGATCTACCATGCGTTAATACGGATTAGGTTCCCTTAGAAAGACCCCCACGGAGGGCACTCCCCCCGGGCCTATATCCCTCGTGTAGATAATTGGCCGTCAAAAATCAACCCAACCCAACCCGTTACTCCACGCGGACGCGCGCCCCACCAGTGGCTGAGAGGTTCTGCTCTCGAAGCTGATAGACGGGAGGTGCTGGGTTCGAACCCAATCGCGCCCGTCGGCCAAATCGTTCGGAGTTTTCGTGGTTTTCTTCGAACCTTCTATTTCCAAGCGTTAATACAAGTTTGGTTCCCTTAGAAAGACCCCCACGAAGGGCACTCCTCCTGAGCCTTTATCCCTCGTGTAGATAATTGGCCGTCAAAAATCAACCCAACCCAAAATCAACCAACCAACCATTAGGCCACGCGGACGCGCAATTGTGTCAGCTGTTGCTGAACAGTGTACAGTTATAATAACAGATAAATAACAATGAAAAAGAAATTTTTGAATCACAAACGCCAAAAAAAGTCACTTAGTGTCGAAGGAATTGAATTTATAAATTTTGCTCTGGCATTCAGTCAATGAATAAACAAACTTATCTTATTTTTCATAAATAAATTGTTTTTAAAGGATGAAAGAAATCAGGCATAAAAAAATCACTTAAATTAACTTTTTCTTATTAAATGCATACACATTTAAACAATCTGTAAGGAAACTTAAAAAAAAATGCCATCGTCCGCGACAGGATTCGAACCTGCAATCTTCTGATTCGAAGTCAGACGCCTTATCCATTAAGCCACGCGAACGTGCAATTGTGTTAGCTGTTGCTGAACAGTGTAATAAGTTATAATAACAGATCAATAACAATGAGAAAGAATTTTTTGAATCACAAACGCCAAAAAAATTCACTTAGTGTCGAGTTGGGTTGGGTTGATTTTTGACGGCCAATTATCTACACGAGGGATATGGGCCCGGGGGCAGTGCACTCCGTGGGGGTCTTTCTAAGGGAACCTAATCCGTATTAACGCATGGAAGATCCACGGCTCGAAGAAAACCACGAAAACTCCGAACGATTAGGCCGACGGGCGCGATTGGGATCGAACCCAGCACTTCCCTTCTACCAGCTTCGAGAGCCACTTAGTGTCGAAGGGTTGGGTTGGGTTGATTTTTGACGGCCAATTATCTACACGAGGGATATGGGCCCGGGGGCAGTGCCCTCCGTGGGGGTTTTTCTAAGGGAACCTATTCCGTATTAACGCATGGAAGATCCACGGCTCGAAGAAAACCACGGAAACTCCGAACGATTAGGCCGACGGGCGCGATTGGGATCGAACCCAGCACTTCCCTTCTACCAGCTTCGAGAGCCACTTAGTGTCGAAGGAATTGAATTTATAAATTTTGCTCTGGCATTCAGTCAATGAATAAACAAACTTATCTTATTTTTTATAAATAAATTGTTTTTAAAGGATGAAAGAAATCAGGCATAAAAAATCACTTAAATTAACTTTTTCTTATTAAATGCATACACATTTAAACAATCTGAAAGGAAACTTTAAAAAAAATGCCATCGTCCGCGACAGGATTCGAACCTGCAATCTTCTGATTCGAAGTCAGACGCCTTATCTGTTAGGCCACGTGGACGCGCACCTGTGTCAGCTGTAGCTGAACAGTGTAATAAGTTATAATAACAGATCAATAACAATGAGAAAGAAATTTTTGAATCACAAACGCCAAAAAAAGTCAGTGTCGAAGGAATTGAATTTATAAATTTTGCTCTGGCATTCAGTCAATCAATAAGCAAACTTATCTTATTTTTCATAAATAAATTGTTTTTAAAGGATGAAAGAAATCAGGCATAAAAAATCACTTAAATTAACTTTTTCTTATTAAATGCATACACATTTAAACAATCTGAAAGGAAACTTTAAAAAAAATGCCACCGTCCGCGACAGGATTCGAACCTGCAATCTTCTGCTTCGAAGTAAGACGCCTTATCCGTTACTCCACGCGCCCGTCGCCCTAATCGTTCGGAGTTTTCGTGGTTTTCTTCGAGCCGTGGATCTACCATGCGTTAATACGGATTAGGTTCCCTTAGAAAGACCCCCACGGAGGGCACTCCCCCCGGGCCTATATCCCTCGTGTAGATAATTGGCCGTCAAAAATCAACCCAACCCAACCCGTTACTCCACGCGGACGCGCGCCCCACCAGTGGCTGTGAGGTTCTGCTCTCGAAGCTGATAGACGGGAGGTGCTGGGTTCGAACCCAATCGCGCCCGTCGGCCAAATCGTTCGGAGTTTTCGTGGTTTTCTTCGAACCTTCTATTTCCAAGCGTTAATACGGGTTTGGTTCCCTTAGAAAGACCCCCACGAAGAGCACTCCTCCTGAGCCTATATCCCTCGTGTAGATAATTGGCCGTCAAAAATCAACCCAACCCAAAATCAACCAACCAACCATTAGGCCACGCGGACGCGCAATTGTGTCAGCTGTTGCTGAACAGTGTACTAAGTTATAATAACAGATCAATAACAATGAAAAAGAAATTTTTGAATCACAAACGCCAAAAAAAGTCACTTAGTGTCGAAGGAATTGAATTTATAAATTTTGCTCTGGCATTCAGTCAATGAATAAACAAACTTATCTTATTTTTCATAAATAAATTGTTTTTAAAGGATGAAAGAAATCAGATAAAAAAAAAATCACTTAAATTAAC
This sequence comes from Maratus speciosus, assembly GCA_963932465.1. NCBI lineage: Eukaryota > Metazoa > Arthropoda > Arachnida > Araneae > Salticidae > Maratus > Maratus speciosus. The sequence goes on from OZ010786.1 coordinate 153,601,847, forward strand.
TTTTTCTTATTAAATGCTGGTTGGTTGTATTTATGTCGGCCAATTATCTGCACGTGTGATATTTGCCCTAGGGGGGGATTGCCTTCCGTGGAGGTCTTTCTAAGGGAACCTAATCCGTATTAACGCTTGGAGAACCAAGGCTCGAAGAAAACCACGAAAACTCCGAACGATTAGGCCGACGGGCGCGATTGGGATCGAACCCAGCACTTCCCGTCTACCAGCTTCGAGAGTAGAACCTCTCGGCCACCTTATTAAATGCATACACATTTAAACAATCTGAAAGGAAACTTTAAAAAAAATGCCACCGTCCGCGACAGGATTCGAACCTGCAACCTTCTGATTCGAAGTCAGACGCCTTTTCCGTTAGGCCACGCGGACGCGCAATTGTGTTAGCTGTTACTGAACAGTGTAATGAGTTATAATAACAGATCAATAACAATGAGAAAGAAATTTTTGAATCACAAACGCCAAAAAAATTCACTTAGTGTCGAGTTGGGTTGGGTTGATTTTTGACGGCCAATTATCTACACGAGGGATATGGGCGGCGGGGCAGGGCCCTCCGTGGGGGTCTTTCTAAGGGAACCTAATCCGTATTAACGCATGGAAGATCCACGGCTCGAAGAAAACCACGAAAACTCCGAACGATTAGGCCGACGGGCGCGATTGGGATCGAACCCAGCACTTCCCTTCTACCAGCTTCGAGAGCCACTTAGTGTCGAAGGAATTGAATTTATAAATTTTGCTCTGGCATTCAGTCAATGAATAAACAAACTTATCTTATTTTTCATAAATAAATTGTTTTTAAAGGATGAAAGAAATCAGGCATAAAAAAATCACTTAAATTAACTTTTTCTTATTAAATGCATACACATTTAAACAATCTGAAAGGAAACTTTAAAAAAAATGCCACCGTCCGCGACAGGATTCGAACCTGCAATCTTCTGATTCGAAGTCAGACGCCTTATCCGTTAGGCCACGCGGACGCGCAATTGTGTTAGCTGTTGCTGAACAGTGTAATGAGTTGTAATAACAGATCAATAACAATGAGAAAGAAATTTTTGAATCACAAACGCCAAAAACATTCACTTAGTGTCGAAGGAATTGAATTTATAAATTTTGTTCTGGCATTCAGTCAATGAATAAACAAACTTATCTTATTTTTCATAAATAAATTGTTTTTAAAGGATGAAAGAAATCAGGCATAAAAAATCACTTAAATTAACTTTTTCTTATTAAATGCATACACATTTAAACAATCTGAAAGGAAACTTAAACAAAAATGCCATCGTCCGCGACAGGATTCGAATCTGCAATCTTCTGATTCGAAGTCAGACGCCTTATCCGTTAGGCCACGCGGACGCGCAACTGTGTTAGCTGTTGCTGAACAGTGTAATAAGTTATAATAACAGATCAATAACAATGAGAAAGAAATTTTTGAATCACAAACGCCAAAAAAATTCACTTAGTGTCGAGTTGGATTGGGTTGATTTTTGACGGCCAATTATCTACACGAGGGATATGGGCCCGGGGGCAGTGCCCTCCGTGGGGGTCTTTCTAAGGGAACATAATCCGTATTAACGCATGGAAGATCCACGGCTCGAAGAAAACCACGAAAACTCCGAACGATTAGGCCGACGGGCGCGATTGGGATCGAACCCAGCACTTCCCTTCTACCAGCTTCGACAGCCACTTAGTGTCGAAGGAATTGAATTTATAAATTTTGCTCTAGCATTCAGTCAATGAATAAACAAACTTATCTTATTTTTCATAAATAAATTGTTTTTAAAGGATGAAAGAAATCAGGCATAAAAATCACTTAAATTAACTTTTTCTTATTAAATGCATACACATTTAAACAATCTGAAAGGAAACTTTAAAAAAAATGCCACCGTCCACGACAGGATTCGAACCTGCAACCTTCTGATTCGAAGTCAGACGCCTTATCCGTTAGACCACGCGGACGCCCAATTGTGATAGCTGTTGCTGAACAGTGTAATAAGTTATAATAACAGATCAATAACAATGAGAAAGAAATTTTTGAATCACAAACGCCAAAAAAATTCACTTAGTGTCGAGTTGGGTTGGGTTGATTTTTGACGGCCAATTATCTACACGAGGGATATGGGCCCGGGGGCAGTGCCCTCCGTGGGGGTTTTTCTAAGGGAACCTATTCCGTATTAACGCATGGAAGATCCACGGCTCGAAGAAAACCACGAAAACTCCGAACGATTAGGCCGACGGGCGCGATTGGGATCGAACCCAGCACTTCCCTTCTACCAGCTTCGAGAGCCACTTAGTGTCGAAGGAATTGAATTTATAAATTTTGCTCTGGCATTCAGTCAATGAATAAACAAACTTATCTTATTTTTCATAAATAAATTGTTTTTAAAGGATGAAAGAAATCAGGCATAAAAAATCACTTAAATTAACTTTTTCTTATTAAATGCATACACATTTAAACAATCTGAAAGGAAACTTAAAAAAAATGCCATTGTCCGCGACAGGATTCGAACCTGCAATCTTCTGATTCGAAGTCAGACGCCTTATCTGTTAGGCCACGTGGACGCGCACCTGTGTCAGCTGTAGCTGAACAGTGTAATAAGTTATAATAACAGATCAATAACAATGAGAAAGAAATTTTTGAATCACAAACGCCAAAAAAAGTCAGTGTCGAAGGAATTGAATTTATAAATTTTGCTCTGGCATTCAGTCAATCAATAAGCAAACTTATCTTATTTTTCATAAATAAATTGTTTTTAAAGGATGAAAGAAATCAGGCATAAAAAATCACTTAAATTAACTTTTTCTTATTAAATGCATACACATTTAAACAATCTGAAAGGAAACTTTAAAAAAAATGCCATCGTCCGCGACAGGATTCTAACCGGCAATCTTCTGATTCGAAGTCACACGCCTTATCTGTTAGGCCACGTGGACGCGCACCTGTGTCAGCTGTAGCTGAACAGTGTAATAAGTTATAATAACAGATCAATAACAATGAGAAAGAAATTTTTGAATCACAAACGCCAAAAACAGTCAGTGTCGAAGGAATTGAATTTATAAATTTTGCTCTGGCATTCAGTCAATCAATAAGCAAACTTATCTTATTTTTCATAAATAAATTGTTTTTAAAGGATGAAAGAAATCAGGCATAAAAAATCACTTAAATTAACTTTTTCTTTTTAAATGCATACACATTTAAACAATCTGAAAGGAAACTTAAAAAAAATGCCATCGTCCGCGACAGGATTCGAACTTGCAATATTCTGATTCGAAGTCAGATGCCTTATCCGTTAGGCCACATCCCAATCGCGCCCGTCGGCCTAATCGTTCGGAGTTTTCTTGGTTTTCTTCGAACCTTGGTTCTCCAAGCGTTAATACGGGTTAGGTTCCCTTAGAAAGACCTCCACGGAAGGCACTCCCACCCCCTTAGGGCCTATATCCCACGTGCTGATAATTGGCCGACATACATACAACCAACCAACCAACCAACCGTTAGGCCACGCGGACACGCATCTGTGCCAGCTGTAGCTGAACAGTGTAATAAGTTATAATAACAGATCAATAACAATGAGAAAGAAATTTTTGAATCACAAACGCCAAAAAATTGACTTAGTGTCGAAGGGTTGGGTAGATTTTTGACGGCCAATTATCTACACGAGGGATATAGGCCCTAGCGGGAGTGCCTTCCGTGGAGGTCTTTCCAAGGGAACCTAATACGTATTAACGCATGGAAATCCACGGCTCGAAGAAAACCACGAAAACTCCGAACGATTAGGCCGACGGGCGCGATTGGGATCGAACCCAGCACTTACCGTCTACCAGTTTCGAGAGCAGAATCTCTCAGCCACTGGTGGGGCTATTAGTGTCGAAGGAATTGAATTTATAAATTTTGCTCTGGCATTCAGTCAATGAATAAACAAACTTATCTTATTTTTCATAAATAAATTGTTTTTAAAGGATGAAAGAAATCGGGCATAAAAAATCACTTAAATTAACTTTTTCTTATTAAATGCAAACACATTTAAACAATCTGAAAGGAAACTTTAAAAAAAATGCCACCGTCCGCGACAGGATTCGAACCTGCAATCTTCTGCTTCGAAGTCAGACGCCTTATCCGTTACTCCACGCGCCCGTCGCCCTAATCGTTCGGAGTTTTCGTGGTTTTCTTCGAGCCGTTGATCTACCATGCGTTAATACGGATTAGGTTCCCTTAGAAAGACCCCCACGGAGGGCACTCCCCCCGGGCCTATATCCCTCGTGTAGATAATTGGCCGTCAAAAATCAACCCAACCCAACCCGTTACTCCACGCCTACGCGCGCCCCACCAGTGGCTGAGAGGTTCTGCTCTCGAAGCTGATAGACGGGAGGTGCTGGGTTCGAACCCAATCGCGCCCGTCGGCCAAATCGTTCGGAGTTTTCGTGGTTTTCTTCGAACCTTCTATTTCCAAGCGTTAATACGGGTTTGGTTCCCTTAGAAAGACCCCCACGAAGGGCACTCCTCCTGGGCCTATATCCCTCGTGTAGATAATTGGCCGTCAAAAATCAACCCAACCCAAAATCAACCAACCAACCATTAGGCCACGCGGACGCGCAATTGTGTCAGCTGTTGCTGAACAGTGTACTAAGTTATAATACCAGATCAATAACAATGAAAAAGAAATTTTTGAATCACAAACGCCAAAAACAGTCACTTAGTGTCGAAGGAATTGAATTTATAAATTTTGCTCTGGCATTCAGTCAATGAATAAACAAACTTATCTTATTTTTCATAAATAAATTGTTTTTAAAGGATGAAAGAAATCAGGCATAAAAAAATCACTTAAATTAACTTTTTTCTTATTAAATGCATACACATTTAAACAATCTGTAAGGAAACTTAAAAAAAAAATGCCATCGTCCGCGACAGGTTTCGAACCTGCAATCTTCTGATTCGAAGTCACATGCCTTATCCATTAGGCCACGCGGACGCGCAATTGAGTTAGCTGTTGCTGAACAGTGTAATAAGTTATAATAACAGATCAATAACAATGAGAAAGAATTTTTTGAATCACAAACGCCAAAAAAATTCACTTAGTGTCGAGTTGGGTTGGGTTGATTTTTGACGGCCAATTATCTACACGAGGGATATGGGCCCGGGGGCAGTGCACTCCGTGGGGGTCTTTCTAAGGGAACCTAATCCGTATTAACGCATGGAAGATCCACGGCTCGAAGAAAACCACGAAAACTCCGAACGATTAGGCCGACGGGCGCGATTGGGATCGAACCCAGCACTTCCCTTCTACCAGCTTCGAGAGCCACTTAGTGTCGAAGGAATTGAATTTATAAATTTTGCTCTGGCATTCAGTCAATGAATAAACAAACTTATCTTATTTTTCATAAATAAATTGTTTTTAAAGGATGAAAGAAATCAGGCATAAAAAATCACTTAAAAATACTTTTTCTTATTAAATGCATACACATTTAAACAATCTGAAAGGAAACTTAAAAAAAATGCCATTGTCCGCGACAGGATTCGAATCTGCAATCTTCTGATTCGAAGTCAGACGCCTTATCCGTTGGGCCACGCGGACGCGCAACTGTGGCAGCTGTTGCTGAACAGTGTAATAAGTTATAATAACAGATCAATAACAATGACAAAGAAATTTTTGAATCACAAACGCTAAAAAAATTCACTTAGTGTCGAAGGAATTGAATTTATAAATTTTGCTCTGGCAATCAGTCAATGAATAAACAAACTTATCTTATTTTTCATAAATAAATTGTTTTTAAAGGATGAAAGAAATCAGGCATAAAAAATCACTTATATTAACTTTTTCTTATTAAATGCATATACATTTAAACAATCTGAAAGGAAACTTTAAAAACAATGCCATCGTCCGCGACAGGATTCGAACCTGCAATCTTCTGATTCGAAGTCAGACGCCTTATCTGTTAGGCCACGTGGACGCGCACCTGTGTCAGCTGTAGCTGAACAGTGTAATAAGTTATAATAACAGATCAATAACAATGAGAAAGAAATTTTTGAATCACAAACGCCAAAAAAAGTCAATGTCGAAGGAATTGAATTTATAAATTTTGCTCTGGCATTCAGTCAATCAATAAGCAAACTTATCTTATTTTTCATAAATAAATTGTTTTTAAAGGATGAAAGAAATCAGGCATAAAAAATCACTTAAATTAACTTTTTCTTATTAAATGCATACACATTTAAACAATCTGAAAGGAAACTTTAAAAAAAATGCCATCGTCCGCGACAGGATTCGAACCTGCAATCTTCTGATTCGAAGTCAGACGCCTTATCTGTTAGGCCACGTGGACGCGCACCTGTGTCAGCTGTAGCTGAACAGTGTAATAAGTTATAATAACAGATCAATAACAATGAGAAAGAAATTTTTGAATCACAAACGCCAAAAAAAGTCAGTGTCGAAGGAATTGAATTTATAAATTTTGCTCTGGCATTCAGTCAATCAATAAGCAAACTTATCTTATTTTTCATAAATAAATTGTTTTTAAAGGATGAAAGAAATCAGGCATAAAAAATCACTTAAATTAACTTTTTCTTATTAAATGCATACACATTTAAACAATCTGAAAGGAAACTTAAAAAAAATGCCATCGTCCGCTACAGGATTCGAACTTGCAATATTCTGATTCGAAGTCAGATGCCTTATCCGTTAGGCCACGCGGACACGCATCTGTGCCAGCTGTAGCTGAACAGTGTAATAAGTTATAATAACAGATCAATAACAATGAGAAAGAAATTTTTGAATCACAAACGCCAAAAAATTGACTTAGTGTCGAAGGGTTGGGTAGATTTTTGACGGCCAATTATCTACACGAGGGATATAGGCCCTATCGGGAGTGCCTTCCGTGGAGGTCTTTCCAAGGGAACCTAATACGTATTAACGCATGGAAATCCACGGCTCGAAGAAAACTCCGAACGATTAGGCCGACGGGCGCGATTGGGATCGAACCCAGCACTTACCGTCTACCAGTTTCGAGAGCAGAATCTCTCAGCCACTGGTGGGGCTATTAGTGTCGAAGGAATTGAATTTATAAATTTTGCTCTGGCATTCAGTCAATGAATAAACAAACTTATCTTATTTTTCATAAATAAATTGTTTTTAAAGGATGAAAGAAATCGGGCATAAAAAATCACTTAAATTAACTTTTTCTTATTAAATGCTGGTTGGTTGTATTTATGTCGGCCAATTATCTGCACGTGGGATATGGGCCCTAGGGGGGGAGTGCCTTCCGTGGAGGTCTTTCTAAGTGAACCTAATCCGTATTAACGCTTGGAGAACCAAGGCTCGAAGAAAACCACGAAAACTCCGAACGATTAGGCCGACGGGCGCGATTGGGATCGAACCCAGCACTTCCCGTCTACCAGCTTCGAGAGCAGAACCTCTCGGCCACCTTATTAAATGCATACACATTTAAACAATCTGAAAGGAAACTTTAAAAAAAATGCCACCGTCCGCGACAGGATTCGAACCTGCAACCTTCTGATTCGAAGTCAGACGCCTTTTCCGTTAGGCCACGCGGACGCGCAATTGTGTTAGCTGTTGCTGAACAGTGTAATGAGTTATAATAACAGATCAATAACAATGAGAAAGAAATTTTTGAATCACAAACGCCAAAGAAATTCACTTAGTGTCGAGTTGGGTTGGGTTGATTTTTGACGGCCAATTATCTACACGAGGGATATGGGCGGCGGGGCAGGGCCCTCCGTGGGGGTCTTTCTAAGGGAACCTAATCCGTATTAAGGCATGGAAGATCCACGGCTCGAAGAAAACCACGAAAACTCCGAACGATTAGGCCGACGGGCGCGATTGGGATCGAACCCAGCACTTCCCTTCTACCAGCTTCGAGAGCCACTTAGTGTCGAAGGAATTGAATTTATAAATTTTGCTCTGGCATTCAGTCAATGAATAAACAAACTTATCTTATTTTTCATAAATAAATTGTTTTTAAAGGATGAAAGAAATCAGGCATAAAAAAATCACTTAAATTAACTTTTTCTTATTAAATGCATACACATTTAAACAATCTGAAAGGAAACTTTAAAAAAAATGCCACCGTCCGCGACAGGATTCGAACCTGCAATCTTCTGATTCGAAGTCAGACGCCTTATCCGTTAGGCCACGCGGACGCGCAATTATGTTAGCTGTTGCTGAACAGTGTAATGAGTTATAATAACAGATCAATAACAATGAGAAAGAAATTTTTGAATCACAAACGCCAAAAAAATTCACTTAGTGTCGAAGGAATTGAATTTATAAATTTTGCTCTGGCATTCAGTCAATGAATATACAAACTTATCTTATTTTTCATAAATAAATTGTTTTTAAAGGATGAAAGAAATCAGGCATAAAAAATTACTTAAATTAACTTTTTCTTATTAAATGCATACACATTTAAACAATCTGAAAGGAAACTTTAAAAAAATGCCATCGTCCGCGACAGGATTCGAACCTGCAATCTTCTGATTCGAAGTCAGACGCCTTATCTCTTAGGCCACGTGGACGCGCACCTGTGTCAGCTGTAGCTGAACAGTGTAATAAGTTATAATAACAGATCAATAACAATGAGAAAGAAATTTTTGAATCACAAACGCCAAAAAAGTCAGTGTCGAAGGAATTGAATTTATAAATTTTGCTCTGGCATTCAGTCAATCAATAAGCAAACTTATCTTATTTTTCATAAATAAATTGTTTTTAAAGGATGAAAGAAATCAGGCATAAAAAATCACTTAAATTAACTTTTTCTTATTAAATGCATACACATTTAAACAATCTGAAAGGAAACTTTAAAAAAAATGCCATCGTCCGCGACAGGATTCGAACCTGCAATCTTCTGATTCGAAGTCAGACGCCTTATCTGTTAGGCCACGTGGACGCGCACCTGTGTCAGCTGTAGCTGAACAGTGTAATAAGTTATAATAACAGATCAATAACAATGAGAAAGAAATTTTTGAATCACAAACGCCAAAAAAAGTCAGTGTCGAAGGAATTGAATTTATAAATTTTGCTCTGGCATTCAGTCAATCAATAAGCAAACATATCTTATTTTTCATAAATAAATTGTTTTTAAAGGATGAAAGAAATCAGGCATAAAAAATCACTTAAATTAACTTTTTCTTATTAAATGCATACACATTTAAACAATCTGAAAGGAAACTTTAAAAAAAATGCCATCGTCCGCGACAGGATTCGAACCTGCAATCTTCTGATTCGAAGTCAGACGCATTATCTGTTAGGCCACGTGGACGCGCACCTGTGTCAGCTGTAGCTGAACAGTGTAATAAGTTATAATAACAGATCAATAACAATGAGAAAGAAATTTTTGAATCACAAACGCCAAAAAAAGTCAGTGTCGAAGGAATTGAATTTATAAATTTTGCTCTGGCATTCAGTCAATCAATAAGCAAACTTATCTTATTTTTCATAAATAAATTGTTTTTAAAGGATGAAAGAAATCAGGCATAAAAAATCACTTAAATTAACTTTTTCTTATTAAATGCATACTTATTTAAACAATCTGAAAGGAAACTTTAAAAAAAATGCCATCGTCCGCGACAGGATTCGAACCTGCAATCTTCTGATTCTAAGTCAGACGCCTTATCCGTTAGGCCACGCGGACGCGCAATTGTGTTAGCTGTTGCTGAACAGTGTAATGAGTTATAATAACAGATCAATAACAATGAGAAAGAAATTTTTGAATCACAAACGCCAAAAAAATTCACTTAGTGTCGAGTTGGGTTGGGTTGATTTTTGACGGCCAATTATCTACACGAGGGATATGGGCCCGGGGGCAGTGCCCTCCGTGGGGGTCTTTCTAAGAGAACCTAATCCGTATTAACGCATGGAAGATCCACGGCTCGAAGAAAACCACGAAAACTCCGAACGATTAGGCCGACGGGCGCGACTGGGATCGAACCCAGTACTTCCTTCTACCAGCTTCGAGAGCCACTTAGTGTCGAAAGAATTGAATTTATAAATTTTGCTCTGGCATTCAGTCAATGAATAAACAAACTTATCTTATTTTTCATAAATATATTGTTTTTAAAGGATGAAAGAAATCAGGCATAAAAAATCACTTAAATTAACTTTTTCTTATTAAATGCATACACATTTAAACAATCTGAAAGGAAACTTTAAAAAAAATGCCATCGTCCGCGACAGGATTCGAACCTGCAATCTTCTGATTCGAAGTCAGACGCCTTATCTGTTAGGCCACGTGGACGCGCACCTGTGTCAGCTGTAGCTGAACAGTGTAATAAGTTATAATAACAGATCAATAACAATGAGAAAGAAATTTTTGAATCACAAACGCCAAAAAAAGTCAGTGTCGAAGGAATTGAATTTATAAATTTTGCTCTGGCATTCAGTCAATCAATAAGCAAACATATCTTATTTTTCATAAATAAATTGTTTTTAAAGGATGAAAGAAATCAGGCTTAAAAAATCACTTAAATTAACTTTTTCTTATTAAATGCATACACATTTAAACAATCTGAAAGGAAACTTTAAAAAAAATGCCATCGTCCGCGACAGGATTCGAACCTGCAATCTTCTGATTCGAAGTCAGACGCATTATCTGTTAGGCCACGTGGACGCGCACCTGTGTCAGCTGTAGCTGAACAGTGTAATAAGTTATAATAACAGATCAATAACAATGAGAAAGAAATTTTTGAATCACAAACGCCAAAAAAAGTCAGTGTCGAAGGAATTGAATTTATAAATTTTGCTCTGGCATTCAGTCAATCAATAAGCAAACTTATGTTATTTTTCATAAATAAATTGTTTTTAAAGGATGAAAGAAATCAGGCATAAAAAATCACTTAAATTAACTTTTTCTTATTAAATGCATACACATTTAAACAATCTGAAAGGAAACTTAAAAAAAATGCCATCGTCCGCGACAGGATTCGAACCTGCAATCTTCTGATTCTAGGTCAGACGCCTTATCCGTTAGGCCACGCGGACGCGCAACTGTGTTAGCTGTTGCTGAACAGTGTAATGAGTTATAATAACAGATCAATAACAATGAGAAAGAAATTTTTGAATCACAAACGCCAAAAAAATTCACTTAGTGTCGAGTTGGGTTGGGTTGATTTTTGACGGCCAATTATCTACACGAGGGATATGGGCCCGGGGGCAGTGCCCTCCGTGGGGGTCTTTCTAAGAGAACCTAATCCGTATTAACGCATGGAAGATCCACGGCTCGAAGAAAACCACGAAAACTCCGAACGATTAGGCCGACGGGCGCGACTGGGATCGAACCCAGTACTTCCTTCTACCAGCTTCGAGAGCCACTTAGTGTCGAAGGAATTGAATTTATAAATTTTGCTCTGGCATTCAGTCAATGAATAAACAAACTTATCTTATTTTTCATAAATAAATTGTTTTTAAAGGATGAAAGAAATCAGGCATAAAAAATCACTTAAATTAACTTTTTCTTATTAAATGCATACACATTTAAACAATCTGAAAGGAAACTTTAAAAAAAATGCCATCGTCCGCGACAGGATTCGAACCTGCAATCTTCTGATTCGAAGTCAGACGCCTTATCTGTTAGGCCACGTGGACGCGCAACTGTGTCAGCTGTAGCTGAACAGTGTAATAAGTTATAATAACAGATCAATAACAATGAGAAAGAAATTTTTGAATCACAAACGCCAAAAAAAGTCAGTGTCGAAGGAATTGAATTTATAAATTTTGCTCTGGCATTTAGTCAATCAATAAGCAAACATATCTTATTTTTCATAAATAAATGGTTTTTAAAGGATGAAAGAAATCAGGCATAAAAAATCACTTAAATTAACTTTTTCTTATTAAATGCATACACATTTAAACAATCTGAAAGGAAACTTTAAAAAAAATGCCATCGTCCGCGACAGGATTCGAACCTGCAATCTTCTGATTCTAAGTCAGACGCCTTATCCGTTAGGCCACGCGGACGCGCAATTGTGTTAGCTGTTGCTGAACAGTGTAATGAGTTATAATAACAGATCAATAACAATGAGAAAGAAATTTTTGAATCACAAACGCCAAAAAAATTCACTTAGTGTCGAGTTGGGTTGGGTTGATTTTTGACGGCCAATTATCTACACGAGGGATATGGGCGAGGGACACGGGGGCAGTGCCCTCCGTGGGGGTCTTTCCAAGAGAACCTAATCCGTATTAACGCATGGAAGATCCACGGCTCGAAGAAAACCACGAAAACTCCGAACGATAAGGCCGACGGGCGCGACTGGGATCGAACCCAGTACTTCCTTCTACCAGCTTCGAGAGCCACTTAGTGTCGAAGGAATTGAATTTATAAATTTTGCTCTGGCATTCAGTCAATGAATAAACAAACTTATCTTATTTTTCATAAATAAATTGTTTTTAAAAGATGAAAGAAATCAGGCATAAAAAAATCACTTAAATTAACTTTTTCTTATTAAATGCATACACATTTAAACAATCTGAAAGGAAACTTTAAAAAAAATGCCACCGTCCGCGACAGGATTCGAACCTGCAATCTTCTGATTCGAAGTCAGACGCCTTATCCGTTAGGCCACGCGGACGCGCAATCGTGTTAGCTGTTGCTGAACAGTGTAATGAGTTATAATAACAGATCAATAACAATGAGAAAGAAATTTTTGAATCACAAACGCCAAAAAAATTCACTTAGTGTCGAAGGAATTGAATTTATAAATTTTGCTCTGACATTCAGTCAATGAATAAACAAACTTATCTTATTTTTCATAAATAAATTGTTTTTAAAGGATGAAAGAAATCAGGCATAAAAAATCACTTAAATTAACTTTTTCTTATTAAATGCATACACATTTAAACAATCTGAAAGGAAACTTAAACAAAAATGCCATCGTCCGCGACAGGATTCGAACCTGCAATATTCTGATTCGAAGTCAGACGCCTTATCCGTTAGGCCACGCGAACGCGCAATTGTGTTAGCTGTTGCTGAACAGTGTAATAAGTTATAATAACAGATCAATAACAATGAGAAAGAAATTTTTGAATCACAAACCCCAAAAAAATTCACTTAGTGTCGAGTTGGGTTGGGTTGATTTTTGACGGCCAATTATCTACACGAGGGATATGGGCCCGGGGGCAGTGCCCTCCGTGGGGGTCTTTCTAAGGGAACCTAATCCGTATTAACGCATGGAAGATCCACGGCTCGAAGAAAACCACGAAAACTTCGAACGATTAGGCCGACGGGCGCGATTGGGATCGAAAACAGTACTTCCCTTCTACCAGCTTCGAGAGCCACTTAGAGTCGAAGGAATTGAATTTATAAATTTTGCTCTGGCATTCAGTCAATGAATAAATAAACTTATCTTATTTTTCATAAATAAATTGTTTTTAAAGGATGAAAGAAATCAGGCATAAAAAAATCACTTAAATTAACTTTTTCTTATTAAATGCATACACATTTAAACAATCTTTAAGGAAACTTTAAAAAAAATGCCACCATCCGCGACAGGATTCGAACCTGCAATCTTCTGATTCGAAGTCAGACGCCTTATCCGTTAGGCCACGCGGACGCGCAATTGTGTTAGCTGTTGCTGAACAGTGTAATGAGTTATAATAACAGATCAGTAACAATGAGAAAGAAATTTTTGAATCACAAACGCCAAAAAAATTCACTTAGTGTCGAAGGAATTGAATTTATAAATTTTGCTCTGGCATTCAGTCAATGAATAAACAAACTTATCTTATTTTTCATAAATAAATTGTTTTTAAAGGATGAAAGAAATCAGGCATAAAAAATCACTTAAATTAACTTTTTCTTATTAAATGCATACACATTTAAACAATCTGAAAGGAAACTTTAAAAAAAATGCCATCGTCCGCGACAGGATTCGAACCTGCAATCTTCTGATTCGAAGTCAGACGCCTTATCTGTTAGGCCACGTGGACGCGCACCTGTGTCAGCTGTAGCTGAACAGTGTAATAAGTTATAATAACAGATCAATAACAATGAGAAAGTAATTTTTGAATCACAATCGCCAAAAAAAGTCAGTGTCGAAGGAATTGAATTTATAAATTTTGCTCTGGCATTCAGTCAATCAATAAGCAAACTTATCTTATGTTTCATAAATAAATTGTTTTTAAAGGATGAAAGAAATCAGGCATAAAAAAATCACTTAAATTAACTTTTTCTTATTAAATGCATACACATTTAAACAATCTGTAAGGAAACTTTAAAAAAAATGCCACCGTCCGCGACAGGATTCGAACCTGCAATCTTCTGATTCGAAGTCAGACGCCTTATCCGTTAGGCCACGCGGACGCGAAATTGTGTTAGCTGTTGCTGAACAGTGTAATGAGTTATAATAACAGATCAATAACAATGAGAAAGAAATTTTTGAATCACAAACGCCAAAAAAATTCACTTAGTGTCGAAGGAATTGAATTTATAAATTTTGCTCTGGCATTCAGTCAATGAATAAACAAACTTATCTTATTTTTCATAAATAAATTGTTTTTAAAGGATGAAAGAAATCAGGCATAAAAAATCACTTAAATTAACTTTTTCTTATTAAATGCATACGCATTTAAACAATCTGAAAGGAAACTTAAAAAAAAATGCCATCGTCCGCGACAGGATTCGAACCAGCAATCTTCTGATTCGAAGTCAGACGCCTTATCCGTTAGGCCACGCGGACGCGCAACTGTGTTAGCTGTTGCTGAACAGTGTAATAAGTTATAATAACAGATCAATAACAATGAAAAAGAAATTTTTGAGTCACAAACGCCAAAAAAATTCACTTAGTGTCGAGTTGGGTTGGGTTGATTTTTGACGGCCAATTATCTACACGAGGGATATGGGCCCGGGGGCAGTGCCCTCCGTGGGGGTCTTTCTAAGGGAACATAATCCGTATTAACGCATGGAAGATCCACGGCTCGAAGAAAACCACGAAAACTCCGAACGATTAGGCCGACGGGCGCGATTGGGATCGAACCCAGCACTTCCCTTCTACCAGCTTCGAGAGCCACTTAGTGTCGAAGGAATTGAATTTATAAATTTTGCTCTGGCATTCAGTCAATGAATAAACAAACTTATCTTATTTTTCATAAATAAATTGTTTTTAAAGGATGAAAGAAATCAGGCATAAAAATCACTTAAATTAACTTTTTCTTATTAAACGCATACACATTTAAACAATCTGAAAGGAAACTTTCAAAAAAACGCCACCGTCCACGACAGGATTCGAACCTGCAATCTTCTGATTCGAAGTCAGACGCCTTATCCGTTAGGCCAGGCGGACGCGCAATTGTGTAAGCTGTTGCTGAACAGTGTAATAAGTTATAATAACAAATCAATAACAATGAGAAAGAAATTTTTGAATCACAAACGCCAAAAAAATTCACTTAGTGTCGAGTTGGGTTGGGTTGATTTTTGACGGCCAATTATCTACACGAGGGATATGGGCCCGGGGGCAGTGCCCTCCGTGGGGGTCTTTCTAAGGGAACCTATTCCGTATTAACGCATGGAAGATCCACGGCTCGAAGAAAACCACGAAAACTCCGAACGATTAGGCCGATGGGCGCGATTGGGATCGAACCCAGCACTTCCCTTCTACCAGCTTCGAGAGCCACTTAGTGTCGAAGGAATTGAATTTATAAATTTTGCTCTGGCATTCAGTCAATGAATAAACAAACTTATCTTATTTTTCATAAATAAATTGTTTTTAAAGGATGAAAGAAATCAGGCATAAAAAATCACTTAAATTAACTTTTTCTTATTAAATGCATACACATTTAAACAATCTGAAAGGAAACTTTAAAAAAAAATGCCACCGTCCGCGACAGGATTCGAACCTGCAATCTTCTGATTCGAAGTCAGACGCCTTATCCGTTAGGCCACGCGGACGCGCAATTATGTTAGCTGTTGCTGAACAGTGTAATGAGTTATAATAACAGATCAATAACAATGAGAAAGAAATTTTTGAATCACAAACGCCAAAAAAATTCACTTAGTGTCGAAGGAATTGAATTTATAAATTTTGCTCTGGCATTCAGTCAATGAATATACAAACTTATCTTATTTTTCATAAATAAATTGTTTTTAAAGGATGAAAGAAATCAGGCATAAAAAATTACTTAAATTAACTTTTTCTTATTAAATGCATACACATTTAAACAATCTGAAAGGAAACTTTAAAAAAAATGCCATCGTCCGCGACAGGATTCGAACCTGCAATCTTCTGATTCGAAGTCAGACGACTTATCTCTTAGGCCACGTGGACGCGCACCTGTGTCAGCTGTAGCTGAACAGTGTAATAAGTTATAATAACAGATCAATAACAATGAGAAAGAAATTTTTGAATCACAAACGCCAAAAAAGTCAGTGTCGAAGGAATTGAATTTATAAATTTTGCTCTGGCATTCAGTCAATCAATAAGCAAACTTATCTTATTTTTCATAAATAAATTGTTTTTAAAGGATGAAAGAAATCAGGCATAAAAAATCACTTAAATTAACTTTTTCTTATTAAATGCATACACATTTAAACAATCTGAAAGGAAACTTTAAAAAAAATGCCATCGTCCGCGACAGGATTCGAACCTGCAATCTTCTGATTCGAAGTCAGACGCCTTATCTGTTAGGCCACGTGGACGCGCACCTGTGTCAGCTGTAGCTGAACAGTGTAATAAGTTATAATAACAGATCAATAACAATGAGAAAGAAATTTTTGAATCACAAACGCCAAAAAAAGTCAGTGTCGAAGGAATTGAATTTATAAATTTTGCTCTGGCATTCAGTCAATCAATAAGCAAACATATCTTATTTTTCATAAATAAATTGTTTTTAAAGGATGAAAGAAATCAGGCATAAAAAATCACTTAAATTAACTTTTTCTTATTAAATGCATACACATTTAAACAATCTGAAAGGAAACTTTAAAAAAAATGCCATCGTCCGCGACAGGATTCGAACCTGCAATCTTCTGATTCGAAGTCAGACGCATTATCTGTTAGGCCACGTGGACGCGCACCTGTGTCAGCTGTAGCTGAACAGTGTAATAAGTTATAATAACAGATCAATAACAATGAGAAAGAAATTTTTGAATCACAAACGCCAAAAAAAGTCAGTGTCGAAGGAATTGAATTTATAAATTTTGCTCTGGCATTCAGTCAATCAATAAGCAAACTTATCTTATTTTTCATAAATAAATTGTTTTTAAAGGATGAAAGAAATCAGGCATAAAAAATCACTTAAATTAACTTTTTCTTATTAAATGCATACTTATTTAAACAATCTGAAAGGAAACTTTAAAAAAAATGCCATCGTCCGCGACAGGATTCGAACCTGCAATCTTCTGATTCTAAGTCAGACGCCTTATCCGTTAGGCCACGCGGACGCGCAATTGTGTTAGCTGTTGCTGAACAGTGTAATGAGTTATAATAACAGATCAATAACAATGAGAAAGAAATTTTTGAATCACAAACGCCAAAAAAATTCACTTAGTGTCGAGTTGGGTTGGGTTGATTTTTGACGGCCAATTATCTACACGAGGGATATGGGCCCGGGGGCAGTGCCCTCCGTGGGGGTCTTTCTAAGAGAACCTAATCCGTATTAACGCATGGAAGATCCACGGCTCGAAGAAAACCACGAAAACTCCGAACGATTAGGCCGACGGGCGCGACTGGGATCGAACCCAGTACTTCCTTCTACCAGCTTCGAGAGCCACTTAGTGTCGAAAGAATTGAATTTATAAATTTTGCTCTGGCATTCAGTCAATGAATAAACAAACTTATCTTATTTTTCATAAATATATTGTTTTTAAAGGATGAAAGAAATCAGGCATAAAAAATCACTTAAATTAACTTTTTCTTATTAAATGCATACACATTTAAACAATCTGAAAGGAAACTTTAAAAAAAATGCCATCGTCCGCGACAGGATTCGAACCTGCAATCTTCTGATTCGAAGTCAGACGCCTTATCTGTTAGGCCACGTGGACGCGCACCTGTGTCAGCTGTAGCTGAACAGTGTAATAAGTTATAATAACAGATCAATAACAATGAGAAAGAAATTTTTGAATCACAAACGCCAAAAAAAGTCAGTGTCGAAGGAATTGAATTTATAAATTTTGCTCTGGCATTCAGTCAATCAATAAGCAAACATATCTTATTTTTCATAAATAAATTGTTTTTAAAGGATGAAAGAAATCAGGCTTAAAAAATCACTTAAATTAACTTTTTCTTATTAAATGCATACACATTTAAACAATCTGAAAGGAAACTTTAAAAAAAATGCCATCGTCCGCGACAGGATTCGAACCTGCAATCTTCTGATTCGAAGTCAGACGCATTATCTGTTAGGCCACGTGGACGCGCACCTGTGTCAGCTGTAGCTGAACAGTGTAATAAGTTATAATAACAGATCAATAACAATGAGAAAGAAATTTTTGAATCACAAACGCCAAAAAAAGTCAGTGTCGAAGGAATTGAATTTATAAATTTTGCTCTGGCATTCAGTCAATCAATAAGAAAACTTATGTTATTTTTCATAAATAAATTGTTTTTAAAGGATGAAAGAAATCAGGCATAAAAAATCACTTAAATTAACTTTTTCTTATTAAATGCATACACATTTAAACAATCTGAAAGGAAACTTAAAAAAAATGCCATCGTCCGCGACAGGATTCGAACCTGCAATCTTCTGATTCTAAGTCATACGCCTTATCCGTTAGGCCACGCGGACGCGCAACTGTGTTAGCTGTTGCTGAACAGTGTAATGAGTTATAATAACAGATCAATAACAATGAGAAAGAAATTTTTGAATCACAAACGCCAAAAAAATTCACTTAGTGTCGAGTTGGGTTGGGTTGATTTTTGACGGCCAATTATCTACACGAGGGATATGGGCCCGGGGGCAGTGCCCTCCGTGGGGGTCTTTCTAAGAGAACCTAATCCGTATTAACGCATGGAAGATCCACGGCTCGAAGAAAACCACGAAAACTCCGAACGATTAGGCCGACGGGCGCGACTGGGATCGAACCCAGTACTTCCTTCTACCAGCTTCGAGAGCCACTTAGTGTCGAAGGAATTGAATTTATAAATTTTGCTCTGGCATTTAGTCAATCAATAAGCAAACATATCTTATTTTTCATAAATAAATGGTTTTTAAAGGATGAAAGAAATCAGGCATAAAAAATCACTTAAATTAACTTTTTCTTATTAAATGCATACACATTTAAACAATCTGAAAGGAAACTTTAAAAAAAATGCCATCGTCCGCGACAGGATTCGAACCTGCAATCTTCTGATTCGAAGTCAGACGCATTATCTGTTAGGCCACGTGGACGCGCACCTGTGTCAGCTGTAGCTGAACAGTGTAATAAGTTATAATAACAGATCAATAACAATGAGAAAGAAATTTTTGAATCACAAACGCCAAAAAAAGTCAGTGTCGAAGGAATTGAATTTATAAATTTTGCTCTGGCATTCAGTCAATCAATAAGCAAACTTATCTTATTTTTCATAAATAAATTGTTTTTAAAGGATGAAAGAAATCAGGCATAAAAAATCACTTAAATTAACTTTTTCTTATTAAATGCATACACATTTAAACAATCTGAAAGGAAACTTAAACAAAAATGCCATCGTCCGCGACAGGATTCGAACCTGCAATATTCTGATTCGAAGTCAGACGCCTTATCCGTTAGGCCACGCGAACGCGCAATTGTGTTAGCTGTTGCTGAACAGTGTAATAAGTTATAATAACAGATCAATAACAATGAGAAAGAAATTTTTGAATCACAAACCCCAAAAAAATTCACTTAGTGTCGAGTTGGGTTGGGTTGATTTTTGACGGCCAATTATCTACACGAGGGATATGGGCCCGGGGGCAGTGCCCTCCGTGGGGGTCTTTCTAAGGGAACCTAATCCGTATTAACGCATGGAAGATCCACGGCTCGAAGAAAACCACGAAAACTTCGAACGATTAGGCCGACGGGCGCGATTGGGATCGAAAACAGTACTTCCCTTCTACCAGCTTCGAGAGCCACTTAGAGTCGAAGGAATTGAATTTATAAATTTTGCTCTGGCATTCAGTCAATGAATAAATAAACTTATCTTATTTTTCATAAATAAATTGTTTTTAAAGGATGAAAGAAATCAGGCATAAAAAAATCACTTAAATTAACTTTTTCTTATTAAATGCATACACATTTAAACAATCTTTAAGGAAACTTTAAAAAAAATGCCACCATCCGCGACAGGATTCGAACCTGCAATCTTCTGATTCGAAGTCAGACGCCTTATCCGTTAGGCCACGCGGACGCGCAATTGTGTTAGCTGTTGCTGAACAGTGTAATGAGTTATAATAACAGATCAATAACAATGAGAAAGAAATTTTTGAATCACAAACGCCAAAAAAATTCACTTAGTGTCGAAGGAATTGAATTTATAAATTTTGCTCTGGCATTCAGTCAATGAATAAACAAACTTATCTTATTTTTCATAAATAAATTGTTTTTAAAGGATGAAAGAAATCAGGCATAAAAAATCACTTAAATTAACTTTTTCTTATTAAATGCATACACATTTAAACAATCTGAAAGGAAACTTTAAAAAAAATGCCATCGTCCGCGACAGGATTCGAACCTGCAATCTTCTGATTCGAAGTCAGACGCCTTATCTGTTAGGCCACGTGGACGCGCACCTGTGTCAGCTGTAGCTGAACAGTGTAATAAGTTATAATAACAGATCAATAACAATGAGAAAGTAATTTTTGAATCACAATCGCCAAAAAAAGTCAGTGTCGAAGGAATTGAATTTATAAATTTTGCTCTGGCATTCAGTCAATCAATAAGCAAACTTATCTTATTTTTCATAAATAAATTGTTTTTAAAGGATGAAAGAAATCAGGCATAAAAAAATCACTTAAATTAACTTTTTCTTATTAAATGCATACACATTTAAACAATCTGTAAGGAAACTTTAAAAAAAATGCCACCGTCCGCGACAGGATTCGAACCTGCAATCTTCTGATTCGAAGTCAGACGCCTTATCCGTTAGGCCACGCGGACGCGAAATTGTGTTAGCTGTTGCTGAACAGTGTAATGAGTTATAATAACAGATCAATAACAATGAGAAAGAAATTTTTGAATCACAAACGCCAAAAAAATTCACTTAGTGTCGAAGGAATTGAATTTATAAATTTTGCTCTGGCATTCAGTCAATGAATAAACAAACTTATCTTATTTTTCATAAATAAATTGTTTTTAAAGGATGAAAGAAATCAGGCATAAAAAATCACTTAAATTAACTTTTTCTTATTAAATGCATACGCATTTAAACAATCTGAAAGGAAACTTAAAAAAAAATGCCATCGTCCGCGACAGGATTCGAACCAGCAATCTTCTGATTCGAAGTCAGACGCCTTATCCGTTAGGCCACGCGGACGCGCAACTGTGTTAGCTGTTGCTGAACAGTGTAATAAGTTATAATAACAGATCAATAACAATGAAAAAGAAATTTTTGAGTCACAAACGCCAAAAAAATTCACTTAGTGTCGAGTTGGGTTGGGTTGATTTTTGACGGCCAATTATCTACACGAGGGATATGGGCCCGGGGGCAGTGCCCTCCGTGGGGGTCTTTCTAAGGGAACATAATCCGTATTAACGCATGGAAGATCCACGGCTCGAAGAAAACCACGAAAACTCCGAACGATTAGGCCGACGGGCGCGATTGGGATCGAACCCAGCACTTCCCTTCTACCAGCTTCGAGAGCCACTTAGTGTCGAAGGAATTGAATTTATAAATTTTGCTCTGGCATTCAGTCAATGAATAAACAAACTTATCTTATTTTTCATAAATAAATTGTTTTTAAAGGATGAAAGAAATCAGGCATAAAAATCACTTAAATTAACTTTTTCTTATTAAACGCATACACATTTAAACAATCTGAAAGGAAACTTTCAAAAAAACGCCACCGTCCACGACAGGATTCGAACCTGCAATCTTCTGATTCGAAGTCAGACGCCTTATCCGTTAGGCCAGGCGGACGCGCAATTGTGTTAGCTGTTGCTGAACAGTGTAATAAGTTATAATAACAGATCAATAACAATGAGAAAGAAATTTTTGAATCACAAACGCCAAAAAAATTCACTTAGTGTCGAGTTGGGTTGGGTTGATTTTTGACGGCCAATTATCTACACGAGGGATATGGGCCCGGGGGCAGTGCCCTCCGTGGGGGTCTTTCTAAGGGAACCTATTCCGTATTAACGCATGGAAGATCCACGGCTCGAAGAAAACCACGAAAACTCCGAACGATTAGGCCGACGGGCGCGATTGGGATCGAACCCAGCACTTCCCTTCTACCAGCTTCGAGAGCCACTTAGTGTCGAAGGAATTGAATTTATAAATTTTGCTCTGGCATTCAGTCAATGAATAAACAAACTTATCTTATTTTTCATAAATAAATTGTTTTTAAAGGATGAAAGAAATCAGGCATAAAAAATCACTTAAATTAACTTTTTCTTATTAAATGCATACACATTTAAACAATCTGAAAGGAAACTTTAAAAAAAATGCCACCGTCCGCGACAGGATTCGAACCTGCAATCTTCTGATTCGAAGTCAGACGCCTTATCCGTTAGGCCACGCGGACGCGCAATTGTGTTAGCTGTTGCTGAACAGTGTAATGAGTTATAATAACAGATCAATAACAATGAGAAAGAAATTTTTGAATCACAAACGCCAAAAAAATTCACTTAGTGTCGAAGGAATTGAATTTATAAATTTTGCTCTGGCATTCAGTCAATGAATAAACAAACTTATCTTATTTTTCATAAATAAATTGTTTTTAAAGATGAAAGAAATCAGGCATAAAAAATCACTTAAATTAACTTTTTCTTATTAAATGCATACACATTTAAACAATCTGAAAGGAAACTTTAAAAAAATGCCATCGTCCGCGACAGGATTCGAACCTGCAATCTTCTGATTCGAAGTCAGGCGCCTTATCTGTTAGGCCACGTGGACGCGCACCTGTGTCAGCTGTAGCTGAACAGTGTAATAAGTTATAATAACAGATCAATAACAATGAGAAAGAAATTTTTGAATCACAAACGCCAAAAAAAGTCAGTGTCGAAGGAATTGAATTTATAAATTTTGCTCTGGCATTCAGTCAATCAATAAGCAAACTTATCTTATTTTTCATAAATAAATTGTTTTTAAAGGATGAAAGAAATCAGGCATAAAAAATCACTTAAATTAACTTTTTCTTATTAAATGCATACACATTTAAACAATCTGAAAGGAAACTTTAAAAAAAATGCCATCGTCCGCGACAGGATTCGAACCTGCAATCTTCTGATTCGAAGTCAGACGCATTATCTGTTAGGCCACGTGGACGCGCACCTGTGTCAGCTGTAGCTGAACAGTGTAATAAGTTATAATAACAGATCAATAACAATGAGAAAGAAATTTTTGAATCACAAACGCCAAAAAAAGTCAGTGTCGAAGGAATTGAATTTATAAATTTTGCTCTGGCATTCAGTCAATCAATAAGCAAACTTATCTTATTTTTCATAAATAAATTGTTTCTAAGGATGAAAGAAATCAGGCATAAAAAATCACTTAAATTAACTTTTTCTTATTAAATGCATACACATTTAAACAATCTGAAAGGAAACTTTAAAAAAAATGCCATCGTCCGCGACAGGATTCGAACCTGCAATCTTCTGATTCGAAGTCAGACGCCTTATCTGTTAGGCCACGTGGACGCGCACCTGTGTCAGCTGTAGCTGAACAGTGTAATAAGTTATAATAACAGATCAATAACAATGAGAAAGAAATTTTTGAATCACAAACGCCAAAAAAGTCAGTGTCGAAGGAATTGAATTTATAAATTTTGCTCTGGCATTCAGTCAATCAATAAGCAAACTTATCTTAATTTTCATAAATAAATTGTTTTTAAAGGATGAAAGAAATCAGGCATAAAAATCACTTAAATTAACTTTTTCTTATTAAACGCATACACATTTAAACAATCTGAAAGGAAACTTTCAAAAAAACGCCACCGTCCACGACAGGATTCGAACCTGCAATCTTCTGATTCGAAGTCAGACGCCTTATCCGTTAGGCCAGGCGGACGCGCAATTGTGTTAGCTGTTGCTGAACAGTGTAATAAGTTATAATAACAGATCAATAACAATGAGAAAGAAATTTTTGAATCACAAACGCCAAAAAAATTCACTTAGTGTCGAGTTGGGTTGGGTTGATTTTTGACGGCCAATTATCTACACGAGGGATATGGGCCCGGGGGCAGTGCCCTCCGTGGGGGTCTTTCTAAGGGAACCTATTCCGTATTAACGCATGGAAGATCCACGGCTCGAAGAAAACCACGAAAACTCCGAACGATTAGGCCGACGGGCGCGATTGGGATCGAACCCAGTACTTCCTTCTACCAGCTTCGAGAGCCACTTAGTGTCGAAGGAATTGAATTTATAAATTTTGCTCTGGCATTCAGTCAATGAATAAACAAACTTATCTTATTTTTCATAAATATATTGTTTTTAAAGGATGAAAGAAATCAGGCATAAAAAATCACTTAAATTAACTTTTTCTTATTAAATGCTGGTTGGTTGTATTTATGTCGGCCAATTATCTGCACGTGAGATATGGGCCCTAGGGGGGGAGTGCCTTCCGTGGAGGTCTTTCTAAGGGAACCTAATCCGTATTAACGCTTGGAGAACCAAGGCTCGAAGAAAACCACGAAAACTCCGAACGATTAGGCCGACGGGCGCGATTGGGATCGAACCCAGCACTTCCCGTCTACCAGCTTCGAGAGCAGAACCTCTCGGCCACCTTATTAAATGCATACACATTTAAACAATCTGAAAGGAAACTTTAAAAAAAATGCCACCCTCCGCGACAGGATTCGAACCTGCAATCTTCTGATTCGAAGTCAGACGCCTTTTCCGTTAGGCCACGCGGACGCGCAATTGTGTTAGCTGTTGCTGAACAGTGTAATGAGTTATAATAACAGATCAATAACAATGAGATAGAAATTTTTGAATCACAAACGCCAAAAAAATTCACTTAGTGTCGAGTTGGGTTGGGTTGATTTTTGACGGCCAATTATCTACACGAGGGATATGGGCGGCGGGGCAGGGCCCTCCGTGGGGGTCTTTCTAAGGGAACCTAATCCGTATTAACGCATGGAAGATCCACGGCTCGAAGAAAACCACGAAAACTCCGAACGATTAGGCCGACGGGCGCGATTGGGATCGAACCCAGCACTTCCCTTCTACCAGCTTCGAGAGCCACTTAGTGTCGAAGGAATTGAATTTATAAATTTTGCTCTGGCATTCAGTCAATGAATAAATAAACTTATCTTATTTTTCATAAATAAATTGTTTTTAAAGGATGAAAGAAATCAGGCATAAAAAAATCACTTAAATTAACTTTTTCTTATTAAATGCATACACATTTAAACAATCTGTAAGGAAACTTTAAAAAAAATGCCACCGTCCGCGACAGGATTCGAACCTGCAATCTTCTGATTCGAAGTCAGACGCCTTATCCGTTAGGCCACGCGGACGCGCAATTGTGTTAGCTGTTGCTGAACAGTGTAATGAGTTATAATAACAGATCAATAACAATGAGAAAGAAATTTTTGAATCACAAACGCCAAAAAAATTCACTTAGTGTCGAAGGAATTGAATTTATAAATTTTGCTCTGGCATTCAGTCAATGAATAAACAAACTTATCTTATTTTTCATAAATAAATTGTTTTTAAAGGATGAAAGAAATCAGGCATAAAAAATCACTTAAATTAACTTTTTCTTATTAAATGCATACACATTTAAACAATCTGAAAGGAAACTTTAAAAAAAATGCCATCGTCCGCGACAGGATTCGAACCTGCAATCTTCTGATTCGAAGTCAGACGCCTTATCTGTTAGGCCACGTGGACGCGCACCTGTGTCAGCTGTAGCTGAACAGTGTAATAAGTTATAATAACAGATCAATAACAATGAGAAAGAAATTTTTGAATCACAAACGCCAAAAAAAGTTAGTGTCGAAGGAATTGAATTCATAAATTTTGCTGTGGCATTCAGTCAATCAATAAGCAAACTTATCTTATTTTTCATAAATAAATTGTTTTTAAAGGATTAAAGAAATCAGGCATAAAAAATCACTTAAATTAACTTTTTCTTATTAAATGCATACACATTTAAACAATCTGAAAGGAAACTTTAAAAAAATGCCATCGTCCGCGACAGGATTCGAACCTGCAATCTTCTGATTCTAAGTCAGACGCCTTATCCGTTAGGCCACGAGGACGCGCAATTGTGTTAGCTGTTGCTGAACAGTGTAATGAGTTATAATAACAGATCAATAACAATGAGAAAGAAATTTTTGAATCACAAACGCCAAAAAAATTCACTTAGTGTCGAAGGAATTGAATTTATAAATTTTGCTCTGGCATTCAGTCAATGAATAAACAAACTTATCTTATTTTTCATAAATAAATTGTTTTTAAAGGATGAAAGAAATCAGGCATAAAAAATCACTTAAATTAACTTTTTCTTATTAAATGCATACACATTTAAACAATCTGAAAGGAAACTTTAAAAAAAATGCCATCGTCCGCGACAGGATTCGAACCTGCAATCTTCTGATTCGAAGTCAGACGCATTATCTGTTAGGCCACGTGGACGCGCACCTGTGTCAGCTGTAGCTGAACAGTGTAATAAGTTATAATAACAGATCAATAACAATGAGAAAGAAATTTTTGAATCACAAACGCCAAAAAAAGTCAGTGTCGAAGGAATTGAATTTATAAATTTTGCTCTGGCATTCAGTCAATCAATAAGCAAACTTATCTTATTTTTCATAAATAAATTGTTTTTAAAGGATGAAAGAAATCAGGCATAAAAAATCACTTAAATTAACTTTTTCTTATTAAATGCATACACATTTAAACAATCTGAAAGGAAACTTAAACAAAAATGCCATCGTCCGCGACAGGATTCGAACCTGCAATATTCTGATTCGAAGTCAGACGCCTTATCCGTTAGGCCACGCGAACGCGCAATTGTGTTAGCTGTTGCTGAACAGTGTAATAAGTTATAATAACAGATCAATAACAATGAGAAAGAAATTTTTGAATCACAAACCCCAAAAAAATTCACTTAGTGTCGAGTTGGGTTGGGTTGATTTTTGACGGCCAATTATCTACACGAGGGATATGGGCCCGGGGGCAGTGCCCTCCGTGGGGGTCTTTCTAAGGGAACCTAATCCGTATTAACGCATGGAAGATCCACGGCTCGAAGAAAACCACGAAAACTTCGAACGATTAGGCCGACGGGCGCGATTGGGATCGAAAACAGTACTTCCCTTCTACCAGCTTCGAGAGCCACTTAGAGTCGAAGGAATTGAATTTATAAATTTTGCTCTGGCATTCAGTCAATGAATAAATAAACTTATCTTATTTTTCATAAATAAATTGTTTTTAAAGGATGAAAGAAATCAGGCATAAAAAAATCACTTAAATTAACTTTTTCTTATTAAATGCATACACATTTAAACAATCTTTAAGGAAACTTTAAAAAAAATGCCACCATCCGCGACAGGATTCGAACCTGCAATCTTCTGATTCGAAGTCAGACGCCTTATCCGTTAGGCCACGCGGACGCGCAATTGTGTTAGCTGTTGCTGAACAGTGTAATGAGTTATAATAACAGATCAATAACAATGAGAAAGAAATTTTTGAATCACAAACGCCAAAAAAATTCACTTAGTGTCGAAGGAATTGAATTTATAAATTTTGCTCTGGCATTCAGTCAATGAATAAACAAACTTATCTTATTTTTCATAAATAAATTGTTTTTAAAGGATGAAAGAAATCAGGCATAAAAAATCACTTAAATTAACTTTTTCTTATTAAATGCATACACATTTAAACAATCTGAAAGGAAACTTTAAAAAAAATGCCATCGTCCGCGACAGGATTCGAACCTGCAATCTTCTGATTCGAAGTCAGACGCCTTATCTGTTAGGCCACGTGGACGCGCACCTGTGTCAGCTGTAGCTGAACAGTGTAATAAGTTATAATAACAGATCAATAACAATGAGAAAGTAATTTTTGAATCACAATCGCCAAAAAAAGTCAGTGTCGAAGGAATTGAATTTATAAATTTTGCTCTGGCATTCAGTCAATCAATAAGCAAACTTATCTTATTTTTCATAAATAAATTGTTTTTAAAGGATGAAAGAAATCAGGCATAAAAAAATCACTTAAATTAACTTTTTCTTATTAAATGCATACACATTTAAACAATCTGTAAGGAAACTTTAAAAAAAATGCCACCGTCCGCGACAGGATTCGAACCTGCAATCTTCTGATTCGAAGTCAGACGCCTTATCCGTTAGGCCACGCGGACGCGAAATTGTGTTAGCTGTTGCTGAACAGTGTAATGAGTTATAATAACAGATCAATAACAATGAGAAAGAAATTTTTGAATCACAAACGCCAAAAAAATTCACTTAGTGTCGAAGGAATTGAATTTATAAATTTTGCTCTGGCATTCAGTCAATGAATAAACAAACTTATCTTATTTTTCATAAATAAATTGTTTTTAAAGGATGAAAGAAATCAGGCATAAAAAATCACTTAAATTAACTTTTTCTTATTAAATGCATACGCATTTAAACAATCTGAAAGGAAACTTAAAAAAAAATGCCATCGTCCGCGACAGGATTCGAACCAGCAATCTTCTGATTCGAAGTCAGACGCCTTATCCGTTAGGCCACGCGGACGCGCAACTGTGTTAGCTGTTGCTGAACAGTGTAATAAGTTATAATAACAGATCAATAACAATGAAAAAGAAATTTTTGAGTCACAAACGCCAAAAAAATTCACTTAGTGTCGAGTTGGGTTGGGTTGATTTTTGACGGCCAATTATCTACACGAGGGATATGGGCCCGGGGGCAGTGCCCTCCGTGGGGGTCTTTCTAAGGGAACATAATCCGTATTAACGCATGGAAGATCCACGGCTCGAAGAAAACCACGAAAACTCCGAACGATTAGGCCGACGGGCGCGATTGGGATCGAACCCAGCACTTCCCTTCTACCAGCTTCGAGAGCCACTTAGTGTCGAAGGAATTGAATTTATAAATTTTGCTCTGGCATTCAGTCAATGAATAAACAAACTTATCTTATTTTTCATAAATAAATTGTTTTTAAAGGATGAAAGAAATCAGGCATAAAAATCACTTAAATTAACTTTTTCTTATTAAACGCATACACATTTAAACAATCTGAAAGGAAACTTTCAAAAAAACGCCACCGTCCACGACAGGATTCGAACCTGCAATCTTCTGATTCGAAGTCAGACGCCTTATCCGTTAGGCCAGGCGGACGCGCAATTGTGTCAGCTGTTGCTGAACAGTGTAATAAGTTATAATAACAGATCAATAACAATGAGAAAGAAATTTTTGAATCACAAACGCCAAAAAAATTCACTTAGTGTCGAGTTGGGTTGGGTTGATTTTTGACGGCCAATTATCTACACGAGGGATATGGGCCCGGGGGCAGTGCCCTCCGTGGGGGTCTTTCTAAGGGAACCTATTCCGTATTAACGCATGGAAGATCCACGGCTCGAAGAAAACCACGAAAACTCCGAACGATTAGGCCGACGGGCGCGATTGGGATCGAACCCAGCACTTCCCTTCTACCAGCTTCGAGAGCCACTTAGTGTCGAAGGAATTGAATTTATAAATTTTGCTCTGGCATTCAGTCAATGAATAAACAAACTTATCTTATTTTTCATAAATAAATTGTTTTTAAAGGATGAAAGAAATCAGGCATAAAAAATCACTTAAATTAACTTTTTCTTATTAAATGCATACACATTTAAACAATCTGAAAGGAAACTTTAAAAAAAATGCCACCGTCCGCGACAGGATTCGAACCTGCAATCTTCTGATTCGAAGTCAGACGCCTTATCCGTTAGGCCACGCGGACGCGCAATTGTGTTAGCTGTTGCTGAACAGTGTAATGAGTTATAATAACAGATCAATAACAATGAGAAAGAAATTTTTGAATCACAAACGCCAAAAAAATTCACTTAGTGTCGAAGGAATTGAATTTATAAATTTTGCTCTGGCATTCAGTCAATGAATAAACAAACTTATCTTATTTTTCATAAATAAATTGTTTTTAAAGATGAAAGAAATCAGGCATAAAAAATCACTTAAATTAACTTTTTCTTATTAAATGCATACACATTTAAACAATCTGAAAGGAAACTTTAAAAAAATGCCATCGTCCGCGACAGGATTCGAACCTGCAATCTTCTGATTCGAAGTCAGGCGCCTTATCTGTTAGGCCACGTGGACGCGCACCTGTGTCAGCTGTAGCTGAACAGTGTAATAAGTTATAATAACAGATCAATAACAATGAGAAAGAAATTTTTGAATCACAAAAGCCCAAAAAAGTCAGTGTCGAAGGAATTGAATTTATAAATTTTGCTCTGGCATTCAGTCAATCAATAAGCAAACTTATCTTATTTTTCATAAATAAATTGTTTTTAAAGGATGAAAGAAATCAGGCATAAAAAATCACTTAAATTAACTTTTTCTTATTAAATGCATACACATTTAAACAATCTGAAAGGAAACTTTAAAAAAAATGCCATCGTCCGCGACAGGATTCGAACCTGCAATCTTCTGATTCGAAGTCAGACGCATTATCTGTTAGGCCACGTGGACGCGCACCTGTGTCAGCTGTAGCTGAACAGTGTAATAAGTTATAATAACAGATCAATAACAATGAGAAAGAAATTTTTGAATCACAAACGCCAAAAAAAAATCAGTGTCGAAGGAATTGAATTTATAAATTTTGCTCTGGCATTCAGTCAATCAATAAGCAAACTTATCTTATTTTTCATAAATAAATTGTTTCTAAGGATGAAAGAAATCAGGCATAAAAAATCACTTAAATTAACTTTTTCTTATTAAATGCATACACATTTAAACAATCTGAAAGGAAACTTTAAAAAAAATGCCATCGTCCGCGACAGGATTCGAACCTGCAATCTTCTGATTCGAAGTCAGACGCCTTATCTGTTAGGCCACGTGGACGCGCACCTGTGTCAGCTGTAGCTTAACAGTGTAATAAGTTATAATAACAGATCAATAACAATGAGAAAGAAATTTTTGAATCACAAACGCCAAAAAAGTCAGTGTCGAAGGAATTGAATTTATAAATTTTGCTCTGGCATTCAGTCAATCAATAAGCAAACTTATCTTAATTTTCATAAATAAATTGTTTTTAAAGGATGAAAGAAATCAGGCATAAAAATCACTTAAATTAACTTTTTCTTATTAAACGCATACACATTTAAACAATCTGAAAGGAAACTTTCAAAAAAACGCCACCGTCCACGACAGGATTCGAACCTGCAATCTTCTGATTCGAAGTCAGACGCCTTATCCGTTAGGCCAGGCGGACGCGCAATTGTGTTAGCTGTTGCTGAACAGTGTAATAAGTTATAATAACAGATCAATAACAATGAGAAAGAAATTTTTGAATCACAAACGCCAAAAAAATTCACTTAGTGTCGAGTTGGGTTGGGTTGATTTTTGACGGCCAATTATCTACACGAGGGATATGGGCCCGGGGGCAGTGCCCTCCGTGGGGGTCTTTCTAAGGGAACCTATTCCGTATTAACGCATGGAAGATCCACGGCTCGAAGAAAACCACGAAAACTCCGAACGATTAGGCCGACGGGCGCGATTGGGATCGAACCCAGTACTTCCTTCTACCAGCTTCGAGAGCCACTTAGTGTCGAAGGAATTGAATTTATAAATTTTGCTCTGGCATTCAGTCAATGAATAAACAAACTTATCTTATTTTTCATAAATATATTGTTTTTAAAGGATGAAAGAAATCAGGCATAAAAAATCACTTAAATTAACTTTTTCTTATTAAATGCTGGTTGGTTGTATTTATGTCGGCCAATTATCTGCACGTGAGATATGGGCCCTAGGGGGGGAGTGCCTTCCGTGGAGGTCTTTCTAAGGGAACCTAATCCGTATTAACGCTTGGAGAACCAAGGCTCGAAGAAAACCACGAAAACTCCGAACGATTAGGCCGACGGGCGCGATTGGGATCGAACCCAGCACTTACCGTCTACCAGCTTCGAGAGCAGAACCTCTCGGCCACCTTATTAAATGCATACACATTTAAACAATCTGAAAGGAAACTTTAAAAAAAATGCCACCCTCCGCGACAGGATTCGAACCTGCAATCTTCTGATTCGAAGTCAGACGCCTTTTCCGTTAGGCCACGCGGACGCGCAATTGTGTTAGCTGTTGCTGAACAGTGTAATGAGTTATAATAACAGATCAATAACAATGAGATAGAAATTTTTGAATCACAAACGCCAAAAAAATTCACTTAGTGTCGAGTTGGGTTGGGTTGATTTTTGACGGCCAATTATCTACACGAGGGATATGGGCGGCGGGGCAGGGCCCTCCGTGGGGGTCTTTCTAAGGGAACCTAATCCGTATTAACGCATGGAAGATCCACGGCTCGAAGAAAACCACGAAAACTCCGAACGATTAGGCCGACGGGCGCGATTGGGATCGAACCCAGCACTTCCCTTCTACCAGCTTCGAGAGCCACTTAGTGTCGAAGGAATTGAATTTATAAATTTTGCTCTGGCATTCAGTCAATGAATAAATAAACTTATCTTATTTTTCATAAATAAATTGTTTTTAAAGGATGAAAGAAATCAGGCATAAAAAAATCACTTAAATTAACTTTTTCTTATTAAATGCATACACATTTAAACAATCTGTAAGGAAACTTTAAAAAAAATGCCACCGTCCGCGACAGGATTCGAACCTGCAATCTTCTGATTCGAAGTCAGACGCCTTATCCGTTAGGCCACGCGGACGCGCAATTGTGTTAGCTGTTGCTAAACAGTGTAATGAGTTATAATAACAGATCAATAACAATGAGAAAGAAATTTTTGAATCACAAACGCCAAAAAAATTCACTTAGTGTCGAAGGAATTGAATTTATAAATTTTGCTCTGGCATTCAGTCAATGAATAAACAAACTTATCTTATTTTTCATAAATAAATTGTTTTTAAAGGATGAAAGAAATCAGGCATAAAAAATCACTTAAATTAACTTTTTCTTATTAAATGCATACACATTTAAACAATCTGAAAGGAAACTTTAAAAAAAATGCCATCGTCCGCGACAGGATTCGAACCTGCAATCTTCTGATTCGAAGTCAGACGCCTTATCTGTTAGGCCACGTGGACGCGCACCTGTGTCAGCTGTAGCTGAACAGTGTAATAAGTTATAATAACAGATCAATAACAATGAGAAAGAAATTTTTGAATCACAAACGCCAAAAAAAGTTAGTGTCGAAGGAATTGAATTCATAAATTTTGCTGTGGCATTCAGTCAATCAATAAGCAAACTTATCTTATTTTTCATAAATAAATTGTTTTTAAAGGATTAAAGAAATCAGGCATAAAAAATCACTTAAATTAACTTTTTCTTATTAAATGCATACACATTTAAACAATCTGAAAGGAAACTTTAAAAAAATGCCATCGTCCGCGACAGGATTCGAACCTGCAATCTTCTGATTCTAAGTCAGACGCCTTATCCGTTAGGCCACGAGGACGCGCAATTGTGTTAGCTGTTGCTGAACAGTGTAATGAGTTATAATAACAGATCAATAACAATGAGAAAGAAATTTTTGAATCACAAACGCCAAAAAAATTCACTTAGTGTCGAGTTGGGTTGGGTTGATTTTTGACGGCCAATTATCTACACGAGGGATATGGGCGAGGGACACGGGGGCAGTGCCCTCCGTGGGGGTCTTTCTAAGAGAACCTAATCCGTATTAACGCATGGAAGATCCACGGCTCGAAGAAAACCACGAAAACTCCGAACGATTAGGCCGACGGGCGCGACTGGGATCGAACCCAGTACTTCCTTCTACCAGCTTCGAGAGCCACTTAGTGTCGAAGGAATTGAATTTATAAATTTTGCTCTGGCATTCAGTCAATGAATAAACAAACTTATCTTATTTTTCATAAATAAATTGTTTTTAAAGGATGAAAGAAATCAGGCATAAAAAATCACTTAAATTAACTTTTTCTTATTAAATGCATACACATTTAAACAATCTGAAAGGAAACTTTAAAAAAAATGCCATCGTCCGCGACAGGATTCGAACCTGCAATCTCCTGATTCGAAGTCAGACGCCTTATCTGTTAGGCCACGTGGACGCGCACCTGTGTCAGCTGTAGCTGAACAGTGTAATAAGTTATAATAACAGATCAATAACAATGAGAAAGAAATTTTTGAATCACAAACGCCAAAAAAAGTCAGTGTCGAAGGAATTGAATTTATAAATTTTGCTCTGGCATTCAGTCAATCAATAAGCAAACTTATCTTATTTTTCATAAATAAATTGTTTTTAAAGGATGAAAGAAATCAGGCATAAAAAATCACTTAAATTAACTTTTTCTTATTAAATGCATACACATTTAAACAATCTGAAAGGAAACTTTAAAAAAATGCCATCGTCCGCGACAGGATTCGAACCTGCAATCTTCTGATTCTAAGTCAGACGCCTTATCCGTTAGGCCACGAGGACGCGCAATTGTGTTAGCTGTTGCTGAACAGTGTAATGAGTTATAATAACAGATCAATAACAATGAGAAAGAAATTTTTGAATCACAAACGCCAAAAAAATTCACTTAGTGTCGAGTTGGGTTGGGTTGATTTTTGACGGCCAATTATCTACACGAGGGATATGGGCGAGGGACACGGGGGCAGTGCCCTCCGTGGGGGTCTTTCTAAGAGAACCTAATCCGTATTAACGCATGGAAGATCCACGGCTCGAAGAAAACCACGAAAACTCCGAACGATTAGGCCGACGGGCGCGACTGCGATCGAACCCAGTACTTCCTTCTACCAGCTTCGAGAGCCACTTAGTGTCGAAGGAATTGAATTTATAAATTTTGCTCTGGCATTCAGTCAATGAATAAACAAACTTATCTTATTTTTCATAAATAAATTGTTTTTAAAGGATGAAAGAAATCAGGCATAAAAAAATCACTTAAATTAACTTTTTCTTATTAAATGCATACACATTTAAACAATCTGAAAGGAAACTTTAAAAAAAATGCCACAGTCCGCGACAGGATTCGAACCTGCAATCTTCTGATTCGAAGTCAGACGCCTTATCCGTTAGGCCACGCGGACGCGCAATTGTGCTAGCTGTTGCTGAACAGTGTAATGAGTTATAATAACAGATCAATAACAATGAGAAAGAAATTTTTGAATCACAAACGCCAAAAAAATTCACTTAGTGTCGAGTTGGGTTGGGTTGATTTTTGACGGCCAATTATCTACACGAGGGATATGGGCCCGGGGACAGTGCCCTCCGTGGGGGTCTTTCTAAGGGAACCTAATCCGTATTAACGCATGGAAGATCCACGGCTCGAAGAAAACCACGAAAACTTCGAACGATTAGGCCGACGGGCGCGATTGGGATCGAACCCAGTACTTCCCTTCTACCAGCTTCGAGAGCCACTTAGAGTCGAAGGAATTGAATTTATAAATTTTGCTCTGGCATTCAGTCAATGAATAAATAAACTTATCTTATTTTTCATAAATAAATTGTTTTTAAAGGATGAAAGAAATCAGGCATAAAAAAATCACTTAAATTAACTTTTTCTTATTAAATGCATACACATTTAAACAATCTGTAAGGAAACTTAAAAAAAAATGCCACCGTCCGCGACAGGATTCGAACCTGCAATCTTCTGATTCGAAGTCAGACGCCTTATCCGTTAGGCCACGCGGACGCGCAATTGTGTTAGCTGTTGCTGAACAGTGTAATGAGTTATAATAACAGATCAATAACAATGAGAAAGAAATTTTTGAATCACAAACGCCAAAAAAATTCACTTAGTGT
Organism: Maratus speciosus; assembly: GCA_963932465.1. Classification (NCBI taxonomy): domain Eukaryota; kingdom Metazoa; phylum Arthropoda; class Arachnida; order Araneae; family Salticidae; genus Maratus; species Maratus speciosus. The sequence continues at coordinate 153,637,848 of OZ010786.1, forward strand.
CGAAGGAATTGAATTTATAAATTTTGCTCTGGCATTCAGTCAATGAATAAACAAACTTATCTTATTTTTCATAAATAAATTGTTTTTAAAGGATGAAAGAAATCAGGCATAAAAAATCACTTAAATTAACTTTTTCTTATTAAATGCATACGCATTTAAACAATCTGAAAGGAAACTTAAAAAAAAATGCCATCGTCCGCGACAGGATTCGAACCAGCAATCTTCTGATTCGAAGTCAGACGCCTTATCCGTTAGGCCACGCGGACGCGCAACTGTGTTAGCTGTTGCTGAACAGTGTAATAAGTTATAATAACAGATCAATAACAATGAGAAAGAAATTTTTGAGTCACAAACGCCAAAAAAATTCACTTAGTGTCGAGTTGGGTTGGGTTGATTTTTGACGGCCAATTATCTACACGAGGGATATGGGCCCGGGGGCAGTGCCCTCCGTGGGGGTCTTTCTAAGGGAACATAATCCGTATTAACGCATGGAAGATCCACGGCTCGAAGAAAACCACGAAAACTCCGAACGATTAGGCCGACGGGCGCGATTGGGATCGAACCCAGCACTTCCCTTCTACCAGGTTCGAGAGCCACTTAGTGTCGAAGGAATTGAATTTATAAATTTTGCTCTGGCATTCAGTCAATGAATAAACAAACTTATCTTATTTTTCATAAATAAATTGTTTTTAAAGGATGAAAGAAATCAGGCATAAAAATCACTTAAATTAACTTTTTCTTATTAAACGCATACACATTTAAACAATCTGAAAGGAAACTTTAAAAAAAACGCCACCGTCCACGACAGGATTCGAACCTGCAATCTTCTGATTCGAAGTCAGACGCCTTATCCGTTAGGCCAGGCGGACGCGCAATTGTGTTAGCTGTTGCTGAACAGTGTAATAAGTTATAATAACAGATCAATAACAATGAGAAAGAAATTTTTGAATCACAAACACCAAAAAAATTCACTTAGTGTCGAGTTGGGTTGGGTTGATTTTTGACGGCCAATTATCTACACGAGGGATATGGGCCCGGGGGCAGTGCCCTCCGTGGGGGTCTTTCTAAGAGAACCTAATCCTTATTAACGCATGGAAGATCCACGGCTCGAAGAAAACCACGAAAACTCCGAACGATTAGGCCGACGGGCGCGACTGGGATCGAACCCAGTACTTCCTTCTACCAGCTTCGAGAGCCACTTAGTGTCGAAGGAATTGAATTTATAAATTTTGCTCTGGCATTCAGTCAATGAATAAACAAACTTATCTTATTTTTCATAAATATATTGTTTTTAAAGGATGAAAGAAATCAGGCATAAAAAATCACTTAAATTAACTTTTTCTTATTAAATGCTGGTTGGTTGTATTTATGTCGGCCAATTATCTGCACGTGGGATATGGGCCCTAGGGGGGGAGTGCCTTCCGTGGAGGTCTTTCTAAGGGAACCTAATCCGTATTAACGCTTGGAGAACCAAGGCTCGAAGAAAACCACGAAAACTCCGAACGATTAGGCCGACGGGCGCGATTGGGATCGAACCCAGCACTTCCCGTCTACCAGCTTCGAGAGCAGAACCTCTCGGCCACCTTATTAAATGCATACACATTTAAACAATCTGAAAGGAAACTTTAAAAAAAATGCCACCGTCCGCGACAGGATTCGAACCTGCAATCTTCTGATTCGAAGTCAGACGCCTTTTCCGTTAGGCCACGCGGACGCGCAATTGTGTTAGCTGTTGCTGAACAGTGTAATGAGTTATAATAACAGATCAATAACAATGAGATAGAAATTTTTGAATCACAAACGCCAAAAAAATTCACTTAGTGTCGAGTTGGGTTGGGTTGATTTTTGACGGCCAATTATCTAGACGAGGGATATGGGCGGCGGGGCAGGGCCCTCCGTGGGGGTCTTTCTAAGGGAACCTAATCCGTATTAACGCATGGAAGATCCACGGCTCGAAGAAAACCACGAAAACTACGAACGATTAGGCCGACGGGCGCGATTGGGATCGAACCCAGCACTTCCCTTCTACCAGCTTCGAGAGCCACTTAGTGTCGAAGGAATTGAATTTATAAATTTTGCTCTGGCATTCAGTCAATGAATAAATAAACTTATCTTATTTTTCATAAATAAATTGTTTTTAAAGGATGAAAGAAATCAGGCATAAAAAAATCACTTAAATTAACTTTTTCTTATTAAATGCATACACATTTAAACAATCTGTAAGGAAACTTTAAAAAAAATGCCACCGTCCGCGACAGGATTCGAACCTGCAATCTTCTGATTCGAAGTCAGACGCCTTATCCGTTAGGCCACGCGGACGCGCAATTGTGTTAGCTGTTGCTGAACAGTGTAATGAGTTATAATAACAGATCAATAACAATGAGAAAGAAATTTTTGAATCACAAACGCCAAAAAAATTCACTTAGTGTCGAAGGAATTGAATTTATAAATTTTGCTCTGGCATTCAGTCAATGAATAAACAAACTTATCTTATTTTTCATAAATAAATTGTTTTTAAAGGATGAAAGAAATCAGGCATAAAAAATCACTTAAATTAACTTTTTCTTATTAAATGCATACACATTTAAACAATCTGAAAGGAAACTTTAAAAAAAATGCCATCATCCGCGACAGGATTCGAACCTGCAATCTTCTGATTCGAAGTCAGACGCCTTATCTGTTAGGCCACGTGGACGCGCACCTGTGTCAGCTGTAGCTGAACAGTGTAATAAGTTATAATAACAGATCAATAACAATGAGAAAGAAATTTTTGAATCACAAACGCCAAAAAAAGTCAGTGTCGAAGGAATTGAATTTATAAATTTTGCTCTGGCATTCAGTCAATCAATAAGCAAACTTATCTTATTTTTCATAAATAAATTGTTTTTAAAGGATGAAAGAAATCAGGCATAAAAAATCACTTAAATTAACTTTTTCTTATTAAATGCATACACATTTAAACAATCTGAAAGGAAACTTTAAAAAAATGCCATCGTCCGCGACAGGATTCGAACCTGCAATCTTCTGATTCTAAGTCAGACGCCTTATCCGTTAGGCCACGAGGACGCGCAATTGTGTTAGCTGTTGCTGAACAGTGTAATGAGTTATAATAACAGATCAATAACAATGAGAAAGAAATTTTTGAATCACAAACGCCAAAAAAATTCACTTAGTGTCGAGTTGGGTTGGGTTGATTTTTGACGGCCAATTATCTACACGAGGGATATGGGCGAGGGACACGGGGGCAGTGCCCTCCGTGGGGGTCTTTCTAAGAGAACCTAATCCGTATTAACGCATGGAAGATCCACGGCTCGAAGAAAACCACGAAAACTCCGAACGATTAGGCCGACGGGCGCGACTGGGATTGAACCCAGTACTTCCTTCTACCAGCTTCGAGAGCCACTTAGTGTCGAAGGAATTGAATTTATAAATTTTGCTCTGGCATTCAGTCAATGAATAAACAAACTTATCTTATTTTTCATAAATAAATTGTTTTTAAAGGATGAAAGAAATCAGGCATAAAAAATCACTTAAATTAACTTTTTCTTATTAAATGCATACACATTTAAACAATCTGAAAGGAAACTTTAAAAAAAATGCCATCGTCCGCGACAGGATTCGAACCTGCAATCTTCTGATTCGAAGTCAGACGCCTTATCTGTTAGGCCACGTGGACGCGCACCTGTGTCAGCTGTAGCTGAACAGTGTAATAAGTTATAATAACAGATCAATAACAATGAGAAAGAAATTTTTGAATCACAAACGCCAAAAAAAGTCAGTGTCGAAGGAATTGAATTTATAAATTTTGCTCTGGCATTCAGTCAATCAATAAGCAAACTTATCTTATTTGTCATAAATAAATTGTTTTTAAAGGATGAAAGAAATCAGGCATAAAAAATCACTTAAATTAACTTTTTCTTATTAAATGCATACACATTTAAACAATCTGAAAGGAAACTTTAAAAACATGCCATCGTCCGCGACAGGATTCGAACCTGCAATCTTCTGATTCTAAGTCAGACGCCTTATCCGTTAGGCCACGAGGACGCGCAATTGTGTTAGCTGTTGCTGAACAGTGTAATGAGTTATAATAACAGATCAATAACAATGAGAAAGAAATTTTTGAATCACAAACGCCAAAAAAATTCACTTAGTGTCGAGTTGGGTTGGGTTGATTTTTGACGGCCAATTATCTACACGAGGGATATGGGCGAGGGACACGGGGGCAGTGCCCTCCGTGGGGGTCTTTCTAAGAGATCCTAATCCGTATTAACGCATGGAAGATCCACGGCTCGAAGAAAACCACGAAAACTCCGAACGATTAGGCCGACGGGCGCGACTGGGATCGAACCCAGTACTTCCTTCTACCAGCTTCGAGAGCCACTTAGTGTCGAAGGAATTGAATTTATAAATTTTGCTCTGGCATTCAGTCAATGAATAAACAAACTTATCTTATTTTTCATAAATAAATTGTTTTTAAAGGATGAAAGAAATCAGGCATAAAAAATCACTTAAATTAACTTTTTCTTATTAAATGCATACGCATTTAAACAATCTGAAAGGAAACTTAAAGAAAATGCCATCGTCCGCGACAGGATTCGAACCAGCAATCTTCTGATTCGAAGTCAGACGCCTTATCCGTTAGGCCACGCGGACGCGCAACTGTGTTAGCTGTTGCTGAACAGTGTAATAAGTTATAATAACAGATCAATAACAATGAGAAAGAAATTTTTGAGTCACAAACGCCAAAAAAATTCACTTAGTGTCGAGTTGGGTTGGGTTGATTTTTGACGGCCAATTATCTACACGAGGGATATGGGCCCGGGGGCAGTGCCCTCCGTGGGGGTCTTTCTAAGGGAACATAATCCGTATTAACGCATGGAAGATCCACGGCTCGAAGAAAACCACGAAAACTCCGAACGATTAGGCCGACGGACGCGATTGGGATCGAACCCAGCACTTCCCTTCTACCAGCTTCGAGAGCCACTTAGTGTCGAAGGAATTGAATTTATAAATTTTGCTCTGGCATTCAGTCAATGAATAAACAAACTTATCTTATTTTTCATAAATAAATTGTTTTTAAAGGATGAAAGAAATCAGGCATAAAAATCACTTAAATTAACTTTTTCTTATTAAACGCATACACATTTAAACAATCTGAAAGGAAACTTTAAAAAAAACGCCACCGTCCACGACAGGATTCGAACCTGCAATCTTCTGATTCGAAGTCAGACGCCTTATCCGTTAGGCCAGGCGGACGCGCAATTGTGTTAGCTGTTGCTGAACAGTGTAATAAGTTATAATAACAGATCAATAACAATGAGAAAGAAATTTTTGAGTCACAAACGCCAAAAAAATTCACTTAGTGTCGAGTTGGGTTGGGTTGATTTTTGACGGCCAATTATCTACACGAGGGATATGGGCCCGGGGGCAGTGCCCTCCGTGGGGGTCTTTCTAAGAGAACCTAATCCTTATTAACGCATGGAAGATCCACGGCTCGAAGAAAACCACGAAAACTCCGAACGATTAGGCCGACGGGCGCGACTGGGATCGAACCCAGTACTTCCTTCTACCAGCTTCGAGAGCCACTTAGTGTCGAAGGAATTGAATTTATAAATTTTGCTCTGGCATTCAGTCAATGAATAAACAAACTTATCTTATTTTTCATAAATATATTGTTTTTAAAGGATGAAAGAAATCAGGCATAAAAAATCACTTAAATTAACTTTTTCTTATTAAATGCTGGTTGGTTGTATTTATGTCGGCCAATTATCTGCACGTGGGATATGGGCCCTAGGGGGGGAGTGCCTTCCGTGGAGGTCTTTCTAAGGGAACCTAATCCGTATTAACGCTTGGAGAACCAAGGCTCGAAGAAAACCACGAAAACTCCGAACGATTAGGCCGACGGGCGCGATTGGGATCGAACCCAGCACTTCCCGTCTACCAGCTTCGAGAGCAGAACCTCTCGGCCACCTTATTAAATGCATACACATTTAAACAATCTGAAAGGAAACTTTAAAAAAAATGCCACCGTCCGCGACAGGATTCGAACCTGCAATCTTCTGATTCGAAGTCAGACGCCTTTTCCGTTAGGCCACGCGGACGCGCAATTGTGTTAGCTGTTGCTGAACAGTGTAATGAGTTATAATAACAGATCAATAACAATGAGATAGAAATTTTTGAATCACAAACGCCAAAAAAATTCACTTAGTTTCGAGTTGGGTTGGGTTGATTTTTGACGGCCAATTATCTAGACGAGGGATATGGGCGGCGGGGCAGGGCCCTCCGTGGGGGTCTTTCTAAGGGAACCTAATCCGTATTAACGCATGGAAGATCCACGGCTCGAAGAAAACCACGAAAACTACGAACGATTAGGCCGACGGGCGCGATTGGGATCGAACCCAGCACTTCCCTTCTACCAGCTTCGAGAGCCACTTAGTGTCGAAGGAATTGAATTTATAAATTTTGCTCTGGCATTCAGTCAATGAATAAATAAACTTATCTTATTTTTCATAAATAAATTGTTTTTAAAGGATGAAAGAAATCAGGCATAAAAAAATCACTTAAATTAACTTTTTCTTATTAAATGCATACACATTTAAACAATCTGTAAGGAAACTTTTAAAAAAATGCCACCGTCCGCGACAGGATTCGAACCTGCAATCTTCTGATTCGAAGTCAGACGCCTTATCCGTTAGGCCACGCGGACGCGCAATTGTGTTAGCTGTTGCTGAACAGTGTAATGAGTTATAATAACAGATCAATAACAATGAGAAAGAAATTTTTGAATCACAAACGCCAAAAAAATTCACTTAGTGTCGAAGGAATTGAATTTATAAATTTTGCTCTGGCATTCAGTCAATGAATAAACAAACTTATCTTATTTTTCATAAATAAATTGTTTTTAAAGGTTGAAAGAAATCAGGCATAAAAAATCACTTAAATTAACTTTTTCTTATTAAATGCATACACATTTAAACAATCTGAAAGGAAACTTTAAAAAAAATGCCATCGTCCGCGACAGGATTCGAACCTGCAATCTTCTGATTCGAAGTCAGACGCCTTATCTGTTAGGCCACGTGGACGCGCACCTGTGTCAGCTGTAGCTGAACAGTGTAATAAGTTATAATAACAGATCAATAACAATGAGAAAGAAATTTTTGAATCACAAACGCCAAAAAAAGTCAGTGTCGAAGGAATTGAATTTATAAATTTTGCTCTGGCATTCAGTCAATCAATAAGCAAACTTATCTTATTTTTCATAAATAAATTGTTTTTAAAGGATGAAAGAAATCAGGCATAAAAAATCACTTAAATTAACTTTTTCTTATTAAATGCATACACATTTAAACAATCTGAAAGGAAACTTTAAAAAAATGCCATCGTCCGCGACAGGATTCGAACCTGCAATCTTCTGATTCTAAGTCAGACGCCTTATCCGTTAGGCCACGAGGACGCGCAATTGTGTTAGCTGTTGCTGAACAGTGTAATGAGTTATAATAACAGATCAATAACAATGAGAAAGAAATTTTTGAATCACAAACGCCAAAAAAATTCACTTAGTGTCGAAGGAATTGAATTTATAAATTTTGCTCTGGCATTCAGTCAATGAATAAACAAACTTATCTTATTTTTCATAAATAAATTGTTTTTAAAGGATGAAAGAAATCAGGCATAAAAAATCACTTAAATTAACTTTTTCTTATTAAATGCATACGCATTTAAACAATCTGAAAGGAAACTTAAAAAAAAAAGCCATCGTCCGCGACAGGATTCGAACCAGCAATCTTCTGATTCGAAGTCAGACGCCTTATCCGTTAGGCCACGAGGACGCGCAACTGTGTTAGCTGTTGCTGAACAGTGTAATAAGTTATAATAACAGATCAATAACAATGAGAAAGAAATTTTTGAGTCACAAACGCCAAAAAAATTCACTTAGTGTCGAGTTGGGTTGGGTTGATTTTTGACGGCCAATTATCTACACGAGGGATATGGGCCCGGGGGCAGTGCCCTCCGTGGGGGTCTTTCTAAGAGAACCTAATCCTTATTAACGCATGGAAGATCCACGGCTCGAAGAAAACCACGAAAACTCCGAACGATTAGGCCGACGGGCGCGACTGGGATCGAACCCAGTACTTCCTTCTACCAGCTTCGAGAGCCACTTAGTGTCGAAGGAATTGAATTTATAAATTTTGCTCTGGCATTCAGTCAATGAATAAACAAACTTATCTTATTTTTCATAAATAAATTGTTTTTAAAGGATGAAAGAAATCAGGCATAAAAATCACTTAAATTAACTTTTTCTTATTAAACGCATACACATTTAAACAATCTGAAAGGAAACTTTAAAAAAAACGCCACCGTCCACGACAGGATTCGAACCTGCAATCTTCTGATTCGAAGTCAGACGCCTTATCCGTTAGGCCAGGCGGACGCGCAATTGTGTTAGCTGTTGCTGAACAGTGTAATAAGTTATAATAACAGATCAATAACAATGAGAAAGAAATTTTTGAGTCACAAACGCCAAAAAAATTCACTTAGTGTCGAGTTGGGTTGGGTTGATTTTTGACGGCCAATTATCTACACGAGGGATATGGGCCCGGGGGCAGTGCCCTCCGTGGGGGTCTTTCTAAGAGAACCTAATCCTTATTAACGCATGGAAGATCCACGGCTCGAAGAAAACCACGAAAACTCCGAACGATTAGGCCGACGGGCGCGACTGGGATCGAACCCAGTACTTCCTTCTACCAGCTTCGAGAGCCACTTAGTGTCGAAGGAATTGAATTTATAAATTTTGCTCTGGCATTCAGTCAATGAATAAACAAACTTATCTTATTTTTCATAAATATATTGTTTTTAAAGGATGAAAGAAATCAGGCATAAAAAATCACTTAAATTAACTTTTTCTTATTAAATGCTGGTTGGTTGTATTTATGTCGGCCAATTATCTGCACGTGGGATATGGGCCCTAGGGGGGGAGTGCCTTCCGTGGAGGTCTTTCTAAGGGAACCTAATCCGTATTAACGCTTGGAGAACCAAGGCTCGAAGAAAACCACGAAAACTCCGAACGATTAGGCCGACGGGCGCGATTGGGATCGAACCCAGCACTTCCCGTCTACCAGCTTCGAGAGCAGAACCTCTCGGCCACCTTATTAAATGCATACACATTTAAACAATCTGAAAGGAAACTTTAAAAAAAATGCCACCGTCCGCGACAGGATTCGAACCTGCAATCTTCTGATTCGAAGTCAGACGCCTTTTCCGTTAGGCCACGCGGACGCGCAATTGTGTTAGCTGTTGCTGAACAGTGTAATGAGTTATAATAACAGATCAATAACAATGAGATAGAAATTTTTGAATCACAAACGCCAAAAAAATTCACTTAGTTTCGAGTTGGGTTGGGTTGATTTTTGACGGCCAATTATCTAGACGAGGGATATGGGCGGCGGGGCAGGGCCCTCCGTGGGGGTCTTTCTAAGGGAACCTAATCCGTATTAACGCATGGAAGATCCACGGCTCGAAGAAAACCACGAAAACTACGAACGATTAGGCCGACGGGCGCGATTGGGATCGAACCCAGCACTTCCCTTCTACCAGCTTCGAGAGCCACTTAGTGTCGAAGGAATTGAATTTATAAATTTTGCTCTGGCATTCAGTCAATGAATAAATAAACTTATCTTATTTTTCATAAATAAATTGTTTTTAAAGGATGAAAGAAATCAGGCATAAAAAAATCACTTAAATTAACTTTTTCTTATTAAATGCATACACATTTAAACAATCTGTAAGGAAACTTTTAAAAAAATGCCACCGTCCGCGACAGGATTCGAACCTGCAATCTTCTGATTCGAAGTCAGACGCCTTATCCGTTAGGCCACGCGGACGCGCAATTGCGTTAGCTGTTGCTGAACAGTGTAATGAGTTATAATAACAGATCAATAACAATGAGAAAGAAATTTTTGAATCACAAACGCCAAAAAAATTCACTTAGTGTCGAAGGAATTGAATTTATAAATTTTGCTCTGGCATTCAGTCAATGAATAAACAAACTTATCTTATTTTTCATAAATAAATTGTTTTTAAAGGATGAAAGAAATCAGGCATAAAAAATCACTTAAATTAACTTTTTCTTATTAAATGCATACACATTTAAACAATCTGAAAGGAAACTTTAAAAAAAATGCCATCGTCCGCGACAGGATTCGAACCTGCAATCTTCTGATTCGAAGTCAGACGCCTTATCTGTTAGGCCACGTGGACGCGCACCTGTGTCAGCTGTAGCTGAACCGTGTAATAAGTTATAATAACAGATCAATAACAATGAGAAAGAAATTTTTGAATCACAAACGCCAAAAAAAGTCAGTGTCGAAGGAATTGAATTTATAAATTTTGCTCTGGCATTCAGTCAATCAATAAGCAAACTTATCTTATTTTTCATAAATAAATTGTTTTTAAAGGATGAAAGAAATCAGGCATAAAAAATCACTTAAATTAACTTTTTCTTATTAAATGCATACACATTTAAACAATCTGAAAGGAAACTTTAAAAAAATGCCATCGTCCGCGACAGGATTCGAACCTGCAATCTTCTGATTCTAAGTCAGACGCCTTATCCGTTAGGCCACGAGGACGCGCAATTGTGTTAGCTGTTGCTGAACAGTGTAATGAGTTATAATAACAGATCAATAACAATGAGAAAGAAATTTTTGAATCACAAACGCCAAAAAAATTCACTTAGTGTCGAAGGAATTGAATTTATAAATTTTGCTCTGGCATTCAGTCAATGAATAAACAAACTTATCTTATTTTTCATAAATAAATTGTTTTTAAAGGATGAAAGAAATCAGGCATAAAAAATCACTTAAATTAACTTTTTCTTATTAAATGCATACGCATTTAAACAATCTGAAAGGAAACTTAAAAAAAAATGCCATCGTCCGCGACAGGATTCGAACCAGCAATCTTCTGATTCGAAGTCAGACGCCTTATCCGTTAGGCCACGAGGACGCGCAACTGTGTTAGCTGTTGCTGAACAGTGTAATAAGTTATAATAACAGATCAATAACAATGAGAAAGAAATTTTTGAGTCACAAACGCCAAAAAAATTCACTTAGTGTCGAGTTGGGTTGGGTTGATTTTTGACGGCCAATTATCTACACGATGGATATGGGCCCGGGGGCAGTGCCCTCCGTGGGGGTCTTTCTAAGGGAACAAAATCCGTATTAACGCATGGAAGATCCACGGCTCGAAGAAAACCACGAAAACTCCGAACGATTAGGCCGACGGGCGCGATTGGGATCGAACCCAGCACTTCCCTTCTACCAGCTTCGAGAGCCACTTAGTGTCGAAGGAATTGAATTTATAAATTTTGCTCTGGCATTCAGTCAATGAATAAACAAACTTATCTTATTTTTCATAAATAAATTGTTTTTAAAGGATGAAAGAAATCAGGCATAAAAATCACTTAAATTAACTTTTTCTTATTAAACGCATACACATTTAAACAATCTGAAAGGAAACTTTAAAAAAAACGCCACCGTCCACGACAGGATTCGAACCTGCAATCTTCTGATTCGAAGTCAGACGCCTTATCCGTTAGGCCAGGCGGACGCGCAATTGTGTTAGCTGTTGCTGAACAGTGTAATAAGTTATAATAACAGATCAATAACAATGAGAAAGAAATTTTTGAATCACAAACGCCAAAAAAATTCACTTAGTGTCGAGTTGAGTTGGGTTGATTTTTGACGGCCAATTATCTACACGAGGGATATGGGCCCGGGGGCAGTGCCCTCCGTGGGGGTCTTTCTAAGGGAACCTATTCCGTATTAACGCATGGAAGATCCACGGCTCGAAGAAAACCACGAAAACTCCGAACGATTAGGCCGACGGGCGCGATTGGGATCGAACCCAGCACTTCCCTTCTACCAGCTTCGAGAGCCACTTAGTGTCGAAGGAGTTGAATTTATAAATTTTGCTCTGGCATTCAGTCAATGAATAAACAAACTTATCTTATTTTTCATAAATAAATTGTTTTTAAAGGATGAAAGAAATCAGGCATAAAAAATCACTTAAATTGACTTTTTCTTATTAAATGCATACACATTTAAACAATCTGAAAGGAAACTTTAAAAAAAATGCCACCGTCCGCGACAGGATTCGAACCTGCAATCTTCTGATTCGAAGTCAGACGCCTTATCCGTTAGGCCACGCGGACGCGCAATTGTGTTAGCTGTTGCTGAACAGTGTAATGAGTTATAATAACAGATCAATAACAATGAGAAAGAAATTTTTGAATCACAAACGCCAAAAAAATTCACTTAGTGTCGAAGGAATTGAATTTATAAATTTTGCTCTGGCATTCAGTCAATGAATAAACAAACTTATCTTATTTTTCATAAATAAATTGTTTTTAAAGGATGAAACAAATCAGGCATAAAAAATCACTTAAATTAACTTTTTCTTATTAAATGCATACACATTTAAACAATCTGAAAGGAAACTTTAAAAAAATGCCATCGTCCGCGACAGGATTCGAACCTGCAATCTTCTGATTCGAAGTCAGGCGCCTTATCTGTTAGGCCACGTGGACGCGCACCTGTGTCAGCTGTAGCTGAACAGTGTAATAAGTTATAATAACAGATCAATAACAATGAGAAAGAAATTTTTGAATCACAAACGCCAAAAAAAGTCAGTGTCGAAGGAATTGAATTTATAAATTTTGCTCTGGCATTCAGTCAATCAATAAGCAAACTTATCTTATTTTTCATAAATAAATTGTTTTTAAAGGATGAAAGAAATCAGGCATAAAAAATCACTTAAATTAACTTTTTCTTATTAAATGCATACACATTTAAACAATCTGAAAGGAAACTTTAAAAAAAATGCCATCGTCCGCGACAGGATTCGAACCTGCAATCTTCTGATTCGAAGTCAGACGCATTATCTGTTAGGCCACGTGGACGCGCACCTGTGTCAGCTGTAGCTGAACAGTGTAATAAGTTATAATAACAGATCAATAACAATGAGAAAGAAATTTTTGAATCACAAACGCCAAAAAAAGTCAGTGTCGAAGGAATTGAATTTATAAATTTTGCTCTGGCATTCAGTCAATCAATAAGCAAACTTATCTTATTTTTCATAAATAAATTGTTTTTAAAGGATGAAAGAAATCAGGCATAAAAAATCACTTAAATTAACTTTTTCTTATTAAATGCATACACATTTAAACAATCTGAAAGGAAACTTAAAAAAAATGCCATCGTCCGCGACAGGATTCGAACCTGCAATCTTCTGATTCTAAGTCAGACGCCTTATCCGTTAGGCCACGCGGACGCGCAATTGTGTTAGCTGTTGCTGAACAGTGTAATGAGTTATAATAACAAATCAATAACAATGAAAAAGAAATTTTTGAATCACAAACGCCAAAAAAATTCACTTAGTGTCGAGTTGGGTTGGGTTGATTTTTGACGGCCAATTATCTACACGAGGGATATGGGCCCGGGGGCAGTGCCCTCCGTGGGGGTCTTTCTAAGAGAACCTAATCCGTATTAACGCATGGAAGATCCACGGCTCGAAGAAAACCACGAAAACTCCGAACGATTAGGCCGACGGGCGCGACTGGGATCGAACCCAGTACTTCCTTCTACCAGCTTCGAGAGCCACTTAGTGTCGAAGGAATTGAATTTATAAATTTTGCTCTGGCATTCAGTCAATGAATAAACAAACTTATCTTATTTTTCATAAATATATTGTTTTTAAAGGATGAAAGAAATCAGGCATAAAAAATCACTTAAATTAACTTTTTCTTATTAAATGCTGGTTGGTTGTATTTATGTCGGCCAATTATCTGCACGTGGGATATGGGCCCTAGGGGGGGAGTGCCTTCCGTGGAGGTCTTTCTATGGGAACCTAATCCGTATTAACGCTTGGAGAACCAAGGCTCGAAGAAAACCACGAAAACTCCGAACGATTAGGCCGACGGGCGCGATTGGGATCGAACCCAGCACTTCCCGTCTACCAGCTTCGAGAGCAGAACCTCTCGGCCACCTTATTAAATGCATACACATTTAAACAATCTGAAAGGAAACTTTAAAAAAAATGCCACCGTCCGCGACAGGATTCGAACCTGCAATCTTCTGATTCGAAGTCAGACGCCTTTTCCGTTAGGCCACGCGGACGCGCAATTGTGTTAGCTGTTGCTGAACAGTGTAATGAGTTATAATAACAGATCAATAACAATGAGATAGAAATTTTTGAATCACAAACGCCAAAAAAATTCACTTAGTGTCGAGTTGGGTTGGGTTGATTTTTGACGGCCAATTATCTACACGAGGGATATGGGCGGCGGGGCAGGGCCCTCCGTGGGGGTCTTTCTAAGGGAACCTAATCCGTATTAACGCATGGAAGATCCACGGCTCGAAGAAAACCACGAAAACTCCGAACGATTAGGCCGACGGGCGCGATTGGGATCGAACCCAGCACTTCCCTTCTACCAGCTTCGAGAGCCACTTAGTGTCGAAGGAATTGAATTTATAAATTTTGCTCTGGCATTCAGTCAATGAATAAATAAACTTATCTTTTTTTTCATAAATAAATTGTTTTTAAAGGATAAAAGAAATCAGGCATAAAAAATCACTTAAATTAACTTTTTCTTATTAAATGCATACGCATTTAAACAATCTGAAAGGAAACTTAAAAAAAAATGCCATCGTCCGCGACAGGATTCGAACCAGCAATCTTCTTATTCGAAGTCAGACGCCTTATCCGTTAGGCCACGCGGACGCGCAATTGTGTTAGCTGTTGCTGAACAGTGTAATAAGTTATAATAACAGATCAATAACAATGAGAAAGAAATTTTTGAATCACAAACGCCAAAAAAATTCACTTAGTGTCGAGTTGGGTTGGGTAGATTTTTGACGGCCAATTATCTACACGAGGGATATGGGCCCGGGGGCAGTGCCCTCCGTGGGGGTCTTTCTAAGGGAACATAATCCGTATTAACGCATGGAAGATCCACGGCTCGAAGAAAACCACGAAAACTCCGAACGATTAGGCCGACGGGCGCGATTGGGATCGAACCCAGCACTTCCCTTCTACCAGCTTCGAGAGCCACTTAGTGTCGAAGGAATTGAATTTATAAATTTTGCTCTGGCATTCAGTCAATGAATAAACAAACTTATCTTATTTTTCATAAATAAATTGTTTTTAAAGGATGAAAGAAATCAGGCATAAAAATCACTTAAATTAACTTTTTCTTATTAAACGCATACACATTTAAACAATCTGAAAGGAAACTTTAAAAAAAACGCCACCGTCCACGACAGGATTCGAACCTGCAATCTTCTGATTCGAAGTCAGACGCCTTATCCGTTAGGCCAGGCGGACGCGCAATTGTGTTAGCTGTTGCTGAACAGTGTAATAAGTTATAATAACAGATCAATAACAATGAGAAAGAAATTTTTGAATCACAAACGCCAAAAAAATTCACTTAGTGTCGAGTTGGGTTGGGTTGATTTTTGACGGCCAATTATCTACACGAGGGATATGGGCCCGGGGGCAGTGCCCTCCGTGGGGGTCTTTCTAAGGGAACCTATTCCGTATTAACGCATGGAAGATCCACGGCTCGAAGAAAACCACGAAAACTCCGAACGATTAGGCCGACGGGCGCGATTGGGATCGAACCCAGCACTTCCCGTCTACCAGCTTCGAGAGCAGAACCTCTCGGCCACCTTATTAAATGCATACACATTTAAACAATCTGAAAGGAAACTTTAAAAAAAATGCCACCGTCCGCGACAGGATTCGAACCTGCAATCTTCTGATTCGAAGTCAGACGCCTTTTCCGTTAGGCCACGCGGACGCGCAATTGTGTTAGCTGTTGCTGAACAGTGTAATGATTTATAATAACAGATCAATAACAATGAGAAAGAAATTTTTGAATCACAAACGCCAAAAAAATTCACTTAGTGTCGAAGGAATTGAATTTATAAATTTTGCTCTGGCATTCAGTCAATGAATAAACAAACTTATCTTATTTTTCATAAATAAATTGTTTTTAAAGGATGAAAGAAATCAGGCATAAAAAATCACTTAAATTAACTTTTTCTTATTAAATGCATACGCATTTAAACAATCTGAAAGGAAACTTAAAGAAAATGCCATCGTCCGCGACAGGATTCGAACCAGCAATCTTCTGATTCGAAGTCAGACGCCTTATCCGTTAGGCCACGCGGACGCGCAACTGTGTTAGCTGTTGCTGAACAGTGTAATAAGTTATAATAACAGATCAATAACAATGAGAAAGAAATTTTTGAGTCACAAACGCCAAAAAAATTCACTTAGTGTCGAGTTGGGTTGGGTTGATTTTTGACGGCCAATTATCTACACGAGGGATATGGGCCCGGGGGCAGTGCCCTCCGTGGGGGTCTTTCTAAGGGAACATAATCCGTATTAACGCATGGAAGATCCACGGCTCGAAGAAAACCACGAAAACTCCGAACGATTAGGCCGACGGACGCGATTGGGATCGAACCCAGCACTTCCCTTCTACCAGCTTCGAGAGCCACTTAGTGTCGAAGGAATTGAATTTATAAATTTTGCTCTGGCATTCAGTCAATGAATAAACAAACTTATCTTATTTTTCATAAATAAATTGTTTTTAAAGGATGAAA
The DNA here is from genome assembly GCA_963932465.1 of Maratus speciosus. Classification (NCBI taxonomy): domain Eukaryota; kingdom Metazoa; phylum Arthropoda; class Arachnida; order Araneae; family Salticidae; genus Maratus; species Maratus speciosus. The sequence continues at coordinate 153,654,518 of OZ010786.1, forward strand.
GAAATCAGGCATAAAAATCACTTAAATTAACTTTTTCTTATTAAACGCATACACATTTAAACAATCTGAAAGGAAACTTTAAAAAAAACGCCACCGTCCACGACAGGATTCGAACCTGCAATCTTCTGATTCGAAGTCAGACGCCTTATCCGTTAGGCCAGGCGGACGCGCAATTGTGTTAGCTGTTGCTGAACAGTGTAATAAGTTATAATAACAGATCAATAACAATGAGAAAGAAATTTTTGAGTCACAAACGCCAAAAAAATTCACTTAGTGTCGAGTTGGGTTGGGTTGATTTTTGACGGCCAATTATCTACACGAGGGATATGGGCCCGGGGGCAGTGCCCTCCGTGGGGGTCTTTCTAAGAGAACCTAATCCTTATTAACGCATGGAAGATCCACGGCTCGAAGAAAACCACGAAAACTCCGAACGATTAGGCCGACGGGCGCGACTGGGATCGAACCCAGTACTTCCTTCTACCAGCTTCGAGAGCCACTTAGTGTCGAAGGAATTGAATTTATAAATTTTGCTCTGGCATTCAGTCAATGAATAAACAAACTTATCTTATTTTTCATAAATATATTGTTTTTAAAGGATGAAAGAAATCAGGCATAAAAAATCACTTAAATTAACTTTTTCTTATTAAATGCTGGTTGGTTGTATTTATGTCGGCCAATTATCTGCACGTGGGATATGGGCCCTAGGGGGGGAGTGCCTTCCGTGGAGGTCTTTCTAAGGGAACCTAATCCGTATTAACGCTTGGAGAACCAAGGCTCGAAGAAAACCACGAAAACTCCGAACGATTAGGCCGACGGGCGCGATTGGGATCGAACCCAGCACTTCCCGTCTACCAGCTTCGAGAGCAGAACCTCTCGGCCACCTTATTAAATGCATACACATTTAAACAATCTGAAAGGAAACTTTAAAAAAAATGCCACCGTCCGCGACAGGATTCGAACCTGCAATCTTCTGATTCGAAGTCAGACGCCTTTTCCGTTAGGCCACGCGGACGCGCAATTGTGTTAGCTGTTGCTGAACAGTGTAATGAGTTATAATAACAGATCAATAACAATGAGATAGAAATTTTTGAATCACAAACGCCAAAAAAATTCACTTAGTTTCGAGTTGGGTTGGGTTGATTTTTGACGGCCAATTATCTAGACGAGGGATATGGGCGGCGGGGCAGGGCCCTCCGTGGGGGTCTTTCTAAGGGAACCTAATCCGTATTAACGCATGGAAGATCCACGGCTCGAAGAAAACCACGAAAACTACGAACGATTAGGCCGACGGGCGCGATTGGGATCGAACCCAGCACTTCCCTTCTACCAGCTTCGAGAGCCACTTAGTGTCGAAGGAATTGAATTTATAAATTTTGCTCTGGCATTCAGTCAATGAATAAATAAACTTATCTTATTTTTCATAAATAAATTGTTTTTAAAGGATGAAAGAAATCAGGCATAAAAAAATCACTTAAATTAACTTTTTCTTATTAAATGCATACACATTTAAACAATCTGTAAGGAAACTTTTAAAAAAATGCCACCGTCCGCGACAGGATTCGAACCTGCAATCTTCTGATTCGAAGTCAGACGCCTTATCCGTTAGGCCACGCGGACGCGCAATTGTGTTAGCTGTTGCTGAACAGTGTAATGAGTTATAATAACAGATCAATAACAATGAGAAAGAAATTTTTGAATCACAAACGCCAAAAAAATTCACTTAGTGTCGAAGGAATTGAATTTATAAATTTTGCTCTGGCATTCAGTCAATGAATAAACAAACTTATCTTATTTTTCATAAATAAATTGTTTTTAAAGGTTGAAAGAAATCAGGCATAAAAAATCACTTAAATTAACTTTTTCTTATTAAATGCATACACATTTAAACAATCTGAAAGGAAACTTTAAAAAAAATGCCATCGTCCGCGACAGGATTCGAACCTGCAATCTTCTGATTCGAAGTCAGACGCCTTATCTGTTAGGCCACGTGGACGCGCACCTGTGTCAGCTGTAGCTGAACAGTGTAATAAGTTATAATAACAGATCAATAACAATGAGAAAGAAATTTTTGAATCACAAACGCCAAAAAAAGTCAGTGTCGAAGGAATTGAATTTATAAATTTTGCTCTGGCATTCAGTCAATCAATAAGCAAACTTATCTTATTTTTCATAAATAAATTGTTTTTAAAGGATGAAAGAAATCAGGCATAAAAAATCACTTAAATTAACTTTTTCTTATTAAATGCATACACATTTAAACAATCTGAAAGGAAACTTTAAAAAAATGCCATCGTCCGCGACAGGATTCGAACCTGCAATCTTCTGATTCTAAGTCAGACGCCTTATCCGTTAGGCCACGAGGACGCGCAATTGTGTTAGCTGTTGCTGAACAGTGTAATGAGTTATAATAACAGATCAATAACAATGAGAAAGAAATTTTTGAATCACAAACGCCAAAAAAATTCACTTAGTGTCGAAGGAATTGAATTTATAAATTTTGCTCTGGCATTCAGTCAATGAATAAACAAACTTATCTTATTTTTCATAAATAAATTGTTTTTAAAGGATGAAAGAAATCAGGCATAAAAAATCACTTAAATTAACTTTTTCTTATTAAATGCATACGCATTTAAACAATCTGAAAGGAAACTTAAAAAAAAATGCCATCGTCCGCGACAGGATTCGAACCAGCAATCTTCTGATTCGAAGTCAGACGCCTTATCCGTTAGGCCACGAGGACGCGCAACTGTGTTAGCTGTTGCTGAACAGTGTAATAAGTTATAATAACAGATCAATAACAATGAGAAAGAAATTTTTGAGTCACAAACGCCAAAAAAATTCACTTAGTGTCGAGTTGGGTTGGGTTGATTTTTGACGGCCAATTATCTACACGAGGGATATGGGCCCGGGGGCAGTGCCCTCCGTGGGGGTCTTTCTAAGAGAACCTAATCCTTATTAACGCATGGAAGATCCACGGCTCGAAGAAAACCACGAAAACTCCGAACGATTAGGCCGACGGGCGCGACTGGGATCGAACCCAGTACTTCCTTCTACCAGCTTCGAGAGCCACTTAGTGTCGAAGGAATTGAATTTATAAATTTTGCTCTGGCATTCAGTCAATGAATAAACAAACTTATCTTATTTTTCATAAATAAATTGTTTTTAAAGGATGAAAGAAATCAGGCATAAAAATCACTTAAATTAACTTTTTCTTATTAAACGCATACACATTTAAACAATCTGAAAGGAAACTTTAAAAAAAACGCCACCGTCCACGACAGGATTCGAACCTGCAATCTTCTGATTCGAAGTCAGACGCCTTATCCGTTAGGCCAGGCGGACGCGCAATTGTGTTAGCTGTTGCTGAACAGTGTAATAAGTTATAATAACAGATCAATAACAATGAGAAAGAAATTTTTGAGTCACAAACGCCAAAAAAATTCACTTAGTGTCGAGTTGGGTTGGGTTGATTTTTGACGGCCAATTATCTACACGAGGGATATGGGCCCGGGGGCAGTGCCCTCCGTGGGGGTCTTTCTAAGAGAACCTAATCCTTATTAACGCATGGAAGATCCACGGCTCGAAGAAAACCACGAAAACTCCGAACGATTAGGCCGACGGGCGCGACTGGGATCGAACCCAGTACTTCCTTCTACCAGCTTCGAGAGCCACTTAGTGTCGAAGGAATTGAATTTATAAATTTTGCTCTGGCATTCAGTCAATGAATAAACAAACTTATCTTATTTTTCATAAATATATTGTTTTTAAAGGATGAAAGAAATCAGGCATAAAAAATCACTTAAATTAACTTTTTCTTATTAAATGCTGGTTGGTTGTATTTATGTCGGCCAATTATCTGCACGTGGGATATGGGCCCTAGGGGGGGAGTGCCTTCCGTGGAGGTCTTTCTAAGGGAACCTAATCCGTATTAACGCTTGGAGAACCAAGGCTCGAAGAAAACCACGAAAACTCCGAACGATTAGGCCGACGGGCGCGATTGGGATCGAACCCAGCACTTCCCGTCTACCAGCTTCGAGAGCAGAACCTCTCGGCCACCTTATTAAATGCATACACATTTAAACAATCTGAAAGGAAACTTTAAAAAAAATGCCACCGTCCGCGACAGGATTCGAACCTGCAATCTTCTGATTCGAAGTCAGACGCCTTTTCCGTTAGGCCACGCGGACGCGCAATTGTGTTAGCTGTTGCTGAACAGTGTAATGAGTTATAATAACAGATCAATAACAATGAGATAGAAATTTTTGAATCACAAACGCCAAAAAAATTCACTTAGTTTCGAGTTGGGTTGGGTTGATTTTTGACGGCCAATTATCTAGACGAGGGATATGGGCGGCGGGGCAGGGCCCTCCGTGGGGGTCTTTCTAAGGGAACCTAATCCGTATTAACGCATGGAAGATCCACGGCTCGAAGAAAACCACGAAAACTACGAACGATTAGGCCGACGGGCGCGATTGGGATCGAACCCAGCACTTCCCTTCTACCAGCTTCGAGAGCCACTTAGTGTCGAAGGAATTGAATTTATAAATTTTGCTCTGGCATTCAGTCAATGAATAAATAAACTTATCTTATTTTTCATAAATAAATTGTTTTTAAAGGATGAAAGAAATCAGGCATAAAAAAATCACTTAAATTAACTTTTTCTTATTAAATGCATACACATTTAAACAATCTGTAAGGAAACTTTTAAAAAAATGCCACCGTCCGCGACAGGATTCGAACCTGCAATCTTCTGATTCGAAGTCAGACGCCTTATCCGTTAGGCCACGCGGACGCGCAATTGCGTTAGCTGTTGCTGAACAGTGTAATGAGTTATAATAACAGATCAATAACAATGAGAAAGAAATTTTTGAATCACAAACGCCAAAAAAATTCACTTAGTGTCGAAGGAATTGAATTTATAAATTTTGCTCTGGCATTCAGTCAATGAATAAACAAACTTATCTTATTTTTCATAAATAAATTGTTTTTAAAGGATGAAAGAAATCAGGCATAAAAAATCACTTAAATTAACTTTTTCTTATTAAATGCATACACATTTAAACAATCTGAAAGGAAACTTTAAAAAAAATGCCATCGTCCGCGACAGGATTCGAACCTGCAATCTTCTGATTCGAAGTCAGACGCCTTATCTGTTAGGCCACGTGGACGCGCACCTGTGTCAGCTGTAGCTGAACCGTGTAATAAGTTATAATAACAGATCAATAACAATGAGAAAGAAATTTTTGAATCACAAACGCCAAAAAAAGTCAGTGTCGAAGGAATTGAATTTATAAATTTTGCTCTGGCATTCAGTCAATCAATAAGCAAACTTATCTTATTTTTCATAAATAAATTGTTTTTAAAGGATGAAAGAAATCAGGCATAAAAAATCACTTAAATTAACTTTTTCTTATTAAATGCATACACATTTAAACAATCTGAAAGGAAACTTTAAAAAAATGCCATCGTCCGCGACAGGATTCGAACCTGCAATCTTCTGATTCTAAGTCAGACGCCTTATCCGTTAGGCCACGAGGACGCGCAATTGTGTTAGCTGTTGCTGAACAGTGTAATGAGTTATAATAACAGATCAATAACAATGAGAAAGAAATTTTTGAATCACAAACGCCAAAAAAATTCACTTAGTGTCGAAGGAATTGAATTTATAAATTTTGCTCTGGCATTCAGTCAATGAATAAACAAACTTATCTTATTTTTCATAAATAAATTGTTTTTAAAGGATGAAAGAAATCAGGCATAAAAAATCACTTAAATTAACTTTTTCTTATTAAATGCATACGCATTTAAACAATCTGAAAGGAAACTTAAAAAAAAATGCCATCGTCCGCGACAGGATTCGAACCAGCAATCTTCTGATTCGAAGTCAGACGCCTTATCCGTTAGGCCACGAGGACGCGCAACTGTGTTAGCTGTTGCTGAACAGTGTAATAAGTTATAATAACAGATCAATAACAATGAGAAAGAAATTTTTGAGTCACAAACGCCAAAAAAATTCACTTAGTGTCGAGTTGGGTTGGGTTGATTTTTGACGGCCAATTATCTACACGATGGATATGGGCCCGGGGGCAGTGCCCTCCGTGGGGGTCTTTCTAAGGGAACAAAATCCGTATTAACGCATGGAAGATCCACGGCTCGAAGAAAACCACGAAAACTCCGAACGATTAGGCCGACGGGCGCGATTGGGATCGAACCCAGCACTTCCCTTCTACCAGCTTCGAGAGCCACTTAGTGTCGAAGGAATTGAATTTATAAATTTTGCTCTGGCATTCAGTCAATGAATAAACAAACTTATCTTATTTTTCATAAATAAATTGTTTTTAAAGGATGAAAGAAATCAGGCATAAAAATCACTTAAATTAACTTTTTCTTATTAAACGCATACACATTTAAACAATCTGAAAGGAAACTTTAAAAAAAACGCCACCGTCCACGACAGGATTCGAACCTGCAATCTTCTGATTCGAAGTCAGACGCCTTATCCGTTAGGCCAGGCGGACGCGCAATTGTGTTAGCTGTTGCTGAACAGCGTAATAAGTTATAATAACAGATCAATAACAATGAGAAAGAAATTTTTGAATCACAAACGCCAAAAAAATTCACTTAGTGTCGAGTTGAGTTGGGTTGATTTTTGACGGCCAATTATCTACACGAGGGATATGGGCCCGGGGGCAGTGCCCTCCGTGGGGGTCTTTCTAAGGGAACCTATTCCGTATTAACGCATGGAAGATCCACGGCTCGAAGAAAACCACGAAAACTCCGAACGATTAGGCCGACGGGCGCGATTGGGATCGAACCCAGCACTTCCCTTCTACCAGCTTCGAGAGCCACTTAGTGTCGAAGGAGTTGAATTTATAAATTTTGCTCTGGCATTCAGTCAATGAATAAACAAACTTATCTTATTTTTCATAAATAAATTGTTTTTAAAGGATGAAAGAAATCAGGCATAAAAAATCACTTAAATTGACTTTTTCTTATTAAATGCATACACATTTAAACAATCTGAAAGGAAACTTTAAAAAAAATGCCACCGTCCGCGACAGGATTCGAACCTGCAATCTTCTGATTCGAAGTCAGACGCCTTATCCGTTAGGCCACGCGGACGCGCAATTGTGTTAGCTGTTGCTGAACAGTGTAATGAGTTATAATAACAGATCAATAACAATGAGAAAGAAATTTTTGAATCACAAACGCCAAAAAAATTCACTTAGTGTCGAAGGAATTGAATTTATAAATTTTGCTCTGGCATTCAGTCAATGAATAAACAAACTTATCTTATTTTTCATAAATAAATTGTTTTTAAAGGATGAAACAAATCAGGCATAAAAAATCACTTAAATTAACTTTTTCTTATTAAATGCATACACATTTAAACAATCTGAAAGGAAACTTTAAAAAAATGCCATCGTCCGCGACAGGATTCGAACCTGCAATCTTCTGATTCGAAGTCAGGCGCCTTATCTGTTAGGCCACGTGGACGCGCACCTGTGTCAGCTGTAGCTGAACAGTGTAATAAGTTATAATAACAGATCAATAACAATGAGAAAGAAATTTTTGAATCACAAACGCCAAAAAAAGTCAGTGTCGAAGGAATTGAATTTATAAATTTTGCTCTGGCATTCAGTCAATCAATAAGCAAACTTATCTTATTTTTCATAAATAAATTGTTTTTAAAGGATGAAAGAAATCAGGCATAAAAAATCACTTAAATTAACTTTTTCTTATTAAATGCATACACATTTAAACAATCTGAAAGGAAACTTTAAAAAAAATGCCATCGTCCGCGACAGGATTCGAACCTGCAATCTTCTGATTCGAAGTCAGACGCATTATCTGTTAGGCCACGTGGACGCGCACCTGTGTCAGCTGTAGCTGAACAGTGTAATAAGTTATAATAACAGATCAATAACAATGAGAAAGAAATTTTTGAATCACAAACGCCAAAAAAAGTCAGTGTCGAAGGAATTGAATTTATAAATTTTGCTCTGGCATTCAGTCAATCAATAAGCAAACTTATCTTATTTTTCATAAATAAATTGTTTTTAAAGGATGAAAGAAATCAGGCATAAAAAATCACTTAAATTAACTTTTTCTTATTAAATGCATACACATTTAAACAATCTGAAAGGAAACTTAAAAAAAATGCCATCGTCCGCGACAGGATTCGAACCTGCAATCTTCTGATTCTAAGTCAGACGCCTTATCCGTTAGGCCACGCGGACGCGCAATTGTGTTAGCTGTTGCTAAACAGTGTAATGAGTTATAATAACAAATCAATAACAATGAAAAAGAAATTTTTGAATCACAAACGCCAAAAAAATTCACTTAGTGTCGAGTTGGGTTGGGTTGATTTTTGACGGCCAATTATCTACACGAGGGATATGGGCCCGGGGGCAGTGCCCTCCGTGGGGGTCTTTCTAAGAGAACCTAATCCGTATTAACGCATGGAAGATCCACGGCTCGAAGAAAACCACGAAAACTCCGAACGATTAGGCCGACGGGCGCGACTGGGATCGAACCCAGTACTTCCTTCTACCAGCTTCGAGAGCCACTTAGTGTCGAAGGAATTGAATTTATAAATTTTGCTCTGGCATTCAGTCAATGAATAAACAAACTTATCTTATTTTTCATAAATATATTGTTTTTAAAGGATGAAAGAAATCAGGCATAAAAAATCACTTAAATTAACTTTTTCTTATTAAATGCTGGTTGGTTGTATTTATGTCGGCCAATTATCTGCACGTGGGATATGGGCCCTAGGGGGGGAGTGCCTTCCGTGGAGGTCTTTCTATGGGAACCTAATCCGTATTAACGCTTGGAGAACCAAGGCTCGAAGAAAACCACGAAAACTCCGAACGATTAGGCCGACGGGCGCGATTGGGATCGAACCCAGCACTTCCCGTCTACCAGCTTCGAGAGCAGAACCTCTCGGCCACCTTATTAAATGCATACACATTTAAACAATCTGAAAGGAAACTTTAAAAAAAATGCCACCGTCCGCGACAGGATTCGAACCTGCAATCTTCTGATTCGAAGTCAGACGCCTTTTCCGTTAGGCCACGCGGACGCGCAATTGTGTTAGCTGTTGCTGAACAGTGTAATGAGTTATAATAACAGATCAATAACAATGAGATAGAAATTTTTGAATCACAAACGCCAAAAAAATTCACTTAGTGTCGAGTTGGGTTGGGTTGATTTTTGACGGCCAATTATCTACACGAGGGATATGGGCGGCGGGGCAGGGCCCTCCGTGGGGGTCTTTCTAAGGGAACCTAATCCGTATTAACGCATGGAAGATCCACGGCTCGAAGAAAACCACGAAAACTCCGAACGATTAGGCCGACGGGCGCGATTGGGATCGAACCCAGCACTTCCCTTCTACCAGCTTCGAGAGCCACTTAGTGTCGAAGGAATTGAATTTATAAATTTTGCTCTGGCATTCAGTCAATGAATAAATAAACTTATCTTTTTTTTCATAAATAAATTGTTTTTAAAGGATAAAAGAAATCAGGCATAAAAAATCACTTAAATTAACTTTTTCTTATTAAATGCATACGCATTTAAACAATCTGAAAGGAAACTTAAAAAAAAATGCCATCGTCCGCGACAGGATTCGAACCAGCAATCTTCTTATTCGAAGTCAGACGCCTTATCCGTTAGGCCACGCGGACGCGCAATTGTGTTAGCTGTTGCTGAACAGTGTAATAAGTTATAATAACAGATCAATAACAATGAGAAAGAAATTTTTGAATCACAAACGCCAAAAAAATTCACTTAGTGTCGAGTTGGGTTGGGTAGATTTTTGACGGCCAATTATCTACACGAGGGATATGGGCCCGGGGGCAGTGCCCTCCGTGGGGGTCTTTCTAAGGGAACATAATCCGTATTAACGCATGGAAGATCCACGGCTCGAAGAAAACCACGAAAACTCCGAACGATTAGGCCGACGGGCGCGATTGGGATCGAACCCAGCACTTCCCTTCTACCAGCTTCGAGAGCCACTTAGTGTCGAAGGAATTGAATTTATAAATTTTGCTCTGGCATTCAGTCAATGAATAAACAAACTTATCTTATTTTTCATAAATAAATTGTTTTTAAAGGATGAAAGAAATCAGGCATAAAAATCACTTAAATTAACTTTTTCTTATTAAACGCATACACATTTAAACAATCTGAAAGGAAACTTTAAAAAAAACGCCACCGTCCACGACAGGATTCGAACCTGCAATCTTCTGATTCGAAGTCAGACGCCTTATCCGTTAGGCCAGGCGGACGCGCAATTGTGTTAGCTGTTGCTGAACAGTGTAATAAGTTATAATAACAGATCAATAACAATGAGAAAGAAATTTTTGAATCACAAACGCCAAAAAAATTCACTTAGTGTCGAGTTGGGTTGGGTTGATTTTTGACGGCCAATTATCTACACGAGGGATATGGGCCCGGGGGCAGTGCCCTCCGTGGGGGTCTTTCTAAGGGAACCTATTCCGTATTAACGCATGGAAGATCCACGGCTCGAAGAAAACCACGAAAACTCCGAACGATTAGGCCGACGGGCGCGATTGGGATCGAACCCAGCACTTCCCGTCTACCAGCTTCGAGAGCAGAACCTCTCGGCCACCTTATTAAATGCATACACATTTAAACAATCTGAAAGGAAACTTTAAAAAAAATGCCACCGTCCGCGACAGGATTCGAACCTGCAATCTTCTGATTCGAAGTCAGACGCCTTTTCCGTTAGGCCACGCGGACGCGCAATTGTGTTAGCTGTTGCTGAACAGTGTAATGATTTATAATAACAGATCAATAACAATGAGATAGAAATTTTTGAATCACAAACGCCAAAAAAATTCACTTAGTGTCGAGTTGGGTTGGGTTGATTAATGACGGCCAATTATCTACACGAGGGATATGGGCGGCGGGGCAGGGCCCTCCGTGGGGGTCTTTCTAAGGGAACCTAATCCGTATTAACGCATGGAAGGGTTGGGGTTGATTTTTGACGGCCAATTATCTGCACGAGGGATATAGGCCCGGGGGGAGTGCCCTCCGTGGGGGTCTTTCTAAGGGAACCTAATCCGTATTAACGCATGGAAGATCCACGGCTCGAAGAAAACCACGAAAACTCCGAACGATTAGGCCGACGGGCGCGATTGGGATCGAACCCAGCACTTCCCTTCTACCAGCTTCGAGAGCCACTTAGTGTCGAAGGAATTGAATTTATAAATTTTGCTCTGGCATTCAGTCAATGAATAAATAAACTTATCTTATTTTTCATAAATAAATTGTTTTTAAAGGATGAAAGAAATCAGGCATAACAAAATCACTAAAATTAACTTTTTCTTATTAAATGCATACACATTTAAACAATCTGTAAGGAAACTTTAAAAAAAATGCCACCGTCCGCGACAGGATTCGAACCTGCAATCTTCTGATTCGAAGTCAGACGCCTTATCCGTTAGGCCACGCGGACGCGCAATTGTGTCAGCTGTTGCTGAACAGTGTAATGAGTTATAATAACAGATCAATAACAATGAGAAAGAAATTTTTGAATCACAAACGCCAAAAAAATTCACTTAGTGTCGAAGGAATTGAATTTATAAATTTTGCTCTGGCATTCAGTCAATGAATAAACAAACTTATCTTTTTTTTCATAAATAAATTGTTTTTAAAGGATGAAAGAAATCAGGCATAAAAAATCACTTAAATTAACTTTTTCTTATTAAATGCATATGCATTTAAACAATCTGAAAGGAAACTTAAAAAAAAATGCCATCGTCCGCGACAGGATTCGAACCAGCAATCTTCTGATTCGAAGTCAGACGCCTTATCTGTTAGGCCACGTGGACGGGCCCCTGTGTCAGCTGTAGCTGAACAGTGTAATAAGTTATAATAACAGATCAATAACAATGAGAAAGAAATTTTTGAATCACAAACGCCAAAAAAAGTCAGTGTCGAAGGAATTGAATTTATAAATTTTGCTCTGGCATTCAGTCAATCAATAAGCAAACTTATCTTATTTTTCATAAATAAATTGTTTTTAAAGGATGAAAGAAATCAGGCATAAAAAATCACTTAAATTAACTTTTTCTTATTAAATGCATACACATTTAAACAATCTGAAAGGAAACTTAAAAAAAATGCCATCGTCCGCGACAGGATTCGAACCTGCAATCTTCTGATTCTAAGTCAGACGCCTTATCCGTTAGGGCACGCGGACGCGCAATTGTGTTAGCTGTTGCTGAACAGTGTAATGAGTTATAATAACAGATCAATAACAATGAGAAAGAAATTTTTGAATCACAAACGCCAAAAAAATTCACTTAGTGTCGAGTTGGGTTGGGTTGATTTTTGACGGCCAATTATCTACACGAGGGATATGGGCCCGGGGGCAGTGCCCTCCGTGGGGGTCTTTCTAAGAGAACCTAATCCGTATTAACGCATGGAAGATCCACGGCTCGAAGAAAACCACGAAAACTCCGAACGATTAGGCCGACGGGCGCGACTGGGATCGAACCCAGTACTTCCTTCTACCAGCTTCGAGAGCCACTTAGTGTCGAAGGAATTGAATTTATAAATTTTGCTCTGGCATTCAGTCAATGAATAAACAAACTTATCTTATTTTTCATAAATATATTGTTTTTAAAGGATGAAAGAAATCAGGCATAAAAAATCACTTAAATTAACTTTTTCTTATTAAATGCTGGTTGGTTGTATTTATGTCGGCCAATTATCTGCACGTGGGATATGGGCCCTAGGGGGGGAGTGCCTTCCGTGGAGGTCTTTCTATGGGAACCTAATCCGTATTAACGCTTGGAGAACCAAGGCTCGAAGAAAACCACGAAAACTCCGAACGATTAGGCCGACGGGCGCGATTGGGATCGAACCCAGCACTTCCCGTCTACCAGCTTCGAGAGCAGAACCTCTCGGCCACCTTATTAAATGCATACACATTTAAACAATCTGAAAGGAAACTTTAAAAAAAATGCCACCGTCCGCGACAGGATTCGAACCTGCAATCTTCTGATTCGAAGTCAGACGCCTTTTCCGTTAGGCCACGCGGACGCGCAATTGTGTTAGCTGTTGCTGAACAGTGTAATGAGTTATAATAACAGATCAATAACAATGAGATAGAAATTTTTGAATCACAAACGCCAAAAAAATTCACTTAGTGTCGAGTTGGGTTGGGTTGATTTTTGACGGCCAATTATCTACACGAGGGATATGGGCGGCGGGGCACGGCCCTCCGTGGGGGTCTTTCTAAGGGAACCTAATCCGTATTAACGCATGGAAGATCCACGGCTCGAAGAAAACCACGAAAACTCCGAACGATTAGGCCGACGGGCGCGATTGGGATCGAACCCAGCACTTCCCTTCTACCAGCTTCGAGAGCCACTTAGTGTCGAAGGAATTGAATTTATAAATTTTGCTCTGGCATTCAGTCAATGAATAAATAAACTTATCTTATTTTTCATAAATAAATTGTTTTTAAAGGATGAAAGAAATCAGGCATAACAAAATCACTAAAATTAACTTTTTCTTATTAAATGCATACACATTTAAACAATCTGTAAGGAAACTTTAAAAAAAATGCCACCGTCCGCGACAGGATTCGAACCTGCAATCTTCTGATTCGAAGTCAGACGCCTTATCCGTTAGGCCACGCGGACGCGCAATTGTGTCAGCTGTTGCTGAACAGTGTAATGAGTTATAATAACAGATCAATAACAATGAGAAAGAAATTTTTGAATCACAAACGCCAAAAAAATTCACTTAGTGTCGAAGGAATTGAATTTATAAATTTTGCTCTGGCATTCAGTCAATGAATAAACAAACTTATCTTTTTTTTCATAAATAAATTGTTTTTAAAGGATGAAAGAAATCAGGCATAAAAAATCACTTAAATTAACTTTTTCTTATTAAATGCATATGCATTTAAACAATCTGAAAGGAAACTTAAAAAAAAATGCCATCGTCCGCGACAGGATTCGAACCAGCAATCTTCTGATTCGAAGTCAGACGCCTTATCCGTTAGGCCACGCGGACGCGCAACTGTGTTAGCTGTTGCTGAACAGTGTAATAAGTTATAATAACAGATCAATAACAATGAGAAAGAAATTTTTGAATCACAAACGCCAAAAAAATTCACTTAGTGTCGAGTTGCGTTGGGTTGATTTTTGACGGCCAATTATCTACACGAGGGATATGGGCCCGGGGGCAGTGCCCTCCGTGGGGGTCTTTCTAAGGGAACCTAATCCGTATTAACGCATGGAAGATCCACGGCTCGAAGAAAACCACGAAAACTCCGAACGATTAGGCCGACGGGCGCGATTGGGATCGAACCCAGCACTTCCCTTCTACCAGCTTCGAGAGCCACTTAGTGTCGAAGGAATTGAATTTATAAATTTTGCTCTGGCATTCAGTCAATGAATAAACAAACTTATCTTATTTTTCATAAATAAATTGTTTTTAAAGGATGAAAGAAATCAGGCATAAAAATCACTTAAATTAACTTTTTCTTATTAAACGCATACACATTTAAACAATCTGAAAGGAAACTTTAAAAAAAATGCCACCGTCCACGACAGGATTCGAACCTGCAATCTTCTGATTCGAAGTCAGACGCCTTATCTGTTAGGCCACGTGGACGGGCCCCTGTGTCAGCTGTAGCTGAACAGTGTAATAAGTTATAATAACAGATCAATAACAATGAGAAAGAAATTTTTGAATCACAAACGCCAAAAAAAGTCAGTGTCGAAGGAATTGAATTTATAAATTTTGCTCTGGCATTCAGTCAATCAATAAGCAAACTTATCTTATTTTTCATAAATAAATTGTTTTTAAAGGATGAAAGAAATCAGGCATAAAAAATCACTTAAATTAACTTTTTCTTATTAAATGCATACACATTTAAACAATCTGAAAGGAAACTTAAAAAAAATGCCATCGTCCGCGACAGGATTCGAACCTGCAATCTTCTGATTCTAAGTCAGACGCCTTATCCGTTAGGGCACGCGGACGCGCAATTGTGTTAGCTGTTGCTGAACAGTGTAATGAGTTATAATAACAGATCAATAACAATGAGAAAGAAATTTTTGAATCACAAACGCCAAAAAAATTCACTTAGTGTCGAGTTGGGTTGGGTTGATTTTTGACGGCCAATTATCTACACGAGGGATATGGGCCCGGGGGCAGTGCCCTCCGTGGGGGTCTTTCTAAGAGAACCTAATCCGTATTAACGCATGGAAGATCCACGGCTCGAAGAAAACCACGAAAACTCCGAACGATTAGGCCGACGGGCGCGACTGGGATCGAACCCAGTACTTCCTTCTACCAGCTTCGAGAGCCACTTAGTGTCGAAGGAATTGAATTTATAAATTTTGCTCTGGCATTCAGTCAATGAATAAACAAACTTATCTTATTTTTCATAAATATATTGTTTTTAAAGGATGAAAGAAATCAGGCATAAAAAATCACTTAAATTAACTTTTTCTTATTAAATGCTGGTTGTTTGTATTTATGTCGGCTAATTATCTGCACGTGGGATATGGGCCCTAGGGGGGGAGTGCCTTCCGTGGAGGTCTTTCTAAGGGAACCTAATCCGTATTAACGCTTGGAGAACCAAGGCTCGAAGAAAACCACGAAAACTCCGAACGATTAGGCCGACGGGCGCGATTGGGATCGAACCCAGCACTTCCCGTCTACCAGCTTCGAGAGCAGAACCTCTCGGCCACCTTATTAAATGCATACACATTTAAACAATCTGAAAGGAAACTTTAAAAAAAATGCCACCGTCCGCGACAGGATTCGAACCTGCAATCTTCTGATTCGAAGTCAGACGCCTTTTCCGTTAGGCCACGCGGACGCGCAATTGTGTTAGCTGTTGCTGAACAGTGTAATGAGTTATAATAACAGATCAATAACAATGAGATAGAAATTTTTGAATCACAAACGCCAAAAAAATTCACTTAGAGTCGAGTTGGGTTGGGTTGATTTTTGACGGCCAATTATCTACACGAGGGATATGGGCGGCGGGGCAGGGCCCTCCGTGGGGGTCTTTCTAAGGGAACCTAATCCGTATTAACGCATGGAAGATCCATGGCTCGAAGAAAACCACGAAAACTCCGAACGATTAGGCCGACGGGCGCGATTGGGATCGAACCCAGCACTTCCCTTCTACCAGCTTCGAGAGCCACTTAGTGTCGAAGGAATTGAATTTATAAATTTTGCTCTGGCATTCAGTCAATGAATAAACAAACTTATCTTATTTTTCATAAATAAATTGTTTTTAAAGGATGAAAGAAATCAGGCATAAAAAATCACTTAAATTAACTTTTTCTTATTAAATGCATACACATTTAAACAATCTGAAAGGAAACTTAAACAAAAATGCCATCTTCCGCGACAGGCTTCGAACCTGCAATCTTCTGATTCGAAGTCAGACGCCTTATCCGTTAGGCCACGCGGACGCGCAATTGTGTTAGCTGTTGCTGAACAGTGTAATAAGTTATAATAACAGATCAATAACAATGAGAAAGAAATTTTTGAATCACAAACGCCAAAAAAATTCACTTAGTGTCGAGTTGGTTTGGGTTGATTTTTGACGGCCAATTATCTACACGAGGGATATGGGACCGGGGGCAGTGCCCTCCGTGGGGGTCTTTCTAAGGGAACCTAATCCGTATTAACGCATGGAAGATCCACGGCTCGAAGAAAACCACGAAAACTTCGAACGATTAGGCCGACGGGCGCGATTGGGATCTAACCCAGTACTTCCCTTCTACCAGCTTCGAGAGCCACTTAGTGTCGAAGGAATTGAATTTATAAATTTTGCTCTGGCATTCAGTCAATGAATAAATAAACTTATCTTATTTTTCATAAATAAATTGTTTTTAAAGGATGAAAGAAATCAGGCATAAAAAAATCACTTAAATTAACTTTTTCTTATTAAATGCATACACATTTAAACAATCTGTAAGGAAACTTTTAAAAAAATGCCACCGTCCGCGACAGGATTCGAACCTGCAATCTTCTGATTCGAAGTCAGACGCCTTATCCGTTAGGCCACGCGGACGCGCAATTGCGTTAGCTGTTGCTGAACAGTGTAATGAGTTATAATAACAGATCAATAACAATGAGAAAGAAAATTTTTGAATCACAAACGCCAAAAAAATTCACTTAGTGTCGAAGGAATTGAATTTATAAATTTTGCTCTGGCATTCAGTCAATGAATAAACAAACTTATCTTATTTTTCATAAATAAATTGTTTTTAAAGGATGAAAGAAATCAGGCATAAAAAATCACTTAAATTAACTTTTTCTTATTAAATGC
The DNA here is from genome assembly GCA_963932465.1 of Maratus speciosus. Classification (NCBI taxonomy): domain Eukaryota; kingdom Metazoa; phylum Arthropoda; class Arachnida; order Araneae; family Salticidae; genus Maratus; species Maratus speciosus. Next base: position 153,671,862 of record OZ010786.1, read on the forward strand.
ATACGCATTTAAACAATCTGAAAGGAAACTTAAAAAAAAAATGCCATCTTCCGCGACAGGATTCGAACCAGCAATCTTCTGATTCGAAGTCAGACGCCTTATCCGTTAGGCCACGCGGACGCGCAACTGTGTTAGCTGTTGCTGAACAGTGTAATAAGTTATAATAACAGATCAATAACAATGAGAAAGAAATTTTTGAATCACAAACGCCAAAAAAATTCACTTAGTGTCGAGTTGGGTTGGGTTGATTTTTGACGGCCAATTATCTACACGAGGGATATGGGCCCGGGGGCAGTGCCCTCCGTGGGGGTCTTTCTAAGGGAACATAATCCGTATTAACGCATGGAAGATCCACGGCTCGAAGAAAACCACGAAAACTCCGAACGATTAGGCCGACGGGCGCGATTGGGATCGAACCCAGCACTTCCCTTCTACCAGCTTCGAGAGCCACTTAGTGTCGAAGGAATTGAATTTATAAATTTTGCTCTGGCATTCAGTCAATGAATAAACAAACTTATCTTATTTTTCATAAATAAATTGTTTTTAAAGGATGAAAGAAATCAGGCATAAAAAATCACTTAAATTAACTTTTTCTTATTAAATGCATACACATTTAAACAATCTGAAAGGAAACTTTAAAAAAAATGCCATCGTCCGCGACAGGATTCGAACCTGCAATCTTCTGATTCGAAGTCAGACGCCTTATCTGTTAGGCCACGTGGACGCGCACCTGTGTCAGCTGTAGCTGAACAGTGTAATAAGTTATAATAACAGATCAATAACAATGAGAAAGAAATTTTTGAATCACAAACGCCAAAAAAATTCACTTAGTGTCGAGTTGGGTTGGGTTGATTTTTGACGGCCAATTATCTACACGAGGGATATGGGCACGGGGGCAGTGCCCTCCGTGGGGGTCTTTCTAAGGGAACCTAATCCGTATTAACGCATGGAAGATCCACGGCTCGAAGAAAACCACGAAAACTTCGAACGATTAGGCCGACGGGCGCGATTGGGATCGAACCCAGTACTTCCCTTCTACCAGCTTCGAGAGCCACTTAGTGTCGAAGGAATTGAATTTATAAATTTTGCTCTGGCATTCAGTCAATGAATAAATAAACTTATCTTATTTTTCATAAATAAATTGTTTTTAAAGGATGAAAGAAATCAGGCATAAAAAAATCACTTAAATTAACTTTTTCTTATTAAATGCATACACATTTAAACAATCTGTAAGGAAACTTTAAAAAAAATGCCACCGTCCACGACAGGATTCGAACCTGCAATCTTCTGATTCGAAGTCAGACGCCTTATCCGTTAGGCCACGCGGACGCGCAATTGTGTTAGCTGTTGCTGAACAGTGTAATAAGTTATAATAACAGATCAATAACAATGAGAAAGAAATTTTTGAATCACAAACGCCAAAAAAATTCACTTAGTGTCGAAGGAATTGAATTTATAAATTTTGCTCTGGCATTCAGTCAATGAATAAACAAATTTATCTTATTTTTCATAAATAAATTGTTTTTAAAGGATGAAAGAAATCAGGCATAAAAATCACTTAAATTAACTTTTTCTTATTAATCGCATACACATTTAAACAATCTGAAAGGAAACTTTAAAAAAAATGCCACCGTCCGCGACAGGATTCGAAGCTGCAATCTTCTGATTCGAAGTCAGACGCCTTATCCGTTAGGCCACGCGGACGCGCAATTGTGTTAGCTGTTGCTGAACAGTGTAATGAGTTATAATAACAGATCAATAACAATGAGAAAGAAATTTTTGAATCACAAACGCCAAAAAAATTCACTTAGTGTCGAAGGAATTGAATTTATAAATTTTGCTCTGGCATTCAGTCAATGAATAAACAAACTTATCTTATTTTTCATAAATAAATTGTTTTTAAAGGATGAAAGAAATCAGGCATAAAAAATCACTTAAATTAACTTTTTCTTATTAAATGCATACGCATTTAAACAATCTGAAAGGAAACTTAAAAAAAAATGCCATCGTCCGCGACAGGATTCGAACCAGCAATCTTCTGATTCGAAGTCAGACGCCTTATCCGTTAGGCCACGCGGACGCGCAACTGTATTAGCTGTTGCTGAACAGTGTAATAAGTTATAATAACAGATCAATAACAATGAGAAAGAAATTTTTGAATCACAAACGCCAAAAAAATTCACTTAGTGTCGAGCTGGGTTGGGTTGATTTTTGACGGCCAATTATCTACACGAGGGATATGGGCCCGGGGGCAGTGCCCTCCGTGGGGGTCTTTCTAAGGGAACATAATCCGTATTAACGCATGGAAGATCCACGGCTCGAAGAAAACCACGAAAACTTCGAACGATTAGGCCGACGGGCGCGATTGGGATCGAACCCAGCACTTCCCTTCTACCAGCTTCGAGAGCCACTTAGTGTCGAAGGAATTGAATTTATAAATTTTGCTCTGGCATTCAGTCAATGAATAAACAAACTTATCTTATTTTTCATAAATAAATTGTTTTTAAAGGATGAAAGAAGTCAGGCATAAAAATCACTTAAATTAACTTTTTCTTATTAAACGCATACACATTTAAACAATCTGAAAGGAAACTTTTAAAAAAATGCTACCGTCCACGACAGGATTCGAACCTGCAATCTTCTGATTCGAAGTCAGACGCCTTATCCGTTAGGCCACGCGGACGCGCAATTGTGTTAGCTGTTGCTGAACAGTGTAATAAGTTATAATAACAGATAAATAACAATGAGAAAGAAATTTTTGAATCACAAACACCAAAAAAATTCACTTAGTGTCGAGTTGGGTTGGGTTGATTTTTGACGGCCAATTATCTACACGAGGGATATGGGCCCGGGGGCAGTGCCCTCCGTGGGGGTCTTTCTAAGGGAACCTAATCCGTATTAACGCATGGAAGATCCACGGCTCGAAGAAAACCACGAAAACTCCGAACGATTAGGCCGACGGGCGCGATTGGGATCGAACCCAGCACTTCCCTTCTACCAGCTTCGAGAGCCACTTAGTGTCGAAGGAATTGAATTTATAAATTTTGCTCTGGCATTCAGTCAATGAATAAACAAACTTATCTTATTTTTCATAAATAAATTTTTTTTAAAGGATGAAAGAAATCAGGCATAAAAAATCACTTAAATTAACTTTTTCTTATTAAATGCATACACATTTAAACAATCTGAAAGGAAACTTTAAAAAAAATGCCATCGTCCGCGACAGGATTCGAACCTGCAATCTTCTGATTCGAAGTCAGACGCCTTATCTGTTAGGCCACGTGGACGCGCACCTGTGTCAGGTGTAGCTGAACAGTGTAATAAGTTATAATAACAGATCAATAACAATGAGAAAGAAATTTTTGAATCACAAACGCCAAAAAAAGTCAGTGTCGAAGGAATTGAATTTATAAATTTTGCTCTGGCATTCAGTCAATCAATAAGCAAACTTATCTTATTTTTCATAAATAAATTGTTTTTAAAGGATGAAAGAAATCAGGCATAAAAAATCACTTAAATTAACTTTTTCTTATTAAATGCATACACATTTAAACAATCTGAAAGGAAACTTTAAAAAAAATGCCATCGTCCGCGACAGGATTCGAACCTGCAATCTTCTGATTCGAAGTCAGACGCCTTATCTGTTAGGCCACGTGGACGCGCACCTGTGTCAGCTGTAGCTGAACAGTGTAATAAGTTATAATAACAGATCAATAACAATGAGAAAGAAATTTTTGAATCACAAACGCCAAAAAAATTCACTTAGTGTCGAGTTGGGTTGGGTTGATTTTTGACGGCCAATTATCTACACGAGGGATATGGGCACGGGGGCAGTGCCCTCCGTGGGGGTCTTTCTAAGGGAACCTAATCCGTATTAACGCATGGAAGATCCACGGCTCGAAGAAAACCACGAAAACTTCGAACGATTAGGCCGACGGGCGCGATTGGGATCGAACCCAGTACTTCCCTTCTACCAGCTTCGAGAGCCACTTAGTGTCGAAGGAATTGAATTTATAAATTTTGCTCTGGCATTCAGTCAATGAATAAATAAACTTATCTTATTTTTCATAAATAAATTGTTTTTAAAGGATGAAAGAAATCAGGCATAAAAAAATCACTTAAATTAACTTTTTCTTATTAAATGCATACACATTTAAACAATCTGTAAGGAAACTTTAAAAAAAATGCCACCGTCCACGACAGGATTCGAACCTGCAATCTTCTGATTCGAAGTCAGACGCCTTATCCGTTAGGCCACGCGGACGCGCAATTGTGTTAGCTGTTGCTGAACAGTGTAATAAGTTATAATAACAGATCAATAACAATGAGAAAGAAATTTTTGAATCACAAACGCCAAAAAAATTCACTTAGTGTCGAAGGAATTGAATTTATAAATTTTGCTCTGGCATTCAGTCAATGAATAAACAAACTTATCTTATTTTTCATAAATAAATTGTTTTTAAAGGATGAAAGAAATCAGGCATAAAAATCACTTAAATTAACTTTTTCTTATTAAACGCATACACATTTAAACAATCTGAAAGGAAACTTTAAAAAAAATGCCACCGTCCGCGACAGGATTCGAAGCTGCAATCTTCTGATTCGAAGTCAGACGCCTTATCCTTTAGGCCACGCGGACGCGCAATTGTGTTAGCTGTTGCTGAACAGTGTAATGAGTTATAATAACAGATCAATAACAATGAGAAAGAAATTTTTGAATCACAAACGCCAAAAAAATTCACTTAGTGTCGAAGGAATTGAATTTATAAATTTTGCTCTGGCATTCAGTCAATGAATAAACAAACTTATCTTATTTTTCATAAATAAATTGTTTTTAAAGGATGAAAGAAATCAGGCATAAAAATCACTTAAATTAACTTTTTCTTATTAAACGCATACACATTTAAACAATCTGAAAGGAAACTTTTAAAAAAATGCCACCGTCCACGACAGGATTCGAACCTGCAATCTTCTGATTCGAAGTCAGACGCCTTATCCGTTAGGCCACGCGGACGCGCAATTGTGTTAGCTGTTGCTGAACAGTGTAATAAGTTATAATAACAGATAAATAACAATGAGAAAGAAATTTTTGAATCACAAACGCCAAAAAAATTCACTTAGTGTCGAGTTGGGTTGGGTTGATTTTTGACGGCCAATTATCTACACGAGGGATATGGGCCCGGGGGCAGTGCCCTCCGTGGGGGTCTTTCTAAGGGAACCTAATCCGTATTAACGCATGGAAGATCCACGGCTCGAAGAAAACCACGAAAACTCCGAACGATTAGGCCGACGGGCGCGATTGGGATCGAACCCAGCACTTCCCTTCTACCAGCTTCGAGAGCCACTTAGTGTCGAAGGAATTGAATTTATAAATTTTGCTCTGGCATTCAGTCAATGAATAAACAAACTTATCTTATTTTTCATAAATAAATTTTTTTTAAAGGATGAAAGAAATCAGGCATAAAAAATCACTTAAATTAACTTTTTCTTATTAAATGCATACACATTTAAACAATCTGAAAGGAAACTTTAAAAAAAATGCCATCGTCCGCGACAGGATTCGAACCTGCAATCTTCTGATTCGAAGTCAGACGCCTTATCCTTTAGGCCACGCGGACGCGCAATTGTGTTAGCTGTTGCTGAACAGTGTAATGAGTTATAATAACAGATCAATAACAATGAGAAAGAAATTTTTGAATCACAAACGCCAAAAAAAGTCAGTGTCGAAGGAATTGAATTTATAAATTTTGCTCTGGCATTCAGTCAATCAATAAGCAAACTTATCTTATTTTTCATAAATAAATTGTTTTTAAAGGATGAAAGAAATCAGGCATAAAAAATCACTTAAATTAACTTTTTCTTATTAAATGCATACACATTTAAACAATCTGAAAGGAAACTTAAAAAAAATGCCATCGTCCGGGACAGGATTCGAACCTGCAATCTTCTGATTCTAAGTCAGACGCCTTATCCGTTAGGCCACGCGGACGCGCAATTGTGTTAGCTGTTGCTGAACAGTGTAATGAGTTATAATAACAGATCAATAACAATGAGAAAGAAATTTTTGAATCACAAACGCCAAAAAAATTCACTTAGTGTCGAGTTGGGTTGGGTTGATTTTTGACGGCCAATTATCTACACGAGGGATATGGGCCCGGGGGCAGTGCCCTCCGTGGGGGTCTTTCTAAGAGAACCTAATCCGTATTAACGCATGGAAGATCCACGGCTCGAAGAAAACCACGAAAACTCCGAACGATTAGGCCGACGGGCGCGACTGGGATCGAACCCAGTACTTCCTTCTACCAGCTTCGAGAGCCACTTAGTGTCGAAGGAATTGAATTTATAAATTTTGCTCTGGCATTCAGTCAATGAATAAACAAACTTATCTTATTTTTCATAAATATATTGTTTTTAAAGGATGAAAGAAATCAGGCATAAAAAATCACTTAAATTAACTTTTTCTTATTAAATGCTGGTTGTTTGTATTTATGTCGGCTAATTATCTGCACGTGGGATATGGGCCCTAGGGGGGGAGTGCCTTCCGTGGAGGTCTTTCTAAGGGAACCTAATCCGTATTAACGCTTGGAGAACCAAGGCTCGAAGAAAACCACGAAAACTCCGAACGATTAGGCCGACGGGCGCGATTGGGATCGAACCCAGTACTTCCCGTCTATCAGCTTCGAGAGCAGAACCTCTCGGCCACCTTATTAAATGCATACACATTTAAACAATCTGAAAGGAAACTTTAAAAAAAATGCCACCGTCCGCGACAGGATTCGAACCTGCAATCTTCTGATTCGAAGTCAGACGCCTTTTCCGTTAGGCCACGCGGACGCGCAAATGTGTTAGCTGTTGCTGAACAGTGTAATGAGTTATAATAACAGATCAATAACAATGACAAAGAAATTTTTGAATCACAAACGCCAAAAAAATTCACTTAGAGTCGAGTTGGGTTGGGTTGATTTTTGACGGCCAATTATCTACACGAGGGATATGGGCGGCGGGGCAGGGCCCTCCGTGGGGGTCTTTCTAAGGGAACCTAATCCGTATTAACGCATGGAAGATCCATGGCTCGAAGAAAACCACGAAAACTCCGAACGATTAGGCCGACGGGCGCGATTGGGATCGAACCCAGCACTTCCCTTCTACCAGCTTCGAGAGCCACTTAGTGTCGAAGGAATTGAATTTATAAATTTTGCTCTGGCATTCAGTCAATGAATAAACAAACTTATCTTATTTTTCATAAATAAATTGTTTTTAAAGGATGAAAGAAATCAGGCATAAAAAAATCACTTAAATTAACTTTTTCTTATTAAATGCATACACATTTAAACAATCTGAAAGGAAACTTTAAAAAAAATGCCACCGTCCGCGACAGGATTCGAACCTGCAATCTTCTGATTCGAAGTCAGACGCCTTATCCGTTAGGCCACGCGGACGCGCAATTGTGTTAGCTGTTGCTGAACAGTGTAATGAGTTATAATAACAGATCAATAACAATGAGAAAGAAATTTTTGAATCACAAACGCCAAAAAAATTCACTTAGTGTCGAAGGAATTGAATTTATAAATTTTGCTCTGGCATTCAGTCAATGAATAAACAAACTTATCTTATTTTTCATAAATAAATTGTTTTTAAAGGATGAAAGAAATCAGGCATAAAAAATCACTTAAATTAACTTTTTCTTATTAAATGCATACACATTTAAACAATCTGAAAGGAAACTTAAACAAAAATGCCATCGTCCGCGACAGGATTCGAACCTGCAATCTTCTGATTCGAAGTCAGACGCCTTATCCGTTAGGCCACGCGGACGCGCAATTGTGTTAGCTGTTGCTGAACAGTGTAATAAGTTATAATAACAGATCAATAACAATGAGAAAGAAATTTTTGAATCACAAACGCCAAAAAAATTCACTTAGTGTCGAGTTGGGTTGGGTTGATTTTTGACGGCCAATTATCTACACGAGGGATATGGGCCCGGGGGCAGTGCCCTCCGTGGGGGTCTTTCTAAGGGAACATAATCCGTATTAACGCATGGAAGATCCACGGCTCGAAGAAAACCACGAAAACTCCGAACGATTAGGCCGACGGGCGCGATTGGGATCGAACCCAGCACTTCCCTTCTACCAGCTTCGAGAGCCACTTAGTGTCGAAGGAATTGAATTTATAAATTTTGCTCTGGCATTCAGTCAATGAATAAACAAACTTATCTTATTTTTCATAAATAAATTGTTTTTAAAGGATGAAAGAAATCAGGCATAAAAATCACTTAAATTAACTTTTTCTTATTAAACGCATACACATTTAAACAATCTGAAAGGAAACTTTAAAAAAAATGCCACCGTCCACGACAGGATTCGAACCTGCAATCTTCTGATTCGAAGTCAGACGCCTTATCCGTTAGGCCACGCGGACGCGCAATTGTGTTAGCTGTTGCTGAACAGTGTAATAAGTTATAATAACAGATCAATAACAATGAGAAAGAAATTTTTGAATCACAAACGCCAAAAAAATTCACTTAGTGTCGAAGGAATTGAATTTATAAATTTTGCTCTGGCATTCAGTCAATGAATAAACAAACTTATCTTATTTTTCATAAATAAATTGTTTTTAAAGGATGAAAGAAATCAGGCATAAAAATCACTTAAATTAACTTTTTCTTATTAAACGCATACACATTTAAACAATCTGAAAGGAAACTTTAAAAAAAATGCCACCGTCCGCGACAGGATTCGAACCTGCAATCTTCTGATTCGAAGTCAGACGCCTTATCCGTTAGGCCACGCGGACGCGCAATTGTGTTAGCTGTTGCTGAACAGTGTAATGAGTTATAATAACAGATCAATAACAATGAGAAAGAAATTTTTGAATCACAAACGCCAAAAAAATTCACTTAGTGTCGAAGGAATTGAATTTATAAATTTTGCTCTGGCATTCAGTCAATGAATAAACAAACTTATCTTATTTTTCATAAATAAATTGTTTTTAAAGGATGAAAGAAATCAGGCATAAAAAATCACTTAAATTAACTTTTTCTTATTAAATGCATACGCATTTAAACAATCTGAAAGGAAACTTAAAAAAAAAATGCCATCGTCCGCGACAGGATTCGAACCAGCAATCTTCTGATTCGAAGTCAGACGCCTTATCCGTTAGGCCACGCGGACGCGCAACTGTGTTAGCTGTTGCTGAACAGTGTAATAAGTTATAATAACAGATCAATAACAATGAGAAAGAAATTTTTGAATCACAAACGCCAAAAAAATTCACTTAGTGTCGAGTTGGGTTGGGTTGATTTTTGACGGCCAATTATCTACACGAGGGATATGGGCCCGGGGGCAGTGCCCTCCGTGGGGGTCTTTCTAAGGGAACATAATCCGTATTAACGCATGGAAGATCCACGGCTCGAAGAAAACCACGAAAACTCCGAACGATTAGGCCGACGGGCGCGATTGGGATCGAACCCAGCACTTCCCTTCTACCAGCTTCGAGAGCCACTTAGTGTCGAAGGAATTGAATTTATAAATTTTGCTCTGGCATTCAGTCAATGAATAAACAAACTTATCTTATTTTTCATAAATAAATTGTTTTTAAAGGATGAAAGAAATCAGGCATAAAAATCACTTAAATTAACTTTTTCTTATTAAACGCATACACATTTAAACAATCTGAAAGGAAACTTTAAAAAAAATGCCACCGTCCACGACAGGATTCGAACCTGCAATCTTCTGATTCGAAGTCAGACGCCTTATCCGTTAGGCCACGCGGACGCGCAATTGTGTTAGCTGTTGCTGAACAGTGTAATAAGTTATAATAACAGATCAATAACAATGAGAAAGAAATTTTTGAATCACAAACGCCAAAAAAATTCACTTAGTGTCGAGTTGGGTTGGGTTGATTTTTGACGGCCAATTATCTACACGAGGGATATGGGCCCGGGGGCAGTGCCCTCCGTGGGGGTCTTTCTAAGGGAACCTAATCCGTATTAACGCATGGAAGATCCACGGCTCGAAGAAAACCACGAAAACTCCGAACGATTAGGCCGACGGGCGCGATTGGGATCGAACCCAGCACTTCCCTTCTACCAGCTTCGAGAGCCACTTAGTGTCGAAGGAATTGAATTTATAAATTTTGCTCTGGCATTCAGTCAATGAATAAACAAACTTATCTTATTTTTCATAAATAAATTGTTTTTAAAGGATGAAAGAAATCAGGCATAAAAATCACTTAAATTAACTTTTTCTTATTAAACGCATACACATTTAAACAATCTGAAAGGAAACTTTAAAAAAAATGCCACCGTCCACGACAGGATTCGAACCTGCAATCTTCTGATTCGAAGTCAGACGCCTTATCCGTTGGGCCACGCGGACGCGCAACTATGGCAGCTGTTGCTGAACAGTGTAATAAGTTATAATAACAGATCACTAACAATGAGAAAGAAATTTTTGAATCACAAACGCTAAAAAAATTCACTTAGTGTCGAAGGAATTGAATTATAAATTTTGCTCTGGCAATCAGTCAATGAATAAACAAACTTATCTTATTTTTCATAAATAAATTGTTTTTAAAGGATGAAAGAAATCAGGCATAAAAAATCACTTAAATTAACTTTTTCTTATTAAATGCATACACATTTAAACAATCTGAAAGGAAACTTTAAAAAAAATGCCATCGTCCGCGACAGGATTCGAACCTGCAATCTTCTGATTCGAAGTCAGACGCCTTATCTGTTAGGCCACGTGGACGCGCCCCTGTGTCAGCTGTAGCTGAACAGTGTAATAAGTTATAATAACAGATCAATAACAATGAGAAAGAAATTTTTGAATCACAAACGCCAAAAAAAGTCAGTGTCGAAGGAATTGAATTTATAAATTTTGCTCTGGCATTCAGTCAATCAATAAGCAAACTTATCTTATTTTTCATAAATAAATTGTTTTTAAAGGATGAAAGAAATCAGGCATAAAAAATCACTTAAATTAACTTTTTCTTATTAAATGCATACACATTTAAACAATCTGAAAGGAAACTTAAAAAAAATGCCATCGTCCGCGACAGGATTCGAACCTGCAATCTTCTGATTCTAAGTCAGACGCCTTATCCGTTAGGCCACGCGGACGCGCTATTGTGTTAGCTGTTGCTGAACAGTGTAATGAGTTATAATAACAGATCAATAACAATGAGAAAGAAATTTTTGAATCACAAACGCCAAAAAAATTCACTTAGTGTCGAGTTGGGATGGGTTGATTTTTGACGGCCAATTATCTACACGAGGGATATGGGCCCGGGGGCAGTGCCCTCCGTGGGGGTCTTTCTAAGAGAACCTAATCCGTATTAACGCATGGAAGATCCACGTCTCGAAGAAAACCACGAAAACTCCGAACGATTAGGCCGACGGGCGCGACTGGGATCGAACCCAGTACTTCCTTCTACCAGCTTCGAGAGCCACTTAGTGTCGAAGGAATTGAATTTATAAATTTTGCTCTGGCATTCAGTCAATGAATAAACAAACTTATCTTATTTTTCATAAATATATTGTCTTTAAAGGATGAAAGAAATCAGGCATAAAAAATCACTTAAATTAACTTTTTCTTATTAAATGCTGGTTGGTTGTATTTATGTCGGCTAATTATCTGCACGTGGGATATGGGCCCTAGGGGGGGAGTGCCTTCCGTGGAGGTCTTTCTAAGGGAACCTAATCCGTATTAACGCTTGGAGAACCAAGGCTCGAAGAAAACCACGAAAACTCCGAACGATTAGGCCGACGGGCGCGATTGGGATCGAACCCAGCACTTCCCGTCTACCAGCTTCGAGAGCAGAACCTCTCGGCCACCTTATTAAATGCATACACATTTAAACAATCTGAAAGGAAACTTTAAAAAAAATGCCACCGTCCGCGACAGGATTCGAACCTGCAATCTTCTGATTCGAAGTCAGACGCCTTTTCCGTTAGGCCACGCGGACGCGCAATTGTGTTAGCTGTTGCTGAACAGTGTAATGAGTTATAATAACAGATCAATAACAATGACAAAGAAATTTTTGAATCACAAACGCCAAAAAAATTCACTTAGAGTCGAGATGGGTTGGGTTGATTTTTGACGGCCAATTATCTACACGAGGGATATGGGCGGCGGGGCAGGGCCCTCCGTGGGGGTCTTTCTAAGGGAACCTAATCCGTATTAACGCATGGAAGATCCATGGCTCGAAGAAAACCACGAAAACTCCGAACGATTAGGCCGACGGGCGCGATTGGGATCGAACCCAGCACTTCCCTTCTACCAGCTTCGAGAGCCACTTAGTGTCGAAGGAATTGAATTTATAAATTTTGCTCTGGCATTCAGTCAATGAATAAACAAACTTATCTTATTTTTCATAAATAAATTGTTTTTAAAGGATGAAAGAAATCAGGCATAAAAAAATCACTTAAATTAACTTTTTCTTATTAAATGCATACACATTTAAACAATCTGAAAGGAAACTTTAAAAAAAATGCCACCGTCCGCGACAGGATTCGAACCTGCAATCTTCTGATTCGAAGTCAGACGCCTTATCCGTTAGGCCACGCGGACGCGCAATTGTGTTAGCTGTTGCTGAACAGTGTAATGAGTTATAATAACAGATCAATAACAATGAGAAAGAAATTTTTGAATCACAAACGCCAAAAAAATTCACTTAGTGTCGAAGGAATTGAATTTATAAATTTTGCTCTGGCATTCAGTCAATGAATAAACAAACTTATCTTATTTTTCATAAATAAATTGTTTTTAAAGGATGAAAGAAATCAGGCATAAAAAATCACTTAAATTAACTTTTTCTTATTAAATGCATACGCATTTAAACAATCTGAAAGGAAACTTAAAAAAAAATGCCATCGTCCGCAACAGGATTCGAACCAGCAATCTTCTGATTCGAAGTCAGACGCCTTATCCGTTAGGCCACGCGGACGCGCAACTGTGTTAGCTGTTGCTGAACAGTGTAATAAGTTATAATAACAGATCAATAACAATGAGAAAGAAATTTTTGAATCACAAACGCCAAAAAAAATTCACTTAGTGTCGAGTTGGGTTGGGTTGATTTTTGACGGCCAATTATCTACACGAGGGATATGGGCCCGGGGGCAGTGCCCTCCGTGGGGGTCTTTCTAAGGGAACATAATCCGTATTAACGCATGGAAGATCCACGGCTCGAAGAAAACCACGAAAACTCCGAACGATTAGGCCGACGGGCGCGATTGGGATCGAACCCAGCACTTCCCTTCTACCAGCTTCGAGAGCCACTTAGTGTCGAAGGAATTGAATTTATAAATTTTGCTCTGGCATTCAGTCAATGAATAAACAAACTTATCTTACTTTTCATAAATAAATTGTTTTTAAAGGATGAATGAAATCAGGCATAAAAATCACTTAAATTAACTTTTTCTTATTAAACGCATACACATTTAAACAATCTGAAAGGAAACTTTAAAAAAAATGCCACCGTCCACGACAGGATTCGAACCTGCAATCTTCTGATTCGAAGTCAGACGCCTTATCCGTTAGGCCACGCGGACGCGCAATTGTGTTAGCTGTTGCTGAACAGTGTAATAAGTTATAATAACAGATCAATAACAATGAGAAAGAAATTTTTGAATCACAAACGCCAAAAAAATTCACTTAGTGTCGAGTTGGGTTGGGTTGATTTTTGACGGCCAATTATCTACACGAGGGATATGGGCCCGGGGGCAGTGCCCTCCGTGGGGGTCTTTCTAAGGGAACCTAATCCGTATTAACGCATGGAAGATCCACGGCTCGAAGAAAACCACGAAAACTCCGAACGATTAGGCCGACGAGCGCGATTGGGATCGAACCCAGCACTTCCCTTATACCAGCTTCGAGAGCCACTTAGTGTCGAAGGAATTGAATTTATAAATTTTGCTCTGGCATTCAGTCAATGAATAAACAAACTTATCTTATTTTTCATAAATAAATTGTTTTTAAAGGATGAAAGAAATCAGGCATAAAAACCACTTAAATTAACTTTTTCTTATTAAACGCATACACATTTAAACAATCTGAAAGGAAACTTAAAAAAAAATGCCACCGTCCACGACAGGATTCGAACCTGCAATCTTCTGATTCGAAGTCAGACGCCTTATCCGTTAGGCCACGCGGACGCGCAATTGTGTTAGCTGTTGCTGAACAGTGTAATAAGTTATAATAACAGATCAATAACAATGAGAAAGAAATTTTTGAATCACAAACGCCAAAAAAATTCACTTAGTGTCGAGTTGGGTTGGGTTGATTTTTGACGGCCAATTATCTACACGAGGGATATGGGCCCGGGGGCAGTGCCCTCCGTGGGGGTCTTTCTAAGGGAACCTATTCCGTATTAACGCATGGAAGATCCACGGCTCGAAGAAAACCACGAAAACTCCGAACGATTAGGCCGACGGGCGCGATTGGGATCGAACCCAGCACTTCCCTTCTACCAGCTTCGAGAGCCACTTAGTGTCGAAGGAATTGAATTTATAAATTTTGCTCTGGCATTCAGTCAATGAATAAACAAACTTATCTTATTTTTCATAAATAAATTGTTTTTAAAGGATGAAAGAAATCAGGCATGAAAAATCACTTAAATTAACTTTTTCTTATTAAATGCATACACATTTAAACAATCTGAAAGGAAACTTAAAAAAAATGCCATTGTCCGCGACAGGATTCGAACCTGCAATCTTCTGATTCGAAGTCAGACGCCTTATCCGTTGGGCCACGCGGACGCGCAACTGTGGCAGCTGTTGCTGAACAGTGTAATAAGTTATAATAACAGATCAATAACAATGAGAAAGAAATTTTTGAATCACAAACGCTAAAAAAATTCACTTAGTGTCGAAGGAATTGAATTTATAAATTTTGCTCTGGCAATCAGTCAATGAATAAACAAACTTATCTTATTTTTCATAAATAAATTGTTTTTAAAGGATGAAAGAAATCAGGCATAAAAAATCACTTAAATTAACTTTTTCTTATTAAATGCATACACATTTAAACAATCTGAAAGGAAACTTAAAAAAAAATGCCATCGTCCGCGACAGGATTCGAACCTGCAATCTTCCGATTCGAAGTCAGACGCATTATCCGTTA
Source organism: Maratus speciosus (assembly GCA_963932465.1). Taxonomy (NCBI): domain Eukaryota; kingdom Metazoa; phylum Arthropoda; class Arachnida; order Araneae; family Salticidae; genus Maratus; species Maratus speciosus. Next base: position 153,686,984 of record OZ010786.1, read on the forward strand.
GGCCACGCGGACGCGCACTTGAGTCAGCTGTAGCTGAACAGTGTAATAAGTTATAATAACAGATCAATAACAATGAGAAAGAAATTTTTGAATCACAAACGCCAAAAAAATTCACTTAGTGTCAAAGGAATTGAATTTATAAATTTTGCTCTGGCATTCAGTCAATGAATAAACAAACTTATCTTATTTTTCATAAATAAATTGTTCTTAAAGGATGAAAGAAATCAGGCATAAAAAAATCACTTAAATTAACTTTTTCTTATTAAATGCATACACATTTAAGCAACCTGAAAGGAAACTTAAAAAAACTGCCAACGTCCGCGACAGGATTCGAACCTGCAATCTTCTGATTCGAAGTCAGACGCCTTATCCGTCAGGCCACGCGGACGCGCACTTGTGTCAGCTGTATCTGAACAGTGTAATAAGTTATAATAACAGATCAATAACAATGAGAAAGAAATTTTTGAATCACAAATGCCAAAAAAATTCACTTAGTGTCGAAGGAATTGAATTTATAAATTTTGGTCTGGCATTCAGTCAATGAATAAATAAACTTATCTTATTTTTCATAAATAAATTGTTTTTAAAGGATGAAAGAAATCAGGCATAAAAAATCACTTAAATTTACTTTTTCTTATTAAATGCATACACATTTAAACAATCTGAAAGGAAATTTAAAAAAAATGCCATCGTCCGCGACAGGATTCGAAGCTGCAATATTCTGATTCGAAGTCAGATGCCTTATCCGTTAGGCCACGCGGACACGCATCTGTGCCAGCTGTAGCTGAACAGTGTAATAAGTTATAATAACAGATCAATAACAATGAGAAAGAAATTTTTGAATCACAAACGCCAAAAAATTGACTTAGTGTCGAAGGGTTGGATAGATTTTTGACGGCCAATTATCTACACGAGGGATATAGGCCCTAGCGGGAGTGCCTTCCGTGGAGGTCTTTCCAAGGGAACCTAATACGTATTAACGCATGGAAATCCGCGGCTCGAAGAAAACCACGAAAACTCCGAACGATTAGGCCGACGGGCGCGATTGGGATCGAACCCAGCACTTACCGTCTACCAGTTTCGAGAGCAGAATCTCTCAGCCACTGGTGGGGCTATTAGTGTCGAAGGAATTGAATTTATAAATTTTGCTCTGGCATTCAGTCAATGAATAAACAAACTTATCTTATTTTTAATAAATAAATTGTTTTTAAAGGATGAAAGAAATCGGGCATAAAAAATCACTTAAATTAACTTTTTCTTATTAAATGCAAACACATTTAAACAATCTGAAAGGAAACTTTAAAAAAAATGCCACCGTCCGCGACAGGATTCGAACCTGCAATCTTCTGCTTCGAAGTCAGACGCCTTATCCGTTACTCCACGCGCCCGTCGCCCTAATCGTTCGGAGTTTTCGTGGTTTTCTTCGAGCCGTGGATCTTCCATGCGTTAATACGGATTAGGTTCCCTTAGAAAGACCCCCACGGAGGTCACTCCCCCCGGGCCTATATCCCTCGTGTAGATAATTGGCCGTCAAAAATCAACCCAACCCAACCCGTTACTCCGCGCGGACGCGCGCCCCACCAGTGCCTGAGAGGTTCTGCTCTCGAAGCTGATAGACGGGAGGTGCTGGGTTCGAACCCAATCGCGCCCGTCGGCCAAATCGTTCGGAGTTTTCGTGGTTTTCTTCGAACCTTCTATTTCCAAGCGTTAATACGGGTTTGGTTCCCTTAGAAAGACCTCCACGAAGGGCACTCCTCCTGGGCCTATATCCCTCGTGTAGATAATTGGCCGTCAAAAATCAACCCAACCCAAAATCAACCAACCAACCATTAGGCCACGCGGACGCGCAATTGTGTCAGCTGTTGCTGAACAGTGTACTAAGTTATAATAACAGATCAATAACAATGAAAAAGAAATTTTTCAATCACAAACGCCAAAAAAGTCACTTAGTGTCGAAGGAATTGAATTTATAAATTTTGCTCTGGCATTCAGTCAATGAATAAACAAACTTATCTTATTTTTCATAAATAAATTGTTTTTAAAAGATGAAATAAATCAGGCATAAAAAATCACTTAAATTAACTTTTTCTTATTAAATGCATACACATTTAAACAATCAGAAAGGAAACTTAAAAAAAAATGCCATCGTCCGCGACAGGATTCGAACCTGCAATCTTCCGATTCGAAGTCAGACGCATTATCCGTTAGGCCACGCGGACGCGCACTTGAGTCAGCTGTAGCTGAACAGTGTAATAAGTTATAATAACAGATCAATAACAATGAGAAAGAAATTTTTGAATCACAAACGCCAAAAAAATTCACTTAGTGTCCAAGGAATTGAATTTATAAATTTTGCTCTGGCATTCAGTCAATGAATAAACAAACTTATCTTATTTTTCATAAATAAATTGTTCTTAAAGGATGAAAGAAATCAGGCATAAAAAAATCACTTAAATTAACTTTTTCTTATTAAATGCATACACATTTAAACAATCTGAAAGGAAACTTAAAAAAAATGCCATCGTCCGCGACAGGATTCGAACCTGCAATCTTCTGCTTCGAAGTCAGACGCCTTATCCGTTAGGCCACGCGAACGCACACTTGTGTCATCTGTAGCTGTACAGTGTAATAAGTTATAATAACAGATCAATAACAATGAGAAAGAAATTTTTGAATCACAAACGCCAAAAAAAGTCAGTGTCGAAGGAATATAATTTATAAATTTTGCTCCGGCATTCAGTCAATGAATAAGCAAACTTATCTTATTTTTCATAAATAAATTGTTTTTAAAGGGTGAAAGAAATCAGGCATAAAAAATCACTTAAATTAACTTTTTCTTATTAAATGCATACACATTTAAACAATTTGAAAGGAAACTTAAAAAAAATGCCATCGTCCGCGACAGGATTCGAACCTGCAATCTTCTGATTCGAAGTCAGACGCCTTATCCGTTAGGCCACGCGGACGCGCACTTGAGTCAGCTGTAGCTGAACAGTGTAATAAGTTATAATAACAGATCAATAACAATGAGAAAGAAATTTTTGAATCACAAACGCCAAAAAAATTCACTTAGTGTCGAAGGAATTGAATTTATAAATTTTGCTCTGGCATTTAGTCAATGAATAAACAAACTTATCTTATTTTTCATAAGACGGGGTCCCATCTCCCGGTCCCAGGCCCTTGCAGTCCCATGTGTCTACGTGCGGAAAGACCCCCGTTCCAAACCCCGTGGCGCGTCCCGAAGGTCGCCGCCAGGAGTGGCCCGTTAGGGCCGATCCACACGCAAACTCCGGTCAAGCCGGTGCACTGCCCAACGCACGTCACACCGGTTTTTCCCAAGAGGATGATTGGTCGCGTGCGACAGATCCTGCCACTTAGCTAGAGGAGCCAAATGGTTCCTTCTCTTGGTTCCCGACCCGGGACGCCCCGATAGCCCGCAGGAACCGAACACCTATAAAGGAGTCGGGCCCACGATCCAGTTCGAGGTTACCGAGCCGGAGTTGATGTACGGAGGGCCCTCAAGATCAAATACCATTCTACGGCAAAGACATTTATGAGGGACAACCGGTTAAAGGGGATAGGTGCCGCTCGCGAGCCCTGAAGAGACGCGGAATGTTTCTCCTTGAGCGCATAGACACGCCCTCGCTAGGGGGTGGGCTGCGGGGTCGGACGTATCCGGCCCCCAGTCCACGGGTACCTTACCTACATATTTATTGCACTACACATATTATTCACTAATACATATATGCACTACGACATATATTCACTACGACATATATACACTACGGCATAAATACACTACGACATAAATACACTACGACATATTATTCACTACTAAATGCAGGTTCATGAGACAGAGTCCCGAACCTGAGAACTTCATGCACCACCACCTCCAGTACCGCGCGTACGACGGACTGGTTGATTTGCGTTCAATTGCGGCGCTTGACCGCGAAGGGCTCTGGTACGGCGACCATGCCTTTGGCGACCCAGGTCTCGATCCAATGTCCGCAGGAGGAGATCATTTACAATGGCCTTCACTCCCTTCCGACAATAGCCATCTAGACACAGATCGAGTAGTGTTCGAGTATGGTAGTTCCATGGGAAAAATCTTTCCCGGATGGACCGCCATAGGGGACAAGAGTAGAGACAGTGTCTCCTGTCACTTATCCCTATCCCACAGAAACACGTGGGATCCTTCTGAAAGAAGCGAGCCTGGTGGTCACCAAAGGTGCCGTGTCCCGTGAGAACTTGGTTGAGGTAGAAATCGCCGTGCAGCCTCCGTAGGCGGACGCGCGGAAAAAGTTCGCCTTTGCCCGAGGCCACCCATTTGCTTTGCCATCTTGAGACGGCGCGGGCCAAGAGTTCTCTCTTGGCCTGGCGGCGGGTGGTTTTGACTACCACATCCACAGTCGAGCGGGTCATAGCGGCCTTAGCCAGCTCGTCCGCACGCTCGTTGTAGACGCGTCCTACATGGGCTTTGACCCAGTGCATGTGAACACCGATTCCACTACTCTTCACCAAGTCCCTGATCTCGGAAATAGATCTGTGCTTGGGCACGAGACTATTTAGGGCTTGAAGCGCCGATCTCGAATCTGAGTAGATGTCGAGCTCACCGAGATCCCTATGATGGGCATCCGTTATCGCCTCCTTGATCGCGTGGACCTCGGCTGCGAAGACTTCTGCGCCATCTGAGAGGCGGAACTGACCCTCACTGACTGTTTGTCCGTCGATCACGGCAGTAAACGCGCAACCTACGGTGCGGTCTTGCTGCCTGGATCCGTCCGTGTAATAAGAACACGTCGTCCTGGGAGTGAGGTCCCTGGTCCATGGGATCCGACCGAGGACTTCTCGCCGGTGAGTTGGTCGCCAGAGATCGACTGACTCAGGGTCGAGCCCTGTACCGTCAATGCCCCTGCTCCACCTGACAAGGGCCGTGAAGTCCCTGTCCATTTCTGCGCGCAAGTCAAGGGGCAGAACCCCCGACAAGACGTGCAGCGCGTCGTTCGAAACCGTGCTATAACACTTTGTCACGCACAGGAGAAGTCCCCTTTGTACGCTGAGCAACCTATTTGCTTCTGCTACTTTGCCGGTGTACCAAATAGAAGCCGCATACAAGATAATTGGCTCCGCAACGAGGCGATAGAGCATCTTGCGCAGAGGCGGCTTGATGCCCCAGTTGGCTGCGGTGAGACGATCCATTTTATGCAGCAGCTTGAACGCCCTTTCCTGAACTACGTTCAGGTGGGGCATCCAACTAAGATGCATGTCGATAGTCACCCCCAAGTAAGTCAGGCGCTGCTCGAATTTGATCCTGTGACCGTTCATGAGAATCGGCCTGGATGGAGCGTAATTGAGCCTTCCTCTTGGTGGGACCACCATGTAGTTGCACTTAGCGTAGCTGAACTCCAGGCTAAATTCCGAAGCCCACTGATGGATCCTGGTTAGAACCGGATCCAGGATTTCGGCGAACCTGAAGACCGCCCTGCTTCGTGCCGCTACAAAGACATCATCGGCGAAGGCTTGAATCAGCCACGCCTCGTCTATATGTGACCGCCTCAACAAGATGTTGATCACAACCAACCAGAGTATCGGACCAAGACATGATCCCTGTGGAACACCGACATTAAAGTAGTGTTCCCCGACGAAGAGTATGATCGAACGGTACCATAGGTAGTCGTCAATCAACCCAAATAAGTAGGGTTCGATGCCGAGATCCGCAAGGCACCGGAGAATGTCCGCTCGGCGAACGCTGTTGAAGGCGCTCTTGATATCAAAAGTGAGCAGACACGTGAATTCTCCGCTAGCCTTTGATTCGGCTATGTAGTCTAGCACTCTGCGTAACGCGTCCACCGTACTGATATTCTTTCGAAAACCGTACTGTCTGGCGTCAAGCTGTCCGTTGGTCTCAAGGTGGACAGCCAATCTCGTTGCGCACATCTTGTCCAATACCTTCCCGAGAGTCGGCAGTAGACAGATCGGGCGGTAGGATGCGGGGTTTTCCCGGTTTGGGAAAATACACCGCTACAGCCCTTTTCCAAGTCCGCGGGAAACAAGATACTCTCAAGCAGTGGTTATAAAGTGCCAGTAGCCATTGAGGATGGAACTGGAGAACCTTTCGGACGATCTCAAGGCTGATCTCATCGTGGCCAGGTGCCTTATTAGGCGGCAGTGACTCCACTGCAAGCTCTATCTCTTCGATGGTAAACCAATCTGGTTCGCCGGTTCTGTTATGCGCGACCTGCGAAGCTTCATCGGCTTGCAGGAAGTGGTGTCTTGCAAGTTCGTCCTGAGAATCCTCCCAGGTGGAGACTTCCTCCCCGGAGGGAAGAATCAGGGAGACCGGGGCCTCTCTTCTCCACTTGCCTCGCACCACCTCGACTTCGCAACCTAGCTTGTCCGTGACCAGTCCCTCCGAAATGAATCGTCGGAACGATGCACGTTTGGTGTGCAGGATCGCCTTTTTATACTCTGCTCGCTTACGCTTGTAGAGAGCATCAAGTCTCTCCCTCTGTGGCTGCTCCAGCGTTCGCTGGTAGAGCCGCCTCAGCGCACGCAACCGAGATCTTTGGCTGGACAGTTGATCCGTCCACCAACACGCTCCCTTGCGTACCGCAGGTGTGCACTTTTTGTGCTTTTGACACAGCCTCACCAGGATCGACATCAAGTGTTCAACACCTTCGTCGGGGGTCTCGAAGCTGTACCGACCCAGATCTACCATGCGTAGATCGTGTAGGAACTCGTCCCAGACCAAATCCCTTTGCCTCCACCTGCGGTGGACGTTTCGGGGAAGGCGAGTGCCCGGTCTGCCTTGATAGGCCCACGTCATGAGTCGGTGGTCGCTGAGTGTTTCGATGTCGGACATCATCCAGTCATCAATGCGTGAGGCGCAAAACCGAGTCAACAAGATGTCGACCCAACCTTCCGCCCTGAGGGCCTTTGAAGGTCGAGATGCTGTCCGGATCGTTCACGATTTCGAGATTCGCGTTCGAGGCGAAGGTGATCATGGACCTCCCTCTGACGTCAGTGGGTCGTTGCCCCCAAATCGTGGACTTGGCGTTAAAGTCCCCAACCAAGATGACATTGTCACTCGGGTAGGTACTCAACAGCTGCTCCAACGCGTCGAGTACGATCTGAATGTCTTCGGAGGGTGCGCAATAACATGTTATTATCAACACCTTCTCCTGGGACAGATCGCAACGGATGGCTACCACATCAGAGTGCCGTCTGACCGTGCAGAATGAAACACGTCGGCTCACCCAGAGGGCTGCTCTAAAGCGGCTGCCCTCCGAGCTTACCTGTGTGTATCCCGGCGGAGTTCCGAGTACTTTATCCTCGCTCACGTATGATTCGTTCAGAGATACGATGTCATATCCGGCGGACGAGTCGTCCTGTGAGAGCTGGTTTACCACCACTATCGCGTGGTGACAATTGAGGTGCGCAAATCTCGGTGGATTACTCCTTATGATTGCTCTTCCTCAATCGTTCGATCTCCAGCTTGTGGATATGACACTCTTTCGAGCCTGCGGAGTGGTTGGTAGGTAATGATTTACTGCCCGGTCTCCGGCGGTTTTTCAAACTGCAATTAGGGCAACACGCGTCGGCGGTGCACGGAATTACATTGTCAGAGGCGCCGCAGTTCCCGCAAATTTGCGTTCCGCGGCACACTGATTGTGTGTGACCTCCAACACTTATAGCAAACCAAAGGTCGCGTATTAGGTCGGAAATCCACTTGGCGCCAACCCACATTTAGACGTCGGAGATTTGCGATGCGGTCGAAAGTCCTCTCGTCTACCGCCAACACCACGTTGCGCCCTCTCTCGCCCACGAACGAGGTTCGGAGCTCGAGAGTGGATCCATTCAGGATCTCGTTTTGTTCGTGCAGCGCTGTAGTGATGTTGGTGGCCGGCAAACTCGAGTCCACTCCAAAGAGAACTATCTCTGGAGCTCGACGTCGCGGTATCATGACAAGGAGGTCCTTCGTCAGTTCGGCCTTCTCCAAGGCGGCCTCAAGCTTCTCCAGGTCCGCTGGACTATTGGCCAGGAAGAGAATACCTCCTCCCGAGATGTCCCGCATCCCCCGAATCGCTATTTTGGCCTGGATGGGGTTGACTTTACTGACTACTTTTTGGTATGTATCATTGGAGGAGGCAACGACGTGTTCGTCCTGCCCCTTCGGACGAACTATGAGTGCTATTTCCTCTTTCGGGGGTGGTCTCGCCTTTGGCTTGACGCTGCTACCCCGAGGGGACTGGGCCTTGTTTTTCCCTGTCCCTTGCCGTGCGGAATCATGCGGAGATTTCTTATCAGCCGCGTGGCCGTCTTTCCGGAGTCCCATTTTCTCCTTCCTCCGCAGCCTCTTCCTCATACTTTTAGTGACCACCCTCGCCCAGGACTGATTCTCCACGTGGTCAGCCGCTTCTGATTGGGTTTCAAGGTTACCCTCGGTAGGCCTCTGTCTCGGTTTCACTGGCCGAGACTCTTCCTTCTTTGGGTTCCCTCTATTTCCATGCTGAGAGCGGTTTTCGGTAGGCTTCGTACCCGGTTTCACTGGCCGGGACTCTTCCTTCCTCCGACTACCCTCAGACTTCTTGGCTAGTACGTTGGTCTGCTTGGTGTCCTGAAAACATGCTCTGCCCCTCCGGTTTCGACTGTCCTCCAAGGGAGTCCGTCGCGAGTGCTTTGGCGCGACTACTTCTACCTCGGTCAGACCGTCTCCGCCTTCGTTGCCTCCCGAGCCGCTCTCATTCGACTTCGCTGACGATCGCAGGTCTGTCTGGTCACCTGGTGACGGCTGAGCTCTGCTTTTTCGACGTCGGCGCCTCTTGCGTGGAACTTTCTGAGTTTCCTCAGGCAGCTCAACATCACTTAAGTCGCCATCGTCGCCATTGCCTCCTGAGCCAGCCTTCTCCATTAAACCTGACTTATGCGTTTCAGCCAGTCCATCCTTCCGGTCTGCAGCCCTGCCCCTCGGGTTCGAACTATCAACTTCCCGAGCAGAATTTTGTGGTTTCTTACCTCCTTCTTCAGGTGGATCCGAATCCTCATTTCTCCGCTCAAGGGAAGGACCATTCTCCCCTCCGGCGCCTCCCGGGCCACTCTCTTCCGTCTGGACCGCCTTACTTTTCAATTTGGGGGATCGACGGGACGTCGACCCCTCTACATCATTGCCAAAATTTGGTACCACCTCGTTCCGAGAGATAGTCGCGAGCGGTTTTTCGAAGAGTAGGGTGTATTTCCTACTCCAACCTCTCTGCAAACCACCGGCTGTTCACCCATCTGCGAGGCTTTCCCATGCAAGAGACAGAGCCAAGAGTGTTGTCTGGTCACGAAGTCCATGAGCGAACAGACGTGTTCGCCATACTCATCCTTCTTCGCAACCTTCAAACTCTTGTCCCGCTCGAGCTTCTTCAGGAATATCGCACCTATCGAGTGCGCGTCCTCTGCGAAAACAGCCGAAAGCTCTACCATCTCCGCAAGGGAGATATGGGCAGAGTTCGGGTTGATTTCGACTTTAACCTCCGCATCCGGAGCATCAATTGGGGGAATGGGGGCGTCCAAACTCGGGTTTTTGCGTTCACTGGCCTCCACCCGGCTCGGCTCGCCACCGCTGCGTTCGAGAGTAGACGTGATATTGATTACCTCTACTGATCCCAGCTTCTCCTCCGGACTCTTGGCCAGGCCTCCCTCCTGAGCCTGCCGGGGCCGCACCGCGTCGAGGTGGTCCGGAGGAGGAGGACTATCCGCCCTGAGAAGGGCGCTTTGCAAATCTTTGTTTGCGTCAGCCATCCTCAAAAGAGCAATTGTCAAGGACGTTTTGCAGTAAATGAATAATAGAAAGTATCTCGAAAACGCAAGAACTGCGCTGAAAGACTTTGGTGCTTTAATATACTCTAGGATTTTGTCAAAGCCAATCTCTCAAAAATAACTTTCTAGAACGCCCCTTGACCGCAAGTTTGCTCTAAGCTGGGTGCGGTCCTCTTATTTTTCATAAATAAATTGTTTTTAAAGGATGAAAGAAATCAGGCATAAAAAATCACTTAAATTAACTTTTTCTTATTAAATGCATACACATTTAAACAATCTGAAAGGAAACTTAAAAGAAAGTGCCATCGTCCGCGTCAGGATTCGAACCTGCAATCTTCTGATTCGAAGTCAGACGCCTTATCCGTTAGGCCACGCGGACGCGCAATTGTGTTAGCTGTTGCTGAACAGTGTAATAAGTTATAATAACAGATCAATAACAATGAGAAAGAAATTTTTGATTCACAAACGCCAAAAAAATTCACTTAGTGTCGAAGGAATTGAATTTATAAATTTTGGTCTGGCATTCAGTCAATGAATAAGCAAACTTATCTTATTTTTCATAAATAAATTGTTTTTAAAGGATGAAAGAAATCAGGCATAAAAAATCACTTAAATTAACTTTTTCTTATTAAATGCATACACATTTAAACAATCTGAAAGGAAACTTAAAAAAAAAAAAATGCCGTCGTCCGCGACAGGATTCGAACCTGCAATCTTCTGATTCGAAGTCAGACGTCTTATCCGTTAGGCCACGCGGACGCGCAATTGTGTCAGCTGTTGCTGAACAGTGTAACAAGTTATAATAACAGATAAATAACAATGAGAAAGAAATTTTTGATTCACAAACGCCAAAAAAAGTCACTTAGTGTCGAAGGGTTGGGTTGGGTTGATTTTTGACGGCCAATTATCTACACGAGGGATATAGACCCGCGAGAAGTGCCCTCCGTGGGGGTCTTTCTAAGGGAACCTAATCCGTATTAACGCATGGAAGATCCACGGCTCGAGGAAAACCACGAAATCTCCGAGCGATTAGGCCGACGGGCGCGATTGGGATCGAACCCAGCACCTCCCGTCTACCAGCTTCGAGAGCAGAACCTCTCGGCCACTGGTGGGGCAACAATGAGAAAGGAATTTTTGAATCACAAACGCCAAAAACTGTCACTTAGTATCAAAGGAAATGAATTTATAAATTTTGCTCTTCCATTCAGTCAATGAATAATTTGAATAATGAAATTTTTAAATCACAAACGCCAAAAAAGTAACTTAGTGTCGAAGGAATTGAATTTATAAATTATGTTCTGACATTCAGTCGACCAATAAGCAAACTTATCTTATTTTTCATAAATAAATTGTTTTTAAAGGATGAAAGAAATCAGGCATAAAAAATCACTTAAATTAACTTTTTCTTATTAAATGCATACACATTTAAAAAATCTGAAAGGAAACTTAAAAAAAAATGCCATCGTCCGCGACAGGATTCGAACCTGCAATCTTCTGACTCGAAGTCGGACGCCTTATTCGTTAGGCCCCGCGGACGAACGCTTAGTTTGAACAGTGTAGTATCTTATAGTAACAGATCAATAACAATGAGAAAGAAATTTTTGAATCCCAAACGCCATAAAAAGTAACTTAGTGTCGAAGGAATTGCATTTATAAATTTTGCTCTGGCATTCAGTCAATGAATAAGCAAACATATCTTATTTTTCATAAAAAATTGTTTTTAAAAGATGAAAGAAATCAGGCATAAAAAATGACTTAAATTAACTTTTTCTTTTTAAATGCATACACATTTAAACAATCTGTAAAGAAACTCCATCGTCCGCGACAGGATTCGAACCTGCAATCTTCTGATTCGAAGTCATACGCCTCACCCATTAGGCCACGCAAACGTACGCTTTAACCAGCTGTTGCTGAACAGTATAGTAAGTTATAATAACAGATCAATAACAATGAGAAAGAATTTTTTGAATCACAAACGCCAAAAAAATTCACTTTGTGTCGAAGGAAATGAATTTATAAATTTTGCTTTGCCATTCAGTCAATGAATAAGCAGACTTTTTTTTCATAAATAAATTGTTTTTAAAGGATGAAAGAAATCAGGCATAAACAATCACTTAAATTAACTTTTTCTTATTGAATGCATACACATTTAAACAATCTGAAAAGAAATTTTAAAAAAATGCCATCGTCCGCGACAGGATTCGAACCTGCAATCTTCTGATTCGTAATCAGACGCCTTATCCGTTAGGTTTGTTGGTTGTGTTCATGACGGCCGATTATCAACACGGGGGATATAGGCCAAGGGGGGGGGTGCCCTTCGTGGGGATCTTTCTAAGGGAACCTATCCCGTATTAACTCGTGGAAATCCAAGGTTCGAAGAAAACCACGAAAACTCCGAACAATTAGGACGACGGGCGCGATTGGGTTCGAATCCAGCACTTCCCATCTACCAGCTTCGAGAACAGAACCTCTCAGCCACTGGTGGGTCCCCCTTATACGTTAGGCCACGCGGACGCGCTCTTTGTTTAGCTATTGCTGACGGTGTGTAAGTTATAATTACAGATCAATAACAATGAGAAATAGATTTTTGAATCACAAACGCCAAAAAAAAGTCACTTAGTATCGATGGAATTGAATTTATAAATTTTGCTCTTTCATTCAGTCAATGAATAAGCAACTTTATCTTATTTTTCATATATAAATTGTTTTTAAAGGATTAAAGAAATCAGGCATAACAAATCACAGAAATGAACTTTTCATTATTAATTGCATACTGATTTAAAAAATCTGAAAAGAAACCTTTACAAAATGCCATCGTCCGCGACAGGATTCGAACCTGAAATCTTCTGATTCGAAGTCAGACGCCTTACCCGTTAGGCCACGCGGACGCGAATTTTTGTCAGCTGTTGCTGAACAGTGTAGTAAGTTATAATAACAGATCAATAACAATGAGAAAGAAAATCTTGAATCACAAACGCCAAAAAAGAAAGTCACTTAGTGTCGGAGAAATTAAATTTATAAATTTTGCTCTTGCATTCAGTCAGTGAATATGCAAATTTATCTTATTTTTCATAAATAAATTGTTTTTAAAGGATGAAAGAAATCAGGCGTAAAAAATCACTGAAATTAACTTTTTATTATTAAGTGCATACTCATTTAAAAAATCTGAAAAGAAACTTAAAAAAAAATGCCATCGTCCGCGACAGGATTCTAACCTGCATTCTTCTAATTCGAAGTCAGACGCCTTATCCGTTAGGCCGCGTGGACGCGCACTTTGTCTAGCTGTTTATGACGGTGTGTAAGTTATAATAACAGATCAATAACAATGAGAAAGAAATTTTTGAATCACAAACACCAAAAAAAAGTCACTTAGTGTCGAAGGAATTGAATTTATAAATTTTGCTCTTTCATTCAGTCAATGAATAAGCAAACTTATATTATTTTTCATAAATAAATTGTTTTTACAGGATGAAAGAAATCAGGCATAAAAAAATCACTGAAATTAACTTTTTCTTATTGATTGATTGGTTGATTTTTTTGATGGCCGATTATCTACTCAAGGGATATAGGCACGGAGGGTGCCTCCGTGGGGTCTTTCTAAGGGAACCTAATCCTTATATACGCATGGATATCCATGGATCGAAGAAAACCACGAAAACTCCGAATTTTTCTTATGGAATGCATACACATTTAAAAAATCTGAAAAGAATCTTTAAAAAATGCCATTTTCGCGACCGGACATTTCCTCGCCCGAATCTTGGATTCCGGACGGTGTTTCTCAGCAGGAATCCAAGCTTGGATACCCTCCTTCTACCACTTAACGCTCTTTCAGTTTGCCCCCCTCCCCCCCTTTTGGGGGGTGGATGGGTGGGGTGGGTAGGGAAAGGGGGTTTTCTCATGTTGTTTCGCATTAATCTTCTCATTACTGCTTGTTTTCCTTGCTTGGCTTTCCTCTTCCATCTGGCTCCCACTCCATTGTTCTGACTTGTTTTTTTTTCATGTCTTTTAAGATCATTCATTGGAATTGTCGTAGCGTCAGGGCCAATGGCCATTTGTTACAAGCTCCTTCCTTTGGGGACTGCCAGGTCATTTGACTTCAGGAAACTTTCCTTGACTCTAGCTCGACTTTCTCAGTCCCTCAAATGCACACCTTTTTGTCTAGCAGAAGTGGTGGCCGCGGGGGCGGACTCCTCACGGCGGTCCGTGCCTCCTTTCCTTCCTATCGTACTCCTCTCCCCATCGACTCCTCCGGTAGAACTGAGGCTCTTGGGGTTAGGATTAATATTCATGGCGTATGGATCAGCATCATCAACGTCTACCTCCCTAGGGGTTCGTTTGCTGGCAGTTGGTTTGATGAGTTGCTCGATATGATTGAACCTCCTTTTCTTCTGGTGGGTGACTTCAACATCAATCTTCTCTGTCGCTATCCTCCATACCCTCCTGATCTTCAGCGATTCCATTCTTGGATTCTCAGCCATCATATCTGCGTCTGTAATACGACTATTGCTACAGGTACTGTTCCTAGTTCCTCTCCCTCTCTTCCCCTGGGCTGTATGGGTCGCTGTCCTGGTCGATTCATCCGGATCCTTTCTATTCGGATCATCAGCCCGTGATCATCCAGGTTGGCTGTCGCGATACCTATGCTGATCCGCACCGCCGTTTCGTTAACTGGTCTTCTGCCAGCCGTTATCTCAACTCAGCTCTGGACAACTCCACCACTGGTACCCCCTACGTTTCATTCTGGAATTCTTGCAGCCAGGCCATTTCCAGGTGCTCCACTTTCCCCCACCGTAGTTCACGCCGCAGTACTCCTTGGTGGGATATCACCTGCGGCAAGTTGGCTTGGACTCAAGCGCCGCTACCTTCGCCTTGCGCGGACCTATTGCTCCAGGGAAATGACAAGCAGACGACCTGTAGACTCAGGCGCCATATCAGGCAGATTTCTCGCACTTACTGGGACAATGTCTGCCGTTCCCAGGGCTCGACTGGCCAAATCTTTAAAATACTTAAAAACCTTTCTCGCAAAGACTCTCCTCAGGGTGACAACATCCTGTGAAGCGGGGGACCTGTCGCTTCCTGGCGCGCTCAAGCGGATCTTTTTCTTGATGTTTTCAGTCAAAGCGACCCTTTAGTTCCCATTCCGTATGACCTCAGCGAGGGCGATATTGTCCTGGACGCCCCCTTTACGCTCAGCGAACTCCTGCTTGCCATCCAGAAGACGCGTCCCACTACTCCCGGACATGACGGAATCTCCGCCAAGCTTCTCCAAGGCCTTTCTCGTGTGAATACCGAGAAACTCCTGGCCTTGTATAATAACTTGTTTGACTCTTGCACCGTGCAGTTCTTCGTGGAATGAGGCCACTATCGTTCCAATTTGCAAGCCTGGGAAACCAGCTCGCCTCACTTCTTCTTGTCGTCCAATTGCCTTGACTGCGGTGTGTGCCAAAGTCTTCGAGCGCCTCCTTCTCCACAGTCTCATCTTTTGGGCTGGTAACAATGACATCTTCCATGTCGCCCATTACGGGTTCACGACCTTCAAGGAGTCCACGGCTGCCTTGTGCAAATTCTACGATGATATCTCTCGTGCTCGCAGTTCTCGCCAAGCCGCATTTGCGGTGTGCCAGGATATTCGTTCTGCTTACGATTTTGTCTGGATTGATGGCTTGATTTACAAGCTTGCTCATCTTGGTATCCGGGGCAAGACCGGACGTTGGTTGGCGAATTTTTTGACCAACCGTTCCATCCGCATTCGGTGGAAGTCCGTGCTCTCTGACAGTGGTCCGTGTAAGAGAGGTGTTCCACAGGGTAGCGTCCTCTCCCCGTTCATTTTTATGGTTTTCCTTCTAGACATTTTTGAGATCCTAGAATGCGGGGTCCATCTCCTCATCTACGCTGATGATATCTTCCTCTATGCCCTGGGGGATGACCCCCTCCGCACTTTGGCTAAACTCCAGAATTGCCTCGACCGATTGGTGCAGTGGTGCACTGCCCACCATCTTTCTATTTCACCGGACAAGAGCACTGCTATTGACTTCTCCCGCCTTCGGGTCTCCGAGTCCAAAATCTCCCTCAGGGGCTTTGAACTAGAGTGGAGTCCCTCTGTCAGGATCCTCGGCGTCTGGTTTGACAGATCCCTTCTGTTCAACTACAACTTCTCTTACCTTCGTGCCAAGTCGTTCAAAAGGCTCAACTACTTAAACGCTGTTGCATCACGGAACCATGGGTTTCATACGGCCCACATGATCTGAATCATTGATTCTCTGGTTCGCAGCCTTCTTGAAGATGCTAGTCCCCTGTTTCTTAAGGTCTGCCCCTCGACCCTGAATTCCCTTGAAATTATTTATAATGCTGCTCTCCGGGTTGACACTGGATTGCCCAAATTTACCCCCATTCCACTCCTTCGTCGCGAGGCTAATGCCTCTTGCATGGCCAGTCACATCCGTTGCATTGCTAATAGGTTTCTTGCCCGTCAGCTCGCTCTTCCGCACCCTCCTTTCTCTGCCGACCTCTCTACCTCTTCCGGATACCTCTCTGCTGCTGCTGCGGATCTCCTGGCTACCTACAATATTTCACTCACTCACATCCTCAAGTTCTCGTGGCCAGCCCACCCCTTTCTCCATACCCAGTGTCATATTATTTTAGACGGCCTTCCTTTTCAAGATGTTTCCCTCCCTTCGGAGGCCACCTACCAAGCTTGGAAGTCATGGAGCATTTCCATCCCACAGGTCACCCTCCTCTCGTCTGATGCCTCCAAGGATTCCTCCAAAACAGCCGTTGCGGTTCATAATTGTCTTACAGGGTCTAGCCTTGCTATGCTGATTCCTCATATCAATTTGATTTTCACTGCCGAGGCTCTGGCCATCTACCTTGCTATTGTCTCACATGTTTCTGGGGATGACCGCTTCTTTCTCCTTACTGATAGCCGCTCTGTCCTTTCTGCCTTGGAATGTACTTCTCTCCTCTCTCCGAGAGTGATTACGCTGCTCCACAATACCATCCATCGGGTTCTGTGGGCTGGTCGTGCTTCTCTCTCCCTGGTGTGGTGTACCGGCCACAAAGGCATTCCCCTAACGAGTTGGCTGATACTTTGGCCCGCAGTGGTCCGTATCTGGCTCGCTCCCTCAACTGGGTCGCACCTGACGACCTTGCGGCGCAGATCCGCAGAGATTGGCTTGTCGAAAAGGCATATTCCTGGATGAATAGTGACTACTGCTCTAACTTCCCTCCCCTTAGTGAGGAGGACGACGCTTTCCGGCAGTGGACGAGCCATCGCTGCGAAGATATGTGGATTTCTCGCTGGCGTACCCGCACTTGGGTAACTAACTCTCGCCTTTTCAAGATGAACGTCGCACATTCCTCTGTCTGTTCGCTTTGCTGCGTTACTGAGACTCCGGATCATGTCCTCCTTCATTGCGGGAAGTATTGCTCTGAAAGGGCAATTCTATTGTCGGCACTGGGCTTAGACCCCAAGTCCACTTACGCGGAGTTGCTCTCTGTTGCTCTTCAGTCTCGCTCTGGAGTAAAGGCTCTATGCAAATTCTCCTCCGTGGTTGCTCGCGGATAATCGGGCATTGCTGTGGGGGCTTGTCCCTCTAATCTTCCTCTTCTCTCCCCTTGAATGATTGTTCGAGACAAAGCCGCCGCTGGAGTAGCATATGTCTCAAGCCGTCTGCCAACCAACCAACCCAAAAAAAGTCACTTAGTTTCGCTGGAATTTATTTTATAAACTTTGCTCTTGCATTCAGTCAATGAATAAGCAAATTTATCTTATTTTTCATAAATAAACTGTTTTTAAAGGATGAAACACATCAGAAATTAGAAATAACTGAAATTAACATTTTCTTATTAAATGCATACACATTTAAACAATCTGAAAAGAAACGCCATCGTCCGCGACAGGATTCAAAGCTGCAATCTTCTGATTCGAAGTCAGTTGGTTGGTTGTATTTATGACGGCCAATTATCTGCACGAGGGATATAGGCTCAGGGGGGAGTGCCCTTCGTGGGGGTCTTTCTAAGGGAACCTAACCCGTATTAACGCTTGGAAATCCAAGGTTCGAAGAAAACCACGAAAACTCCGAACGATTAGGCCGGCGGGCGCGATTGGGATCGAACCCAGTACCTCCCGTCTACCAGTTTCGAGGGCAGAACCTCTCAGCCACTGGTGGGGCGATTCGAAGTCAGATGCCTTATCCGTTAGGCCACGCGGACGCGCACTTAGATTAGGTGTTGCTGGACGGTGTAGTAAGTTATGATAACATTTCAATAACAACGAGAAAGATGGTTGGTTGGTTGGTTGTGTTTATGAGGTCCAATTGTCAACACGAGGAATATAGGCCCTAAGGGGGGAGTGCCCTTCGTGGGGGTCTTTCTAAGGGAACCTAACCCGTATTAACGCTTGGAAATCCAAGGTTCGAAGAAAACCACGAAAACTCCGAACGATTAGGCCGACGGGCGCGATTGGGTTCGAACCCAGCACTTCCCGTCTACCAGCTTCGAGAGCAGAACCTCTCGGCCACTGGTGGGGCAACAACGAGAAAGAAATTTATTAATCACAAACATCAAAGAAAATGTCACTTAAAGTCGATGGAATAGAATTTATAAATTTTGCTCTTGCATTCAGTCAATGAATAAGCAAATTTATCTTATTTTTCATAAATAAATTGTTTTTAAAGGATGAAAGAAATCAGACATAAAAATCACTGAAATTAACTTTTTCTTATAAAATGCATACCCATTTAAAAAATCTGAAAAGAAACCTATAAAAAAGGACATCGTCTGCGACCAGGGGCGTAGCCACAGATATTTTTTCGGGGGGGGAGAATTCGAAAATTTCCCAACTTGAAACTAATTGCTCCAATTTTCGACTAAAATGATGTGCACAACGTGTGTAATAATTATAATGATACTTTTGCATAAAAAATTCCTTTCCAAAGAAAAATTCTGAAACTGAAAACATAAAAATTCTAATCATGGGTTTGTTTAGTAAAAAAATAAATACGCTTTTTACTTTCTTCTATCTTTACAAGAAGAAAGTATTGGATTCGTGAAAAAATTCGACTTCCCGTTTTAGACTGATTCATACGTTTTAGTAAGTCCTGAACACGATTCGACTGTTTTTAGAAAATATCTGTCTGTCTATATGTGATACAAATTTTGTGGGCGCTCTAACATAAGAACTAATGCACGAAATTTAATAAAACTTTAGAGATTCACTTATACAGTTGAACCTCGTTAACGCGAACAGTCAAGGGGAAACTTTTTTTCTTCGTATTAAAAGTAGTTCGCGTTATCGGAACTTAACTACATTACATATAACTGGACGAGGCAATCGGAAACAGTTTGTGTTAACGAGGTTTGACTGTACCTTGATAAAAATTGGTGCTGATTTGTTTTTGGTGTAAATCGTCCAACAGGTGGCACTGCTATGCGGCATTTTTCACGATTTACATGATTTTAGCGATAATTATATCTCAAAAACTATTGAACGGAATTTGATCAAACGTCATATTCTGTTAAACATTGACATAATTTGATGCAGATTAGCTTTTTATGTATATCATATAGCAGGCGGCGCTGCTATGCAGCATTTTTCACGATTTTGCGATAGCTCTATCGCAAAAATTAATGCACGGAATTTAGTCAAACTTCATATTCCACATAAGTAGCATTTCCACATAAATAGATCCTTATTCGGCTTGGATCTATACTGTCCAAAGCTATCGCTTTTGTGCACTTTGAGAAAGGAATTTTGGTTGTAGACATCTAAGAGTCTGGGTGCCAAAATTCAATGATTTGTTTGAAAAATGCTATGCTTATATCTCCTTTTTAAATGCACACAATTCAACAAATATATACCTTTAGAGTTTGTTATTATAGGCAAAGAATTGTCGTTTAATTTTGACACTGTGATTGCAAATTTTGAGGCATAAACATGTATGGAGTAGAAGAAAATTTTGGGATTGGCACATCCGACTAGTTTTTACTTAATATTAATTCTTGTGGTCTTCAAAGAAGCCCACCTGTTAATAACATCGCTTACTTTAATAAAATTCCCTATTTCACTTTAATATTTTAAAAGCATTAGGCTGTCCAGTCTGTCATCCCTCATTGTAGCTTGCAATATATATTTTTTAAATTTTTATTTGACTAAAGATTCTTTCATTAGATGCAACGCCATAAAGATAAGCTGCTGTGAATGTTAAGGTACGAGTATATAGTTTGACGGCGTGACCCAAATAGTCTTTGAATTTCATGGCATGAGTAAAAGGTTTGTTAAGTGAGTTGGGATTTGGTTTATTTCTATTTGACTGTGCAAGTCATTTACATCGGTTTCTCATATCCAGGTGGAAACATTATTAACTTTTCCCTTGCACAATTGTAATTTAAATATGGAATGCATTACTGCAATATTCTCTTGATATAGGGAACATTGTCATTTAAGCCCATTACTAAATTCCCGAAATTTTCTTGTATTTCTTATAATTCTTTACTGTAAAACTTATGTGTATCAATGTCCATTGCTGTGCTATTATTTTTATCTATTGCATTTGGTGAAACCGTTTTCCTACGGTGCTTTCGTAACTCAGCTTCTCCAGTCACATCCTAATATTCATAATTGTTTGTGAGCTTGTCTGTAAGGAAATCTTTATTTCTTCAAAATTTTATTCAAGTGCAACGTGTGAGTGTTACAGTGCATGTCGATTTTTTCTTCAGTTGATGGACTGCTTTCATGGTCATATTTCTGTTCCAAATTAAAATCGTCCATTTTTTACCTTTTTCATCCTCGAATGGATTTTTAGATGCTCCAAAATCTTGAACAAAAGCTCGTTTTCTATTATGAAGGGTTTCTTCGTGCTGAGATTTGTAGTAACTTTTTAGAACAGCTTTAAACACAGAACACTGGACTTTTGGTTTAAAATTTTATAAACACACATGAATATAAACGAACAGGACTGATATATATTTCCGCACACAAATAAAAGTAAAATGTGACAAATTTATCTAAACTAACGACTTCTTATATCCGCATTTGCTCATATAACGCTTTTTACTTGACAGCGAAGGATTGACTAATTTTTGCGGCAAAAAAAAATCACGAGAATGAGTAAAATATTGTCCAAACATCGCAAAAGTTAGTCAAAAAAGTTGTGAAAACTCATCAAATCTTCTTGCCCATAGCTGTGTTTCAAATAGGTTACTACATTCCTTTCTGTTGTGCTACAAGTGATCTCCAATTTTCAAAAGAAGCTGCAATCCCTTTGGATTAAAATAGCTGGATTCTCTTTTGGGAGGAGAAGGGGAGGTAGGGTGACATTTTTGAGAAAGGAACAAAGTTTTGGAGGAAATAAAGGAACTGGTTAGTCAGTTACTGATGGACAGGAGTAGAGAAATTTAGGTCTGGTAGATGTACAATATTTTTGTAGAACTGAAAAATACAATGATAGATTGAGTGTGGCTGATTTCTTTTTGTATTTCTTTTGATAATTTAACTTGTTTACTGTTGTAGTACTCAAAATAATCACCAAAACAATAAAAATTTCGTATTTTTTTTTACTATTACTTTTAAAAAAGAAAATGTCTCAAAAATCTAGAATTTCCCAACTCTAAGCTCAAATTTCCCAACTTCACATATATTGGGGGGGGAGGCTCCCACCCCCATACCCCCCCATGGCGACGCCCCTGTCTGCGACAGGATTCCAACCTGCAATCTTCTATTCGAAGTCAGACGCCTTATCAGTTAAGCCACGCGGACGCGCACGTAGGTTAGCTGTTGCTGGACGGTGTAGTAAGTTATAATAACAGATCAATAACAATGAGAAAGAAATTTTTCGATCACAAACGCCAAAAAAAGGGTCACTTAGTTCGATTGAATTGAATTTATAAACTTTGCTCTTGCATTCAGTCAATGAATAAGAAAATTTATCTTATTTTTAATAAATTAATTAATTTTAAAGAATGAAAGAAATCAGGCATATAAAATCACTGAAATTATCTTTCCTTATTAAATATAAACTCATTTAAAAAATCTGAACAAAAAACCTTATAAAAAATGCCACATTCACGACAGGATTTGTACCTGCAATCTTCCGATACGAAGTCAGACGCCTTATCCATTAGGCCGCGTGGACGCGCACTTTTTCTAGCTGTTGATGACGGTGTGTAAGTTATAATAACAGATCAATAACAATGAGAATGATATTTTTGAATCACAAACGCCAAAAAAATTCTCATAGTATCGATGGAATTAATTTATAAACTTTGCTCTTGCATTCAGTCAATGAATAAGCAAATTTGGCAGATTCCCAAAACAGCCGAGACACCCCATTTGGCGAGTTTTCTGACAAGCGTCAAATACCCCACATACGCCAATCTAAAATGCGGCAACCTGAAAACTAATGTGATTGGTCTACTTTCCTGAATGCTTCCAGACTGTTTTTTACTACGTCATCACCCTGGAATCATAGGAAATACAACATTTATAAATAACGACATATTAGAAAACACAGGAAAGCTGATTTTTATGAGATTCAAAATAAAACAAAGGATTTCAACATAAGTTTATTGAAAATGTGAAATTTTTAAAGTACCTTTCCAAATTAGAGTAAGCCCCACCAGTGGCTGAGAGGTTCTGCTCTCGAAGCTGGTAGATGAGAGGTGCTGGGTTCGAACCCAATCGCGCCCGTCGGCCTAATCGTTCGGAGTTTTCGTGGTTTTCTTCGAACCTTGGATTTTCAAGCGTTAATACGGGTTAGGTTCCCTTAGAAAGACCCCCACGAAGGGCACTCCCCCTGGGCCTATATCCCTCGTGCAGATGATTGGCCGTCATAAATACAACCAACCAACCAACCAAATCAGAGTAACGATATAATGATTAACATTTTCTTCCTCAACAACTTTCAGAAAAAATCATGGGGTCACTTAATATTGTAAGTACGTGCCTATATTATAGTAAACATTGAACAATTCATTTCTAATTTAAAAAAGTATGAACGCTTCGCGTTCATAAAAATATATATATATATATATCACTGAATACAGCAACCTAGTTCTGCAGCAATCTGAAAAACGCAGGAAACTCGTTAAAGTGGCAATCAGGGAACATGTATGGACGCTTCGCGTTCATTAACCGAAAAAAACATCACTGTAACCAGCAGTTCTCGGTGTGTAGCAATCTCAAAATTCAGCAGTTCTCGCTACCTAGCAATCTCAAAATTCAGCAATTCTCGCTGCATAGCAATATCAAAATTCAGCAGTTCTCAATGCGTAGCAATATCAAAATGTACAAAACTCGTAAGGTCAGCATACACGAGAAATATACAATAAACGGCTAATATAAAACACTATAATAAAAAATACATAAAATTATTAACATACCTTAACAAACATCTCCTTCCTTGAAAACCAACTCTATAAAATGTTGAATTGCCATAATTTCGTAAGTTTCTAGTCGTCGATAAACTTCATTTAACTTTCCAGCAAAAAAAATGAACATATACTCACAATTTCAAACTAAATTACACAGGTACTTTAAATTTCAAATTTTACAACTAAAAACAGCAGAAAATATTAACAATAACAAACTCTTACCTTACCGTCATTTAATTTTACAATTACAAAACGTCTTTCTTCGACACCTCGTTGTACAAAAATTACAAAACATGCGGAGTTGAGTTGTCAAAGGTAGACGTAGCCATCCAATACACAAGAAATCAACAAATCCAAATTCAAGATCACACAACTGTAGGCGTGGAAAGAATTTACGAAACGAACGGGTAACAATAAAGATCCATTTATCGCCTCGCCAAATTAAACGATGCTAAGTGTCTCGGCTGTATTGGGATTCAGCCGCAAATTTATCTTATTTTTCGTAAATAAATTGTTTTTAAAGGATGAAAGAAATCAGGCATTAGAAATCACTGAAATTAACTTTTTCTTATTAAATGCATACTCATTTAAAAAAATCTGAAAAGAAACATAAAAAAACGCCATCCTCCGCGCCAGGATTCGAACCCGCAATCTTCTGATTCGAAGTCAGACGCCTTATCCGTTAAGCCACGCGGACGCGCACTTGGTTTAGGTGTTGCTCGGCGGTGTAGTAAGTTATAACATTTCAATAACAATGAGAAAGAAATTTTTTAATCACAAACGCCAAAGAAAAAGTCACATAGAGTCGATGGAATTTAATTTATAAACTTTGCTGTTACATTCAGTCAGTGAATAAGCAAATTTATCTTATTTTTCATAAATAAATTGTTTTTAAAAGATGAAAGAAATCAGGCATAAAAAATCACTGAAATTAACTTTTTCTTATTAAATGCATACTCATTTAAAAAATCTGAAAAGAAACCTATAAAAAATGCCATCGTCCGCGACAGGATTCGAACCTGCAATCTTCTGATTCGAAGTCAGACGCCTTATCCGTAAGGGCACGCGGACGCGCGCTACGTTTTGCTGTTGCTGGATCGTGTAGTAAGTTGTAACAATTGAAGCTCTGGGAGAAAAGTTCAATGTATAGCTCGAAGGTTCAGTGGGATTACTACTGCTTCCAACCATGGAATAAGGAACATACATACTTAGTTCCAACTTCTTTGCTTCCAACAAAGGATGCAAGCGCGGATCTAAAAGGGGGGCGACGACATTTAGTCATGACCCACCCCCACACCAGGTCTAAAAGAAGAACATATACAACTAAAGCAATACATTTTATGTATCATATGTGTTTTCTTTTTTCTTCCCCAGTTAATAAAATCTAATCATTCTTATTCTTATTCACCCATGCCGTTATTTTTATGCAGAAATACAGGAAAATTGAATATATTATTGTTTAAGCAGCAAAGAATCGAACAACGTTTTTCATTTCCTTAAAAATGTGGTGCGTTTTTAATTGGACCCAGTTGCCCTCTCAAGACAACATTTCCATGGCTGGAGCCCAAAAACCGGATTAAAATGTGAACATTGGGACCATTTTCGGTAAGATTGTTTACTTTTAAAGAAAATGGGAACTCTGATTTCTTAGTATCTGAATAAAGCCTTCAAATCTTATACATTTACGAATGTATCTGCAAATCTGATACATTTACGAAAAGGAATTTAGGTATATGTTAGAAAATAGCCAATTTTGATCTAAGATATAAAAATTGCTAACATGTGACCCTGTCATGATGTGTAACATGTGTGTCTGTCCTTGAGTCTATATGTCTGTAATGTGACACAAATATTGTGAAAACTCTAACTCACAAAATACTGCGTAAAATAGAATGGAATTTATATGAAATTCTATCCATATGTGAACTGCTGCTGATTAGTTTTGGGGCAAAATCACCCCCAAAACGGGGATGTCCCAAATCGTTGATTTGTTCGATTTATGTAATGCTCATATCTGCAGTTTATGTGCGTATAATTCAACGAAACGTCGAATTTAGAATCCTCGTAATAGAAATAGATTGTCATTTAAATTTGATTGCGATCATCTAAGAGGAATTCGGTGATTTGTTTGAAATATGCGATGCTTATATCACCATTTTAAATGCACTCGATTTAATGAAAGTTCACCCTTAGTATCTTTAATATAGGATACATTGTCAATCAATTTTGGTAACAGGCATCTAAGAAAGGGTGCCAAAATTCAATGATTAGTTCGTAAAATGCGAACCTATTTGCTAAATCGATGTGATTTCTTGTACTATTTTAATCATTTAATTCATTTGAAGGAAGTTCGGGTATTATGGAATTCCATTTACATTTTTATTTGTAAGTCAACAGAAAAAAACTTAGATACATTAAATTTAAAACCTGCTCACCACTGTTAACTTATCCGTTCACTAACTCTTTAAGACCCGATGTATTTGTAAACAAAGCTAACCTGGAAAGTAAAACATGGACTGTAATCGCTACCTGTTGATAAAAAATGATACTTTACTCTATCTGCAAACCAGAACTATCGTTCGATTCGAGCTTTTATTACATACGACTCAGAAGCAAAAATTTAAATGAATGTCTAACCCGCACGATCGTGCGGGTTGGTTCTTAAAGGATTAAGCTGAAGGTTTCACTGCAATAGAAACATTATTTAAATTAATATAATTCTACAGATATAAATTCATTTTTAAAACATTAAGTTATGATTGGCGCTTTATCTTACTGCATCATGATCTACTGCAATTTTTTCATGTACTTTTTTTTTCAATTACTACAATGATAATTAAAGGATATACATAAAAAATACTCACCCGTGAGAAATTAAATTCGTTAGAGGTAATTAATTAAAGTGGCACTTTGAAGTACCGTCAATACACTATGCCAAAAATATTCTTGTAACAGAAAATTCACATGGTATTTCAAATAAAGCTTAAACTCTTAAATATGCTAAATAAGAAGAAGACACGCGCAAGTTAACAATAAACAAATATTAAATGGACATAGTTTTATTTTACACATGAAAAATGAGTAAAAATTGAATTTGATGGCATTAAAAAAAAAACTTTTTTTTTTTTTTTTTGGTTTTGATTTTGTTAGCAGTCCTTTAGTTCTGCGACGTCTATATTCCAGGGACAACATGTTCTCCCGCATCTCCACATATGCAATATATGAATTTACATATGCCATTTCTAGCATAGCAAAAAAGATCCAATGCCACAACTTTCTCGATTTCCTATAAAAAAAAAAAAAAAAAAAAAAAAAAAAAAAAAAAGTAATGAAACAGAAAAAAATACCAGGAAAATCATTACGACACTGGAAATTAGTAATTACATTATAAAGCAGATAAAAAAGTGGGTAATTACACAGGCGAAAAGTAAACAAGAAGTTCTTCTCCAACACCCAGTGTACTGGCGGTACTTGTAAGTACCACTGAGTAATTCAACTGTTAAATCAAATACATGCACCGTCTACCTAAAATAGCTAGTCAAATTGTATTCTAAGATCATACCGAACACGTAAAAAAAATCCCACACTTATCTTATATCCTTTACTGTGTTTGCAGCAATAAAAAGACGAACGTGACAATCTATACAAAATGTCGGCACAAAACACATCCACTGTTTCAAAGATAGCCTCCTTCCTCGCTAAAATAACAAACCTAGAACTACTGCTGCCATGTATCCTGATAAAATGGAGTTAAAAGTGTGTTTTTGTAAAGTACCATTAGAATATTAGTAATATTCACTATGGGATGAAAGTTTAAAGTGAGTGGCACTTATAAGTACCGCCAGTAGATAAAAGGTTAATACTCTCAAGGTTTATATTCCTCTATGTAATTAAATTTTTTGTATCATGTTGGAAAAATCATCTTTTTTTTAACATTTTTAAAAAATAAAAGAGAAAACAACATTACAATTTTGCCCTTTTGCTCGGCGGTCAGGAGGTTAAAAGTTAGTAAAGAACAAACTTTGACTATCTCTTTACGCATTTTTAGTACGTTTAAACTAAAAGTAAGAAATACATATCAATATTTAGCTTTTAAAAAGAAAAGTTACACTTTCGTGTAATGGCAAACAGTCAGGTATTATGGAATAGAGTTATAAGGAATATTAAAATTGTGAGAAAAAATCACGATTTAAACAAATAATCAAAATTATTTAATGAGTAAACCTTAGTACATCATCTATAAATCGTCATATTCTTTGAGAAGTTGTTTTAATTTTTAGGCTCGTCTTTTAGACTCGTGAAATAGTTTTCTAGCTGATATTCTATATCACCCGAAACACACCATCTTGAAAAACTTAACTTCTTCACTCTTCAACAAGTTAGTATAGAGGAAAACTGACTAACCAGCAATAACTGTTAAACTTTATACTGAACTTGGTTAACATCACTGACAATGCGATTTTATAATTAATTCTAATTTTATAAAACTTACCGCAAAAAACTGGAAAAATTGAGAATCAGATTTGATTTCACCGCGTCGCTCCAGCAACAGGAATCCAAACAGAACTGCGCACAGTGCCTCGTGGAAGTACTAGAAAGTCGTATGGCAGATTTATTCTTGGCTGCAAGCACTGTATGCGCCAGATATTGACGTATTCCATATTGTCCGACCATTCCATAATACCCGAACTTCCTCTATATAGAAGAAAATTTTGCGATAGCCACAACATACTAGTTTAATTTGTCTAACACTGGCGTAACAATAAATATTTGTTTGCTGCAATTACTGTAAAAGCACTTATTTTCGCGAGTCGTAATTTTCGCGAAAATGAAGATATCGGTGATTTCGCGAGCTGGAAATTTCACGAATTTTATATGAACAGAACCGAAAATTGAAAGATCTCGAAACTACCTAATAGAACCCCTTTTGTTTAAATTTCTAGAGTAAAAAGTATCTGTGGACCTGAAAATATCACGACTAAAACCGATTCACGCTTCTTGGCTTGTGCAAACATTTAACGGTGTTAAAGCCAAATATGAGATAAGTTTGAATGGCTTCAAAGAAGCTGGTATAAATATTGTAAGTGAATGAGCTGTATTCTATTAGCTGTATTATTGTTTTTATTCAAGAAATAGTTGTAAGTATTCAAGAAATTTTTGTTGTAGATAAGTGAAAATTTTTCTGACTTTTTATTATTATTTGAGGCGAAGAAAAATATTTCACGAGGCTTAAATTTTCGCGATTACGACGGTCTCGCGAAAATTAAAGCCTCGCGAAAATAAGTGATTTTACAGAAGGTGAAAAACATTTTCAGTGCTATAAAATTAGTATGCGAAACTAAAGAAAACTTCCAGGATTACCACGTCTTACAATTTATAGCCCGAACTTGACGAGGTCATCTTCTTCTGATACCAATTATAATGCATTTTATAGGAAAATAAATTTTGGATCAGATCGTCTGCTCCACCTCCAATCTTTTTAAACTTTAATTACTCTATCAATTTATTACAATCAATTTATTTACTTTAAAATATTTGAATGTTTAACAGTAAACATTCGTTTTGTAATCGGCAATAACTACTGGCGCATTATGGAAAATAAATGACTCAATTTTTCTTTAAAAAAAAAAAAAAAGGTTTTCCGGAAAAGCTTAATTTGTTTACTAAAATATGTTTATCTCGTCTGACAGTTAATTAAGCATGCACAAGTGCTAAATGCTAGAAAATCTTTTGTCTTTAAATAGTTTTTAAAGTCAAATAAAAAATAAACGCTTAATAAATACGAATATGCAAAGTAAAAATCAATAAATTATTGTCTCGGTAATTTACGGAAGAAAATTATTTCTGTTTTATTTTTTAGAAAAAAGAGAATATTTTAACCAAGGCATTTACGATGATTGTTTTTTTTTATTTAGCTGATTTGAAAATAAGGATATTAAACAATTCGTTTGTGTGTGTATATACCGGGTGTCCCAAAAAGGACTGACTGATTTTAAAATTCAATAACTTGCAAACGGTGACAGATATTAAAAAAATTCTTGCAGGAGGGTTATGCATAAGGTCAAAAGTTATATTACAGCGATTTTCAATTTTAGTTCGATTTACAAACGATAGATGGCGCTGTAAGCAATAGTCGCTAAATTCAGGCTCGATTTTTGGTACTTCGTGGCCCGGATAATACATTTCCATCTCCTTTTCCCGCATGGAACAAGATAAAGGACCAGAAATCGAGCCTGTATTTAGCGACTATTGCTTACAGCGCCATCTATTGTTTGTAATTCGAACTAAAATCAAAAATCACTGTAATAAAACTTTTGACCTTATGCATAACCCTCCTGCAAGAATTTTTTAAATATCTGTCACCGTTTGCAAGTTATTGAATTTTAAAATCAGTCAGTCCTTTTTGGGACACCCGGTATATATATATATATATATATATGCAGGGTGTTACCGAATTGAACGGACAAATTCAGAGTGGTGATAGATAGCATCAAGAGGTGAAATATGATAACACCAAAAAAGGGCTCTAGCCTAACCCAACTTTGGTTGACGGTAATAACTTTCAAAAAACTGAAGTATATTACAATGAAACTTTTAATAGACATGCTGATCTTTGTTATAAATATGATAACCCTAAAACAGAAGTGATAGAAGTTTTCATTATACGCGCCAGCAGTATGCACGCACTTGACGCTCCACATTTTGGGCTGTGATTATCTGTTCATACGGTATCATCGATTACATGAGAACCCTGTTTTTCCATAACTTTTTGTGATGTTCCCACATTTCATACAAAATAAGGTACATATTGTAACATTTTTATTGCAATATTTTTATTTTTCTCAAAATTATTACCGTCAAACCCACTTCAGTTAAGGTGAAATACCCTGTATTTGTGACTAAATAAGCGGTTCGCGACCCCATGCTCTATGGCAATTTTTCATCCTCTTGACGCCTAATATCACCCATCTGAATTTGTCGGTCGAATTTGGCAACACTCTGTATATATATAATGTTTACGTATAATGTTTGAACGGATACTCCGATTTTTATTTTATTCTTTTATTTTTATTTTATTCTTTATGGAAAAGTCTAATTTTGATAGTGGCCCCTTTAATCATCACCAGAATCCAAAAATGGGCAATATACCTCTGCCTATCTGTTTTCTTGTCTTTTTTGTTTTTTACTTTTCTGTATTTCCTAAAAATTGATTAATCGCCGGTTGGTTTCCAGTCTGTATGCAAGAGTAGCTCAGAACCCCACATGCATATATAGATACATATATGAGATTATAAATATTGTCAATAATGTAACTTGACAGACTCAAAGGTTTAATTATTCGATATACAATACTGTATGAAATAAAAAGCACAACACAAGGAGCGTGAAAATAGCGCAAGATATGAGACAACTGCTCGTGTGGAAAAAGATTAAAAAATAGTAATACACAGGGTTTCATAATGATATGAACACCCAGTTTTTCAAGGTTGGTTGGTTGTATTTATGACGGCCAATTATCTGCACGAGGGATATAGGCCCAGGGGGGAGTGCCCTTCGTGGGGGTCTTTCTAAGGGAACCTAACCCGTATTAACGCTTGGAAACCCAAGGTTCGAAGAAAACCACGAAAACTCCGAACGATTAGGCCGACGGGCGCGATTGGGATTGAACCCAGCACCTCCCGTCTACCAGATTCGAGATCAGAACCTCTCAGCCACTGGTGGGGCCAGTTTTTCAAGGATAAAAAAGAAGAAAATGTTATAAAACAAACTGAAGTCTAATCAATGTCAGAAATTGAACAAAACCTTTTTATTTTATAATAACTAGGGGGCTCTGCCCCCTACGAGCTACGCTCGCCAACCCCCGTTCAGACACCGCAGATTCTAAAAGCATGCGAATTTCATCGGCCTTAAAATGATTAAATTATAATTTTTAAAAAAAGTGACGGTCTCCCTGTAAACGGATTTTCATTCATTTTCCTTTGATTGGAGATTTTTAAGACGAAATTAGCCGCTGCTAAGAGATACAATGACTGTTTTGGTCTTTGATTACAAGCAAGAAAAAAAAATCGTGCGTACGGCATAGATTATGAAACATTTTCCAACACTCCCTGAAAGCTTTAACAAAACTTCGTTATTTAGGGAAATAAGATAAATAAGATAACTAACTAAACATTTAAAAAACTGATTTCAGCAGTTACCATCCATAGCCAAATATTTATTCCAATTCTTCCGAACAGCCCTGTATATGATCTGTAGGCTGATATATATACTATATAATAGAAAATTTATTTTAGCAAGAAAACGCATAATAGGTTGAAATTTCTCTTTCAGCAATTTATACTAATAGATGAAAACATACTTGAATACTTTTGTTCAGCCCTGTTGTTTACCTAGTACCTTTATTACACGCCACTATTTAGCTAAACTTTAATTCACACTAAATCACTTTTAAAACTACTGAAATCGCATTTCCAGAATTTATCATCTATAGGCGGCCATGTATCCAATTCTTTGCGCGGCCCTGTATATCATTTTATCTATATTCTACAAACATTTCATAGAAAACTACATGCAGTGCAGCATAACACATTTTAAACCCACCTTTCAGCAATTTACGGTCATACTCAGTAACATTTACGAATTCTTTTGCGTAGCCCTGTATATCAACTATAACAATTACACACACCATATAGTATGCATAAATATAGTGAAACTTAAAAGCGCATATCATAATTAAAAATGCATTCCCTGCCATCGCCGCTAATATACAGTACTTCGGATAGAAAATACTTGTCTGAAATGCTTTGTATGTTCCTGTAAATGCTATGCACTTCGTATTATACATGAAATAACTTAAGTAAGCCTCAGCGACGTATATCAATTTTATTATATATGAATTTGTATAATTAAAATACGCCGCAAACATTTTCCCCCAATACCATTTTTAATGGAATTCTTTTGTGTAGCCCTGTAAATAAATAGTTACTATTCGTTGCACCGCATATGCTACAGAATATTCTGAATATTTTAGTGCACTTCGTAAATGCATATATTTTTTATTATGTTTGAAAGGGTGTAACATCTTTAAAATTCATTTGAAATTATTTTTTCCCATTGGCCGTAATGCAACGGAATACTTTTGACTGTCCCTGTAAATGAACTAAACATGCTACAAACTTCATTTGAAATAGGGTTCGTGCTAGGCTAAACGTCAATAACCAAAAATTTCAGTGCGATCCGAGTATATTTACGAGGGTTCGAGCGCGAACAGACAAATCAAAATCAATAACACTTTTCAACTTTGTTGGAAAGTGTTAAAAATTAGTTAAAAATTTGAAAGTAAGCTAATGTAAAATGAATAAAGTACACAGAGCCTTTGTCTCTCGGTAATTTTTAACAACGCTATGAGAAAGTTCTTTTAAGTGTATCGTTTTAAATCTGACGTAATTTTCACCAAAGTTTCCTTTCTCTTTTTAATATTCGCATGAAAATACTTTTGTTGTTAGAAAGGAAATATTATTTGCGCTGTCTTAGAATTCCCGCTAATAGCTGAAAAGATTATCTCAAAATATGAAATAAATGCCTCGTGCAAATATATTTTTTAATTTAAAGTGTTTTGCCAACTTTTATTTATTTGGCCTTTTTAAATATGACGTAATTTCCTTCATCTGTGACTTTTAACGCATAATAATGAATTTATTAGTATTTTAAAATTTTCTTTCCCTTTTAAAATTCACGTGTAACTGTAGTTTTTATGATGTAATTTTCAATATTTTCCTGATTTTTAACGCGTAATCACTCAATTCTAATTTGAAAGTTTTTTTTCTGTTTATAATAGCCACGTGTAAATAATTTTTTTATTTGAAGGAAATATTATTTTTTGCGCTGTTTTTAAAATTGGCAACAGTTTAAAATAATTGCCCTTTTCTAAAATGTGTAAAAAATATCTCTCGAAATGCTGAAAATTTGAATTTAAAATAGAAATAAATCCTCAAAAAATGAGTCAAATTAAAAAGATAATTGCAGTCTGCACATCGGGAACTTCCAATGTATAAAATGACCTAAAAATGTTTAAATTCCTATGTATAGTTTTTCTCCTATAAAACTTTTTTAATGGAACGATTTTGACCATCTTTAACATTAAATATCTTTTTAAATAATTATTAGATTTAAAAACTGTCTGTATCAGCGTGTTTATCAAACATGTCTCTATAATACCACCGATTTTCATATTTTTGTATGAAACAGTTTTCTTAATATTAACGAAGAAGACCCCCGGTCATAAAAAATATGGATGCCGATCTAGTAGGAGTATACCCGGATGATCTACGCAGATTTTCATTGGTCCATTTCCAAATCAAAAATCAAAACTTTTTTATATATATAGAAGGAAATATAATTGAAACAGCAATTTATACATTAAATAAGCTGCATTTTTCCATTTTGAGGTGTTTCATAATGATATGAACATTCGCAAAAAATATAGATTAATAGCCAGTGTATGCACCAGATCTTTTAATTAATGTAAAAACTCGATCAGGCATGGAGTGGACTAAGCTTTTTAACATACTTTGATCGATTTCATTCCAGTGGAAGATGATATCAGCTTTTAATTCTTAAATTGTGACATATTATTTTCCATTTGCGTAAACAGCTCTAATCAGTAGGCTCCATATATTCTCCGAAAGATTTAAATCAGGAGAAACAGGTGGCGATGGAATTACATGTGCACCATTATTAAGAAACCATTCCCAAGTGCTGTTTGACGCGTGAATGGATGCATTATCTTGTTGGAACATCCAGAAAGGTCCGCCAATTTCCTCAGAAAATAGAGCAAGTTTTCTTCAAGTAGATCTTGGTAGGTTAATGCACTTAATCTGCCAGAGGGAAACGTAACGTTGATCTTACCATGAAATCCAAATGCTGCCCAAACCATTGAGTGAAACTCCACCCTGCTGTCGTTTTGAAAAGGTTTCTGGTTTCATGCGCGGATCGTGCCAATAATAAGAGAAACCACCCGAACCATCCAAATTGAACTTTTTTTCATCGGAAAATATTACTCTTTCATATTCTAACTTCCAGGTAATGTGATATTTTGCCCAATCCAGGCAATTCTGCTGATGCATTTTAGTCATAAGTGGTTGGGACTTTCTTTTCTTGTATCTCAATATGTTAGAGCTCTTGACTACTCTGGATAAGATATTTCTTGACACAGCTATCAGTGGATCTCTCGAAAGTGCGCCTAAAGTTATTTTCCCACTGCTCATTCTTCTTATAATAGACTTTATTTCCCTTTTGGACTTCTTTGCTCCATAATCCTCTTTTAATCGAAGAATATTTAATATTACACCTGGAGATCTTTTCAATTTTTTTGCGATAGCTCTGGCCGAAAGTCCTTGATCCTTAAAAG
The DNA here is from genome assembly GCA_963932465.1 of Maratus speciosus. Classification (NCBI taxonomy): domain Eukaryota; kingdom Metazoa; phylum Arthropoda; class Arachnida; order Araneae; family Salticidae; genus Maratus; species Maratus speciosus. Next base: position 153,721,566 of record OZ010786.1, read on the forward strand.
CTACAATTTTCACTTTCTCAAAACCACTTAAAGTGCTTTTACGACTCGTACTTCTAGAACTCACTTTGCGATCAGGTTTGGAAATTTCCTAGTCTGTGAAGTATCTTTATAAGCTAAACTAATTTACATATTTCGGTTTCTTCTTCTGGGAGTGACATTCAATATTCTTGTACACTTTCCATGCTCGTTTAGTGATAATTTCGATCAATGTTCATATCATTTTGCAACACTATTTTTTTAGATAATTCATATTCTCAATGATTTAAATTTTGATATTTCTTTTACAGCTATGTATTATGTAAAATTACTGTATTTGTCCGAGAAAGGATTTTTCCAATAATTATGTATGAATTTTTGCCAAGATATCACAAAATTACTAGGTGTTCATATCATTATGAAACCCAGTGTACCAAGAGAGATGGTTGGCAGTGGCGTAGCCAAGGGGAGGAGTCCGGACCCCCCCACCCCCGAAAGTGTAGAACTGGTTTACGGAATCATGGATACAACAGTAAAAACTGCTAGCACAGAATCACAACGGATCTATAAAAAAAATCTGCTTTAGAGGGGTTCATCTTACAAGGTATAATTCAAAGGTATGTCTTTCTTCGGGACTATGAATTTTTCCGTTTTAGACAGATTTCCGTTATAAACACTTTCTGTTTTCACAGTATAACTTAAAACTGCTAAAACGTACTCACTTCCCGAACTTTTTTTTTCACGTAACCCTTTCTTAGGATTTTCATTTCGGAGTACCCCCATTTCTCATAAACATGCCCCCTTTCCCCCCCCCCTCCACTCAAGGAGATAACGTAAACATGTTTTTTTTTCATTAGTAATCTTCTTATCACAACCATCTAATAAATCGATGCAAATTACATTGATATTCCTAACATTTTTATGACTTTTTTAACGATATTATTTTCACATACCCCCAGCAGACCCACCACGTACCCCCCAGGGGTACGCTACCCCAGGTTGGAAATCGCTGCTATAACACCACCTCTGAAGAGCATAAATCTATTACAGGAAAATCTGTGAAGATGACCTATCTCAAACGAAAACAATTCAAGGTTCGACGAAAACAACACTATATATTTGTGCTTGCTAACGTTTGAAACCTATCTAAAACGAAACTTGTTCCAATTGTGAATCCTTCTTGGCAGGTTTTCTGTAAACACGGAATCCTCTCATAAACAAAAACATTTTAATCTCCCGAGATGGAAGGATAACTATGCAAGTGTATCTGCTATTCCGTTTACACAAATTTACTGTAACTAGATTAAACGTAAAACTCCTTTATCTTAGACTTCGATGGGGTTCTATTGTTGACACTTATGGGAAAGAACGAGAGTTTATGCGAACGCAATAACGGTACATTGGTTGAGTTTCGTGACCCTTATCTTTGTCCACTTTATAACGGACAATATTAACAGTTACTTTAAATCTGCTACCTGCAATTAATAAAAGTAACTTTATTTTTGGACTGGTTATTTGTTACCATTTTCAAAATAAACTGGCGAGAAAAATTAAAGGAACAACCATAAAAAGGTGCTTTATGTTAATCCTATTAAGGGAACTTCCAGAAAGGTAACTCAATGTCAACGTTATCACGTACTCCAATGGGATTAACATTCGCTGCAGAAAAATATGCAAATATTTCAGCCTCGGCCCGTTCTTTCGGTTCACGTGTTAAAAGTAGCGTACGTGGGTAATTTGAAGTCTAATTTTAAGAATTGTACGTGTAGTAAAGTAAAACTTTCGATTCTAGTAGATGGAATATGTCGTCCAGAAGACATTTGACCGATTTTGAGAAATTGCGTGCGATAGGGAGAATGGAAGCAGGATACACACTCTTAGGTCTCTGTAAAGACTTAAAAATAGCCAAAAGCGTCATGTCAAGAATCTGAAACGGTTTAAAGACACTGGTATAATGTCCACAGATAACCAGGCCAAGATAGAAAACGCGCCACAATAGGCTCTCAGGACCGTAATTTGCCAACGATTGCTAAAAGAAATAGGCAATTGACGTCAGTTCAGATTGCAGGGAGTTTGCTGCAGCAACAAGAACTCGACTATCCTGGTTCACTGGGAGTGACAGGCTGCATTCAAGGAAACCCATGATTTGTGTTCCACTAACTCCGGTAGCGAAATGCGCCTGGTTAAAGTGGTGCAGAGATCATCGTCACTGGAGTACCACGGACTGGAGATGAGTTCTCTTTACCGATGAATCCCGCTTTTGTTGAGAGATTTACTACAGACGTGTTACCATATGGAGGGAGAAAATCACATGCAATAAGGCTGCAAACATCCGTGAAAGGCATCGATACAACAGGTCGTGGAAACATGGTATGGACGGACATCATTTTGAATGGCCGCAGTGACCGGCAATTTTTACCAGTGCAACTGTGAATGCTGAAATATACAGAGATGTGGTTCTTGATCCTCATGTCAAGTTGTTTAAGGGTGCAATCGGAAGATTCGGGATTTTATGCTTATTAATGGCCTAGAAGAGCGCTACCCCATTCTACGGAACTCCTATGTGTCCCTTCCAGAGCTGCATAAATTCCACCCCGAAAAAAAATGTCTGGATTCAACATTACCTTTGTACCTAATTACTATTTGCAAAAGCTCAGTTTAACATTGCTTCAAGAAATTTCAAAGTAGTAATAAGAGTTCTGTGTATGGAATAGGTCTTGGGTGACATTTTGCCTTTAATAATGAGAAATCAAAAGCATAAATTGAAGCTAATCAACGTACCAAAGTCCGAAGCTTACTGCTGAAATTGGAGAATGCTCTAAAATTGTTTCGAACCATCTAAAATAAATTGGCTGGGAAGTGCGAAAACAGAAACCACCATGAACCATTTTTTACACATTCTAATACTTCCAAAAAAGTGCTAATCCATCACAAATAAACTTATTACAAAAATTTAACTTCCTTAACCCCTTAATTCTCGCTCCCGTCAATATCACGAGATGAGGTGTCGTTCGTTATTTCTCGTGTCCGTCATATTTCCAGGCTAGAGATTTAATTGCTGGTAAAAACTTCGAAACCAGCAAAATTAAAAAGTCATTTCCGAGTGAACTCTTTGAATATTACCGTTTGGGTTTGGTTTTTGGCCCTGATTGTGATGTTGGACTTTGTATTGCATGTTTCATAATATATCACACTCAAAAAATTATTAATAATCAAAATTTAATGTATATATATTATTTCAAATATTATTTGCAAAAATTTGTGTGATGATGATAAATAAAGATCTAAGATGTGAAAAATATGCATTATGTACTTCAATGTATTATTAGATGCAGTCATAGAGATTGGCCTTATATTTTTTATACATGCTTTTTTTTTTCAATTAAGAAATTAAATAAGGATATACCTAAATTCTTAAAATTACTCGAAATGCTTCTATTATACATACACAGTCAAGACAAGATTCCAAGGGACTGGTAAAAAGCTCCATTTTAGACAGGCTTCCATGTAAAGAAGTGTAATTAATTATGCTTCTAAGACACACTACCTCAATAAGATCTATTGTTTATTTCGCAGGGATTCTGGAAACTCTTCCGTTTGAGACAGGATTCCGTTATAGAAGGATTCCGCTTTCACAGGTTTCATTATGTTTCACTAAAGAACGATGAATATCCCCTTTCAGACAGGTTTTCAGCAAATTTAATTGTATCGCAATTCATATTAAGACCATGTAACGCTTCCGTTAAAGACAAGATTATGTTATAGACAATTACTATTTTGACAAGTTTTATTCTATTCATATGACATAAATAAGTATAATAAAGTAAGTAATCTATTTATATAAAATCCAAGTCTCTGTGTGTCCCTCACGATTCCGGTAGGACCACCTCATTGAAATGAGTAATTGTTGAAAAATACAAATGCAGGGTTACCACAGTAGCGCCAAATGTTGGCCTACTTGGTAATAGCTGGCTGATTTGGTGAAATTCCCATTTATAACTATTAATCTTTCATAAAGGAGGTCACCAAAATTTAATTTAAACTCCGCTCTTTTAAGATATTTTTTCAAAATCTATGGGTGAGAATTTAAAGTACATCTTTACATCTTCCTCCCGATGCTACTAATAAAATAACCGCCAATAGACGACGCTGTACTGTATGAGCTCCTAACCGCGCGATTTTAATGTGCTTTAAGTACTTTTCCAGTATAAGTGCCTTGGCGAAAAAAGAAACTTGGCAACATTTTCCCGGAACCTATAAACTGTTTCATTTTATATACACATGCATTTTTTTTCGATATTTATACGATTTATTTATACGATTAAAAAAGCCGTTTCTCTAATTTTATACAGAAACAGATGTAATTTGTACATAAAAACATGAATAATATACATATAAAATAAACATATAAAAAAAAAACACTCATCAAGTTTGTTTTCATAGCTGTTTATATGATTTGACAACAATTCTCAATATTTTCCGTTATACGGACACCATGCCAAAATGTATGCGGTACTTTTCCATTATACGGGCAGCATTGTCGCCAAGCGCAATGGCTGGCGCAAAATAAAAATAAGGTGAATTGAAACATTTGAAAAATAAAAGAAAAAACATTCTCGATAGTAAAGTGGGCATTTTAAAAATATAACATTTGAAAATTACAAACTTTTACGAACTATTTTATTAAATCACAAATATATACTTAAAATAAATGAACAAATATCTGTTATACTATAAAGTAATAAAATAAAAAATCATATTAAACTGCTGCCATAAAATTATAAATATCTTTCAGCATTGCAGTAAACATTTCATTTTTTGAATGAAGGCGTAGCCACATAAAATCTGTGAGATACGACTCTAAATGATGACAAACAGCTTCCCGATGTCTTTTGTTGCGCCATTTTCCGATGCCCCATAATCTTTCAACATTTGGAGTATGACATCCAATATTAGGATCGACAAAATTGTATTTGTGATTTACTGTGAAATGATCATAACCAGCACTTAGCAGTTCATCTGTTTTATATCCTTTCCAACAATCTGTATAAATAATACATGACTTTCATCTGCTTCTATAATTTTATTAGGTCCACCGATTTTTCTATTTGGTCGAGAACATAAAGCATTTGCACAAACTTCTCTAGAATAACTATTCCATTCCACTGTTGTGTTGTGGTTCATATCAAGTTGCAGCTCACAAAACTCAATCGATGTCAACTCTTTGCACGATAAATGGTACAGATATCATATTCGCCCCATATTGGCGCGATTTTTTTCTGTCGCCAATATCATATAGGCAACAGGTACTTAACTTGCGCCAAAGTGTCGTTATTTTGCTTGATGTGGTAACCCGGATTATGTTTATGCTGTTGATGTTTTCGCCAAATTGGCAACCGAAAAAAATCGTGCCAATATGGGGCGAATATGACATCTGTACCCGATAAATATATAAACCTCAAAGCATTAAGAAAAGTCACCCGCGATCCTTTAAACCAAATTTTTTGTCGTATTTCTACGCTTTCTTCGCATGATCGTAAGCTACAACTCAATTTCGGATTTTCAGAACTCATCCATAATTTCATTTCATGATTTTTTGAACACAATCTTTTATTATGCAGAATTCCAAATTCCTGAAACAGTTTTATCACAACTTTCTCATCATCTGGTAATTGCCAAATGATAAAATCCATCTCAGCATCAGCAGTAAAAGTAAACTACAACTTTATATAAAAAAAAGCATTTTTAATTCGATTAATAGCAGATTAAAAAGCTTTCCAAGGTTAAGGTTAAACAATAATCATTCACGTGATTCACGTTTCATAAATAACAAATCACAATGTTTCGCATGGTTTACAATAAAAATCTACGATCAAGGTTGAAATAATTGGCGCATTAGCATACATTTTGTCCTTACACACTGTCCGTATAAAGGAAAAGTACCATGTATGCTATTGCGCAATTATTTCAAAATGCTAAAAGATATTTGTAATTTTATGCCAGCAGTTTAATATGAGTTTTATTTTATTGCTTTATTTTATAACAGTTATTTGTTCAATTATTTTAAGTATATATTTGTGATTTAATGAAATAGTTCGTAAAAGTCTGGAATTTTCAAATGTTATATTTTTTAAATGCTCACTTTAGTACGACAATATTTTTTCTTTTATTTTTCAAATGCCTTAATTCACGTGACTTTCATTTTGCGCCAACTATTACGCTTGGCGACAATGGTATCCGCATAACGGAAAAGTACCCAAATCTCACTTTCTGGTGCCCAAATTACACCAAACTTTTTTTTAAAAATGCCAAAGCCCCTACAGTGGAAAAGTATCAAACTGTCTATTATTTTGCGCTATCTGTGTTATAGTTTATACTATATGCAAGGTGAGTGGAGCGAAGAGTTTAAACATTAAATATTAAAGTTTCGGCACAGATGTCATATACACAACGGGTACTTAACTGTCATCAAAGTGTCGTTATTTTGCTTGATATGGTAACCCGGATGTTGTTGTTTATGCTGTTGATGTTTTCGCCAAATTGGCGTCGGAAAAAATCGCTCCAATATGGGGTATATATGACAACTGTGCCAAAGTTTCTATAAAGCAGGGAACAGATGTCATATTCGCCCCATATTGGCGCGATTTTTTTCGGTTGCCAATTTGGCGAAAACATCAACAGCATAAACAACATAATCCGGGTTACCACATCAACCAAAATAACGACACTATGGCGCAAGTTAAGTACGTGTTGCCTATATGATATTGGCGACAGAAAAAAATCGCGGCAATATGGGGCGAATATGACATCTGTACCTAAAGCAGTATAAGACTAAAAATTAAGAATAAAATAAATGCAAAATAAGACTAAAGAAGAAAGAAAAATCATGCGTTAAGCATAGAATATGAAACACTTTCCAACACATCCTGAATGCTTTAACAAAACTTCGTTATTCAGGGAAATAAGGTAAATAAGATAACTAAGTAAACATTTTAGAAAACGCATAATTTTTAAAAAAAATTGATTTCAGCAGTTACCGTCCATAGCAATAGTACTGTTATTACATGCAACTATTTAGCTAAAATTTAATTTAAGCTACTCTTAAAGCTACTGAAATCATATTTCCAGATATTATCATCCATAGACGGTTATGTATCCAATTCTTTGCGTGACCCTGTATATCATTTTATCTATATTCTACAAACATTTCTTAGTAATCTAAATGCAGTTCAGCGAAAACTGCATAACTCCTTTAAAAACCACCTTTAAGCAATTTATTCTCATACTCAGGAACCCTTAAGAATTCTTTTGTGTAGCCCTGCATATGAACTGTAGCATTTATACACACGGTATAGTATGTGTAAATGTAGTGAAACCAGTGGCGTGGCGTGAAAATTTTCGGTGGTCATCGCAATTATTTAAGTTTGTGGTGAAAAATTATTAACTCTAAAATTCAATGGTTGAATGTTCAAAAAAGAAACTTTAAATCTTACCTTCACTTATACATGAACTCCAAATGTTCTGCTAAAACTGGATCGTAGGGTTTTAAAAGCTTATTAAGAGTTTTAAAATATTGCTTGGTCATCGCCGCATCCAGCGATGACCGGACGCCACGCCACTGAGTGAAACTTAAAAGCGCATATCATAATTAAAAATGCATTTCTAGCAATCATTACTTATGTACGTACAATACTTCGGAGAAAAGTTTCTTGGCGAGAAAGAAGTTTGCCAACGTATTTTCTGACAACCTATTTACTGCTTCATACTCACAAGCAATTTTTTGCATATGTATACAATTTATTTAATGTAAAAAAAACTATTTATCCATTTTTATAAAGAAACAGAAGTATTTTTTGCACAGATGTCATATACGCATCGGGGTTGGCGTGATTTTTCTCTGACGCCAATTCGGCAGAAATCTCGCTTTCGAATACCAGTTACTTATATATTTTTAAATTATTTGCTATCATTTTGAAAAGGAAATAACTATAAATAAATAAAAGTTTGAATAATAACTATAGAACAAAACAGTTTATATAATTTAAAAACAGAAAATAAAAGTAAATAAACAATGGCACAGATGTCATATTCGCCCCATATTGGCGCGATTTTTTTCTGACACCAATGTCATATACGCAATGTATACTTAACCGCCGCCAAAGTGTCGTTATTTTGCTTGATATGGTAACCCGGATATTGTTGCTTATGCTGTTGATGTTTTCGCCAAATCGGCGTCGGAAAAAAATCGCGCCAATATGGGGCGAATATGACATCTGTGCCTAAACAATTTATTAATAAATAAAAAACAATAGCCGGCAAAATAACACCATTTTAGCGACATAGGTATCCTGTTTCATATCTGAAATCTGTGCGGTAATTTGTATATAAAAAAATATTATATATATTTAGAAACGATTTTTTTATGTATATAAGTGCATATATAAACAAAAATAAAAGTTCATTAGATTTGTTTTCATAGCTGTATATTTTGTCAACATATCTCACTTTCTGATGCCCAAATTACGCCAAGCTTTTTTTTAAAAATGCGCTATAATGGAAAAGTACCTAAATAAATAATTAACAGAAATAACCAATTATACAAACTAAAACATTTTATTTCGAGATTAAAGCATTGTTTTTAATTTCGATTAAAAATACATATATCTTTGGATAACTTTAATTGAAATTGGGTTCACGGCTTAATATCTCATTCCATAAACCTAAACAAACACAAGTGATTCATTCATCGTGAACCGTAAAAAATATTAAATCATTGAGGTAATCATTCACAAAGTAAGTTCTCCAACAATCAATGGACAATATTCTAATGACGTCATAGTATGTAAAATGGTGGCGGTATCATTTGTTTATGGTTTGAAATCACAAAGATTTAATTTTGCTATGTCTCTTAGTTACATTATTTTATTGTCATATTTATGAGATCAGAACAAAAGCATATTTTTTCATCATTTAGTTATTAAAGACGAAAAAAAATTATAAATGTGCATGATTTGAAAATTTTAAATAATTTTCTTTCTTAATACTAAAAAATAACATCGAGAAGTAACAGCGAGTTTAAGTTAAATAAGTTTAGCTGTTTAATTCTGTTGTAATATTCAAAATAACTGTATTTATTAGATTTCAGTAAACAACACCAGGGCCCGATTAAACTTTGAAGTTAGAGGAATTACAATGTCATTTCAGGACCTTTCTTTTGGAGAAGCTTTTCTAAATTCCACATATACATGGAAACTCTTCAGTGTTAGAAATATTATTCCCAGGATTGGCATAACATGAGAACGGCCTGCAATTTTACACAAGTTTTTGAAAACTACTTTATATCAGAAATTTTACTAAAAACTGATTACTTTTTTGTTATAGAGGTCCACACTATTAGAATTATGACAAGTTGCAGCCAATTTCGCCAAAGTCGTAACCAAGATCGTGAAGCACACACATATAATACCATATAATACCATTTTATGAAATCGTATACGATAATTTAATAGTTTTTACCTTACTTCAAGTGTGTAATTTATTTATTTTTAAGGCTTAATAATCTAAATTGTCCAATATATGAATTTTTAAAAAAATGTAAACAAAGACTGAATAGACATGACCGCAAAAATCTGCAGAAAACTTGGAATTGTGCAGATTAGTGGTCTTCTACTGTACACAGTTTTTCATAAATGTGTTTCGTTCTTAAAATGTGTTATTTTCATCTATCACTGCGGAACAAATGAGAAAACTCATATTCTTGCACATGAGTTGTATAAATCTTTATATCTAAATTTCCGTCATTTTTGACGGGCTACCTTTCTAGTAAGTAAATAAATACACAAAACTTGTAAAAATGCAATCTGCCTATAACGGAATTCTGTCTTAAACAGCAATGTACTATAGTGTTACGGGAAGGAATACTATGCAAATACACCTGATAACACGAAAACCTGTGTAAAACGGAATTCTTCAACAATATTTACGATTTTATCTTGACAGGTTTTACTATATATATAACCTGAAGGAAAAATTCTGGATCCCCCCCCCCCCCCCGAAACGAAATCCTGGCTACGCCACTGATGGTTGGAGTTCCATTGATTTGATATCAACGAAAAGTTGAAAAGCTGTCCATGGCCGAATAAACGGCTTAAGTACTAGAAAACAGGAATTCTGCTTTTTCAGAATTTAGTGTTGCCCCCGATGAAAAAAATAAATGTATATATAAATATAGCCCAGTGGTTGAATTCGGAAATAATTAGGGGAAAGCTAGAAATTGTTTTAACCCCTTCAATTTAGGTCTAGAATGAATATGCTACGTTTTCCCCCTAGTACTAGGTGAGCGTTAGGAATTATACATTGATTTATAGTAAAAAAAACACGTTTTTTTAAAAAAAATACCATAACACTATCTTGAAATCACTAACTTTTTCAAAAACATTGTCAATACAAATGTTGTAGAGCTTAAAATTCTGAATAAAATGAGTACCTACACTTAATACTTTTGTTGAATATTAAAATCACAATTCTACTTTAAAGTTTTAGCACCGTGCTTCGAGGGTTGAACTCAGAATTAATTAGGGGAAAACTGGAAATCGTTTTAATCCCTTCAGATTAGGTCTAAAATGAATATTCTAGTAAAAAATCCCTGCCGCCATCAACATTGAATGACGTGTTTTTCTGAGCTCTGATTTCAAAGTCCATAATAGTGGTAAATATTCATTTTTCTAAACTTATTTACATATGCATGGCTTCTCTAATGTTTAACAATTGTATTTAAGTATTTATTTCTGTTTTAAACTTATTTTTTAAGCTCTTAGAGCACTTAGTTTATTTTTCCGTGCCACGCGCGTATGCAAAGTGGCAAAGTTTTTTCTTTCTAATTTATATCTTAATAATTAACATTTATTTTATTTAATTTTTGATTCCCATGTATAAATACCTTTAATAGCTTTCTTTTCATGCCAGTCTTGCTTCATTTCTCTATTTATTTCTGTACTTTTAGTTATTTTTATTTTTTTGGTGGGCGTTTCGGCGTCGATTTGTTTTTGTCACCATATTGTATTTTGAATTGTGTTGAGTTGTTTTTCTGCTGTGTTTTCGAGTTGAGTTGTTTTTCTGGTTTTTTGTTTCTATGGAGTTTTATTATGATGGAGTGTTGAAGTTTTGAAATTTCTGTTAGTTTATTACGTCACTGGTGTTTTTTCTGGTGGGGTGGTCGATATCTCTTTTTTGGATATTGTTGCTCTGACATTTGACTTTTTTCTGGATCACATGTCAAGGGAGGGCTGGTCACATGTCAAGTGTATATCTAAAATTTAGTTTCTGATCTCGTTTTCCGGTGATTCATTTATCCGTTGATTCATTTATTTGGTGATTCTTTTAAGCGGCGAGTTGCCTAGGTCATATTTGTTTATAGAGGCTTAGCTTTTGTCCATTTTTGGCTTTTATTTTTTTATCTCCAGGTGAGTGGATCTCTCTTACATATGCTGAAAGTTAATTCTGTCTGTAACCAGCTAGTTGAGCATTGCCGGTGATTGTTGTTTTTTGTATTTTTGGTGTTTCTCTTTCTGATTTTTTGTGTTCTGTGGATAATTATGAGTAAGTTGAGGGATTTTTTCAAGGAGTTGGATGATGCCGAAATTCCGTCTGCCATTCAACAAGTAAATTCACACATGTATGAAGTTCTTGAAGCACAGCAGGCTAAAAGCGGGGGTGGAAAGGTGACGAGAGAGATTTTAAATGTTGTAAAGAAATGCATGGACTATGTCAACCTGCGATTAGTAAAGGCTCACAGGGAATATGTGGCAAGCGAGGTAAAATTAAAAACCATGGTGACGGACAGTACGGCATATGATGCTCTGCTGAAAAGACGATCGGGAACATCGGACTCCATCTCAGAACGCTGGGGTGTGAAGAAGTATCCAAGGAAAGAAACTGGCTTTTCTGTTGTGGTGACGCCTACAGAAGGTATAGTCCAGGATATCAGAGAAGATCTGAGGAAGGTTTCAAAAGAGACACGGGATTTTCCCAAACTGACAGATGTGGTTTTGACCAAGGTGGGTCAACTTGTTCTTAAAGTGACGTCAAGACACGACACTAGAGATGGGCAACATCGTTCCTTTTAAGGAATCGTTCCAGCCGGAATCGTTCACCGAAAGGAACGAGTTCATTGGAGTCGTTCCTTTTGGAATCTTTCCGAAAAAAAGAAACGAATCCGAGAAAAAGGAACGATTCCGAGAAAAAAGGAACGATTCCGAGAAAAAAATAACGATTTTGAAAAATAAAGGATTCCAAGGGGAAAAAAACACTTCCGAGATAAAGAGAACCACATGCAATCCATAATATTTTTTACTAATTTATTTTCTTATGTACCCATCCATTTTCTTAGGCATCCAGTCGCTTTAATTTTGTAATGTTTTGGACAGATGATTTTGTTTTTAAGAGTTCATTTCATTGATCAGCGTGTGCAATTAATTTGCAGTTATTTCTAACTATGATTTATGGTATAAAGCATAATTCCTCTTGGAAATTTAAGGGCGGTGCAAGGTCTATTCGATTTTCAGTGTAATCATTGGTTTCTCTTGAAAATATGTCGTCAAATGACCGTCCATTTATTTTATTATTTTATATAGTGTGTCTTTACTCTCAACGATGTTCAGTGGCTAAGTCCTAAACCGTTAGTCATAGACCTATAGTTCCAATTACAAAAATGTTTTAAATAAGGTAAAAAATTATTCTGAAAGTCGTTTGGATCAATAAAAATATTTCTAAAAAAGTTACGAAATTTAATTTTTTATATGGTCCTCCGCCCTATAAGAGATATTTAGTAAAAATTTCCTGTTCTCTTAAAAGAAAGGCAAAAAAAGTCCCATTCATCTAACACTAAAATTCATGAAGTTATACGAAACTTTGAAATGCAAGACTTATGCCACTTTTCTGCATCCGAATACACATGAGTTTAGCCATGCTTCTAGGGGTCGTAAATAAAGTGCTTAAAGTATTTGAAGGATTTATTTCATGTGTAGCTGCGCTTTGAAAAAAATCGTATTACGACAGATTTTTGTAAGGATTTGAAGCTGTTTCTTTTCATGATTTTTTTAACAAAAACTATGCTATTTTTATAAGCTTTTATTTAACCTATTAACCGCCAAAACTATAAGTAGGAATTTTCAAATTTCTTGTTGAAAGTCGCTTGTCACCACAAATTCAGAAAGGTAATTTCCGCTTTATTAAAATATCAAAATTTCTGCCAATAAATAAGGCAATTTTTTTAATTGTAAAATAGTGGTGACAAAGTAATTAATGTAAGCATGAGCAATTATTTTGACCGTTGCGTGAACGCAACACCAGCGGGTAACGGGTTAACTTGAAACGATCGTATGTATGTCTTTCCAGTTCAAAATTTGTACTCGAAATTCAACTCACTTTAAAATATGCGATCGAGGTTAAATTTTACATATTGACGTAAATCAGATGATAATATAATATTATTATGATTTTCAGTGCTTACCATTATGTACTTATTTTACAGGGTAACACAAAAAATTTCGGATAGATTACTGCCAACAAGTTTTCTAAAAAGTTTTAGATTAGATAACACAAGACTGCGATGGTTGTGTTTTTTTATTTTTAAAATTATGATTTTATGTATTTTTTAGCACTGAATCCGAAAATTATCTTTATTTTTAACCATCATGTCAGAATTTTTCGCAACTAGTAAATTTCAAAATAGTAAATTTCAAAATTGAAAAAATAGCTAATACTATAAAATAGAGTCGATGGTTGTATTTTTTAACTTTTACGACTGATTTGTATGTGCTTTTTAGCACTGAATGTAAAAATTACCTTCATATTTAACCATCATGTTAGACTTTTTTTGTAAATGGCAAATTTCAAAGTTAAACTAGTATGTTGTGGCCATCACAAAACTTTCTTCTAAATAAATCACGTCAATTAAATCATTTAAATAGTAAAAGAAATTACATCAATTTAGAACCAATTCGTATCAAAGTATACCTGAATTTGAAGTTTGATGAAAATTCGTGGATTAATTATTGAGATAAAGCTGTAGGGGAAATTCTGAAAAATGCAGCATAGCAGCGCCACCTGTTGAGCGATTTGCACCAAAACACAAACAGCACTAATTTATATTAAGGTATACCGGAATCTGAAGTTTGATGAAAATCGGTGCATTAGTTCTGGAGCTAGAGCTATTGTGGAAATCACAAAAATGCAGCACAGCAGCGCCACCTGTTGAGCGATTTACACGAAAAGGTACAAAACATCAATTCATGTCAAGGACTAACAGAATCTGAAGTTTGATGAAAATCCGTGCATTAGTTCTGGAAATTGAGCTATTGTGGAAATCGTGAAAAATGCTGCATACCAGCGCCACCTATTGAGCGATTTACACCAAAACATAAACAGCACTAATTCATATCCAGTATACCTAAATCTGAAGCTTGTTGAAAACCCAAGCATTAGTTCTTCAGATAGAGCTATTGCGGAAATCTCAAAAAACGCAGCATAGCAGCGCAACCTGTTGAGCGATTTACGCCACAAGGGGCAAAACGTCAATTCATGTCAAGCACTAACTAAATCTGAAGTTTGATGAAAATCCGTGCATTATTTCTTGAGATTGAGCTATTACGAAAATCGCGTAAATGCTGCAAAATGCCGCATAGCAGCGCCATCTGTTGGGCGATTTGCACCAAAACTTTACCAGCACTAATTCATATCAAGGATTAACGGAATCTGAAGTTTTATAAAAATCCGTGCATTAGTTCCTGAGATAGAGCTTTTGCGAAAATCCTGCAAAATGCTACATAGCAGCGCCACCTGCAGGGCGATTTACACCAAAAACTAATGAAGGTCATTTTCGGATTCAGTAGTAAAAAATACATAAAAATCAATTATCAAAAGTTAAAGAAATAACAATCACATCTATTTTATACTATCAGAATCAGATTTCCGAAAATTTTTCACTTTTTAGCTTTCAAATTTACGATTTGCAAAAAATCTGTACTTTGTGACAAAAAATGAAGGCCATTTTTGGATTCAGTGTGTAAGGAATCGAGGCTGTTGCTTTTCAACATTTTATTTAACGAAAATTCTATTATTTTTTTCCTGTTATATGTTTAGTACAAGCTGTATATTTTGCATTAATATTTCAGAATGATTATAGATTTCAAATTTATAATGCAATGTTAATTTTACTATCAACTATATTTTTTATATATCTGAAGATTATTTATATTTCTAGTAAATTTGTAAATGACCCCTATTTCGCAGCAAAAAATATGCTCCAAGTTGAAACAGCCATTACTTCGGTCAGTTTTAGTCGTAGAATAATAGGACTTTTATTTGTCTTACTTGTAAGTGTAATAGGAAAGTTTTACTAACTATAACTTGAAGGACAAAGGGATCGTATAAAAAATTAAATTTCATAATTTTTCAAGAAATGATTCTATTGACCCAAATCACTTTTTAAATACTTCTTTACCCCCATTTAAAACATTTTTGTAATTGGAACTATATGGCTATGACTAACGGTTTAGGAATTAGCTATTGGACATCGTTGAGAGTGGACATCCTGTATAGGAAATTTTATTATTGCTCTGATATTTGACACCAGGGTCTAGGAATTTTTAGTCTCATAGATTCCTCTTCAAAATCTACCTCTAGGTAATCTTAATTTCATTTTTCATTCTGAATCTCATTTTTCATTTGGATGGCCCTACTGGTTTGGATATGTAACTAGTTAAAGCAGATTACATTTTTGTTCCAGTGTCCGTACTTTCAATAACTTTATGCCCTTTATCGTCTTTCTCCTCAGCTCCCCAACTTTACGCACACAGGATATTTCGCATAATTCATCAACATTATTATCACCGCCTTCAGGATCTGGTTCAGAAGTGAAACACCCTATTCTATAGCAATCATCTTGTAGTGCAATTCAGTGATATATATCAATTTTAATGCATTTGAAATAGCTTAATGTCATTAAAATGCGCTGCAAACGGTTTTTTCCTGTTGATTATAATGTAACGAAATACTTTTGAGTGCCCCTGTAAATAAACTATTAATGCTACACTCTTCATATTGAATACCAAACATCCCATGGTAAACATCATTAACATATATCAATTGCATGGGAATCCGAGTGTATTTACGGGAGTTGGGTATATTACACACTGAGACCACACAACGACACAAAGTGCAACATGAAGTGCAAAAACCGGTCGAAACAAAGAACGAAGTAGTTGCAAACTTGTTTTAAACCAGTTTTTCTAGCGAATTCAAGCGACATGTCTTATGTGTCGCCTTAGTGTGTGACTTGCCTTAGAGCGTGAACAGACGGTCTGGCGGACAGACAAACCGCATTCATAAACACTAACTTTATTGGAAAGAGTTAAAAAGTAAAGCACGTTTTTGCACACTGTCTTTCCTGAGTGACTGATGTATGTCTTGTCTTTTACCCTAACATCGCTATTTGTGAACTGCTGTTAACTACGTAGAATTTCAATAAACTTACAACTCTTTTTGAATCTCCAATTTCACGAGACCTACCGGAATTTCTCTAATTACACACCCTCATCCGCCGTCACCCTCTCTTCACTTATATGATACAGAACCTCAGTTCGGTGTGAGTGAATTGCAATGCTAATATGTTTGTTTGGATTGGGATCTTTGGAGCTTCATAACTCATGAAGTCATGGAACACTTGTGTTACACGAAAGGGTAGAAGTTCCTTCAGATGATTTGTAAACAGATTCATTAGCAGGGCTATGGCTAGCGATATTTATAAGATAATATTATATGCATTAATATTATAATATATATATATATATATAGTAATATATATGATTTTATTCATATATAGTACATATTATCTCCGCCAAAAGATATAGTGATTCACTAAACTTCAAAGTTCTATTTCTTTAAATTTGAAATTTGCTAACATTTTAACTGAAAAACGGTTTATTGGTTTAATTAAATTAAACAAATTAAAAGTATGTCCATTATTATTACAGAGTGTAGTACTATATAAAGAACTATCCTTTTGACGATGTTTCGGCCGTTGAATGAAAGATATCTGTTGTAAACGTATTATAGATAATACCAACCTTAATTTTTTGAGAATTTAACTATTTTTTATTCGGAGTTAAACTTTTTATTGTCAAAACTATTTAAAATAGATAAAACATTTTGTTAAATTCGAACTTTTCAGAAAACTTTATGTAATTTAAGAAAAAAAAAGAAAATAAATAAATAAATCTTCTAAGTGAAAAGAATAACAATAAGAAAGGAAAATACATAAAATTTAGTATCGTATTTGCAGTAAGTTTTACCTCAATATAAACGGAAATTTGGTATTAGGCTTGAAACATTAAATTTAGTTTAGCATGAAAGGAGCCTTGATTTGCTCGAAATTAAACTCAGATATGTATTATCCATCACCACAGTAACAGGCATTAATCACGAGTATCAATAACGATCAAGAAATCTGAATTATTATAAGAAATTATTACGATAAACGATTTTTTTTGCTTTTATTTTACGTTGAATTAAAACAAAGTCACAGTTATTTAAATTCTAATTATTTAGCAAGAAATAGAAGTAAAATAACAATTGAAAATACTGTACAAAATCACAACGTGCATTCTTTGGAAACCAATAATTAAATTCGTATATTGTAAAAATTTTAAATGCAATAATAACCTTCCGCATACCAGACCGGTGCAACAGGACCCGATAGATACATTCAAATTGATTTTTCACATTTAAAAAATGAAAATTTTGTAAATATGTGACTTTTTCTGGAATTTTCTACTCAAAAGAATAGAACATCCCAGAAAAAACCCATATTTACAGAAATTTCAGTTTTTAAAATAAATTAAAAATATCATTATAAATGTACCTGTCGGGGCCATTGAACCCCTCTGGTAGGCGGAGGGTTAACATAAATCTATTAAACCGAAACAAGCACAAAATATGCAGCTTTATATATGTCGCAGTGTTGGAGAAAGTCCGATAATCTATATGCAGCACGTGATTTTTCTTTCCCGTTTTTATACTCAAAACGGCCATTAAGAGAGCGAACCGCGGTTAAATTATTTCAATCCCACCCACCACTGTTACTGTTATCTTATTATTATTATTAGACATTATGCTTTTTGAAATATTCATTATCTTAAGAAAGAAAGAAACGTTTTACAAAAATTCCTTGTTCTAACAGATTTTACTCTATGTAATAAACCTCAATGTAAGTTGATTAAAACAACAATCTTAGGGAGTTTCGAGATTTTTTTAATCATCTTCTTCAGGAGAGAAAAACAAGACGCCAAACTGTGGAAATAAAGTGGTACTCGAGCGCTCGTAGCTGCTCATATATTTATTTTGACTAAGAGGATTCTCAAATTGAAATTATGTTTGAGGAAAAAACATGAAGTAGTGAAATATGCATGAAAGTGCGTAACTCTACAATTATTAAAATAATTGAAAATCAGTTATTATTATCCTATTAAAATGCAATTTTTATGGCCTAGTGATATATTTCTTACATTATTCAAAACTGTTTCTAGTCAGATTTAAAAAAATATTTTTCACTAGTAATTAAACAAGCATTTTCTTTGTTTTTCTTAAGGCTGTTCTTAAATGATCTGCTCAACAAGCGTAAAACGTTTTGACACATTTACAAATTCATTTTTTAACGGAAAGATATAAAATTGGAATGTTTGACTATGGAAGCGATTTGGAATCGAACTGTGTTTTCCATCTTTTGATCAGTAAATTACCTATTGAGTTATAATCGATTTTGATCACGTGACAAACATGTTTTTCACCCATTTTTGAGAAATTATGCCTTTTTCGCGCAGAAATTCGGTTCAAAACGCCCACTTTGACACTATTTTCTGAAAGGCCTATTGCGTTTGCAAAAAAACGGAAAAAACAGCTCGATTACATAGTTTCTGAACAACAACACCTGTTCGTTTCATGCATTTCCAAATAAAAATAAATTAAAACTTTTGTCACAAATTTATCGTTTTGGATTTGAGAACAGCCTTAAGAATTCATTTAGAAAAAATTCATTTCGTATGATACATTTACCAATTAGAAAATGTATTAGTGTATTAAAGTACACATGGTGTCCCATTACCCTCGGGGTCCAGGTACTCAATCGGTAAAGCACGTAAAGTTTCTGGGTTCGAATCCCATCTCGGGCACTTTTTCTCTTAGGTGTAAAAAATCCAATTCGTATAAAATATTTTTTTTAATTATTTCTTTCAGATTAATTTAGCACAAGAAGATGAAATAGTAATGTTTATTAAACGCCCTACTCCGCCCCGCACTTCAATTTCTTTTTTCTTTCTTTCTTTACTTTTCTTTTTTTTTTTTAGGAGGGGGGGGGTGGCACACACATTAGAAGGATATTTTGGCAATAAAGTCAGCTTTAATAGAATCAAAATCTGTTATTTTGAAATAAGATAGCGTATTTTAATTTATTAAAACTGGTCAGTCTACAAGAAAAGAACCGATTCCCGAGGAATCGGTCCTTTTCGGAACGGTTCCTCGGATTCGGTCCTTTTTGGAACGGTTCCTCGGATTCGGTCCTTTTTGGAACGGTTCCTCGGATTCGATCCTTTTTGGAACGATTCCGAAATGGACCGACTCCGAGGAATCGGTCCTTTTCGGAACGACTCCGAGGAATCGGTCCTTTTCGGAGTCGGTACATTTTGGACCGATTCCGAGGAATCGTTCCGAAAAGGACCGATTCCGTGGAGTCGTTCCTTTTCGGAATCATTCCAAAAAGGAACGAATCCGAGGAACCGTTCCAAAAAGGACCGAATCCGAGGAACCGTTCCAAAAAGGACCGAATCCGAGGAACCGTTCCAAAAAGGACCGAATCCGAGGAGTCGTTCCAAAAAGGACCGAATCCGAAAAGGACCGATTCCTTTTTACAGAATGGAATCGTTCCTTCAGTTTCACTGCCGGAATCGTTCCTTTGGAGTCGTTCCTCAACAAATGACACATCTCTACAAGACACGGATAAGATCAAAAGGACATTGGAACCATGGGGAGACAAGGTCAAAATTGTTACACCAAGACGACGTAGGCAGAGGGTTCTTTTACTTAGTTTGGAGCGGGATACTTCCGAGGATTCTGTTTTGGATTCTATAAGGAGTGTCTTGCAGAATTCGGGTTCGGATAATGATAAGAAATTGGAGGCGGTGAGAAAGATTCCAACAAGGGCTGGTAAGGTAAATTGGGTAGTGGACGTAGACGATGAGAGTTTTGCCAGCTTGATGGAGCGATGCAGATTATGCATTGATCTCGATAGATTTAGAGTAGTAAAGTATATTCAGATTATGAGATGTTATAAGTGTCAAGAGAATGGTCATATGGCGTCGCGTTTTTCAGGTGGCTTAAAATGTACGAAATGGGCGGGGGAACATGGTCAGATAGACTGTAAATCTGTAATAGAGGCCTATGTTAATTGTCTAAAGGAAAAAGATGATGATGAGACAGTGGACTCAGAACATCGTGCCGACAGTCCCGACTGTCCCTGTTTTAAGAAATTCAGAGGGGCCTTATTTTCCAGACGTTTATAACAATGGTCCCTTTAAGTTCTACCTCTTCTGATTCTGTGCGGTTCATTCAGATAAATTTACATCATTGTTTCGATGCTAACAATGCTTTGGCTCACTATGCGGAGAGCAATGATGTAATCTTTTTCTCCGTCAAGATCCATATGTGTGTGAGGGAGCAGTTTCAGGAATCTTGCCAGACTAGTTGTGTTTCTCTTCTTTTTCTAACTCTGCTGCAATCTTGTGTACTAACAAAGCCATGTCATGTGTTGTAAGTTTTAGATCTGAAAATAGTATTTTTATTTCGATATCATTGTAACAAGGTCCTATGATAATTGGATCAGTATACTGTGCTCCATCTGGTAATATTGATAGTGGCATGTCTTCCTGGATTAATTATTATACGAACTGTTCACGACTGTTAATTGGTGGTGATTTCTGGGATACACTAGAGAAAATGATCGAACAGAGACATTTTACGACTATATTATGATTGGTAATCTGAGAATTTTAAACGAACCAGATGCACCCCATACATACGTACAGGGCGAGAGAAAGGGTCGTCCGAACCTAACGCTGGCTGGTTCTGATATTGTTCCACTATTGGATAACTGGCAGGATATTGATAGAATTTTCTCATTCTCCGATCATAGGTATATTTCCTTTGACCTTAAATCGGAAGTTCTTTATAATCACTTAATGAGATATAAAACTAAAAATAAATCTTTTGCAAAGTTCAATAGACTTTTTAGACAGAAGAGTGATCTATTGGATGATACACTAGAAAGAATTCATAATGTTGCTGCTTTGGAAAATTGGTTAATTAGTTTTAATGATTATATTCAACATATCATGCAAAGAAGCTTCAAATTTAGTAAATTATCTCATAAGCCAAGAACGAGTTGCTATACAAAACAGTTGAAGGTTGAGAGAAATAGAGTGAATGCACTTTACAAAAGACATCGGAAAAATCTGGATATGGAAGAACACAGGGATACATATACATATGTCTTGGCTCGTCGGCAATACAAGAGGAATCTGCGACGTGCGAAGAAGGTTGGTTGGATAAATTTCTGTGGAAGAACGGAGGATGCTTACGGCAAACTATATAAATATGCCTCTGGCAATTCTATTAAATATGCCAATTTGGCTTTTACAACTCTTGAAAATTCTTCAGTTTATTCGCATATTAATCTATCTATATTATAAAGGACAAACATATCTGTGCGTAACGCATACGTCATTTTGCGAATGGCAACACTTTGAAATTTGAAATAAAATTTTGGTTTTGCAATTTTCTCTAATGCCAATTTTTAAACTTCTAAACATCGCACATTTTAAATTTTTACACCGTCGTATAAGGAAAAAAATGCTCTTTTAAATGCAATTTGTTTGAAAGCTGTATCTCCATTTATTTTTGAGATATTAATTTTTGTATAGTTTTTAATACTATTTTTCTTATCGTGGCAACAAAATTACCCCATTTCTATTGAAAGTCATTAAAAGTAAACGAAAAATAGTCGAAAATAGGAGATGCTGTATCTTTTTGTTGCCATTTTCTCATAAAACATGAAAAAAAGTTTAAATTAAAATATGGGCTATGTCAAGAATATTGTCTGTTATTCCGTGATAATGACGTCATATGCATACTTTTCTATGGACGAAGTTTAAGATTGGATTGTAAAAAAGGATTGCTTTAGCGGATGCAAATGACGTCATTTTATAAAAGAGCGTGTATTTTAATTCTTAAACCTGAATTATGTTTTGTAGAAGTGTGTCATTTTCACAGCCCAGCTGCTTTGAAATTCATCACAGGTGAAAATGCTTCACTTTTGAAAATAATGTAATCGAAATCACACACTGATAAAAGGCAATGTTTTACAACAATTTAGAGTGTCTTTATAGAAGAAAGGTGACATGCAAATAACAGCGATTTATATTACAGAAATTGATGATTCTCGCCTGGATGGATATGCTTCGCCGAGTTAGACAAGCAAACAAATAATTCGTGGTTTAAAACAATATCATGTTCCTGAAGTTTTTGCCCACAATTCTCTCGAATAATAAAATTTTACTGCTATTCTTTACGACATTCTTCTGTAATTTTATCAAAATAACATAATTTGCTTAATTTAATTTTTCCTAATTTTATATAAACTATATGTTTAAAACACAAGTGTGTTTTTTAGTCATCAGCCCTGATCTTTCTGCTGAACCAATTTTACTAATATTTTTTTAACTGAAAGCTCTTTATTTGTAGATGTGATCGCACTATCTGTTTTTTTAAAATATCCCCACTTTTATATTTTAATTTTAAAAGCATTTTATGAAATTTCTTCAAAATGGTGAAAATTAGATAGCTTTCATTATTGCAGACAAGAGCGAAATAATGGGGTATTTTTATCATTATTCATGCTATTTTCTGATAAAAATTCAAAATAGTTGATAAAAATTGTTGTATAGGGTTTAGTGTCACAAAATCCGATTAGGAGCAGAATATTGTATTAGGGGTATAATAACGGGAATTGACATACTGCTTTTGAAAACATGCATTTTTCCTCATAAATGTTCTATATTGTTTTTCCTTTTGCATGTGTACTGATATTAAGTTTCAGACACCAGGCGAAATGCTTATTTAAGTGAAAATGAAATCATATTTAAAAGAAAACTATCATTTTCTTATATAAAACTAAACATTTTAACACAAACGAGCCTAAAAAACATAAATTACGGAAATTTTTACTCTCCGGAATTGAGATTAGAATATCAAGTAAAGGGTGCGTCTGTTCACATAAAAGATGTTGCTGAGAATCGTGACTTCAAGTTTTGAGTTAAGATGATTTTTAAATGATCAAACAAAATACAATTTTTAAAAAAAATTATGAATATGGATATATGAGAAGTGCGTATGCAAATTTTGAGAAGGTGAAAATTGCTGTTTTTCATTCCGGAATACCAAGCATAAGAGCCTCAATTGATAAACACATCCTAATAACTCATCTTTATTATATTTTACTGATTTAGTATCTATATTATAAAGATCAAACGTATCTGTGCGTAACGCTGACGTCATTTTGCGAATGGCAACACTTCACGATCAAATTTCGGTCTTGAAATTTTCGCTACTACAATTTGTTAATCTTCTGACCGTCGTACATTTTCAATTTTCGTGGCACAGGGGAAAATTTACTTTCAAATGCAATTTATTTAAAAACTGTATCTTAATTGACTGATGTATTATATTTTCTAAAATAATTTTTAAGCATGATTTTTTTAAAGTTTATCTTATCACGTGCAGGTTTAATAATAATAATAAACATTTTGCACATAAAGCAACAAACATTTTTCAGCATTTGTTTCTGACTATTTTTGCATAACGAAATTAATACTTCTTTTATAAACAAATAAAAGAATAATATTGTAAAAACACAAATCTAGCATATTTGTAATCGTACAATTTAAATTTTTAGATCACCAAATGGAATTTTTTTTTCAAATGGAATTTGTTTGCAAAGTTCATCGCAGTTTACTGATTGACTATGGTTTTAAAAACAATTTTAAAGCATGAAATATTTTTTAATTTATCTATATCGCGCGGAGCTCGATTACGAAAGATTAATCCGTTTGCCCTTAAAACAAAATAAAGAGTTCATCATTTTCTTACAGGTAATATCCATTAAAAAAAAAAAAACATCCCTATGAATAAATAAATAAAATAATATAAATAAAACACAAATTTAACAGACATGTATAAGCTCTGAAATTATCAGAATATAAAGGATGCAAAATCTTGGTCAAATAACTTTTAGTGTGGGATAATAAGAAAATATTGCTTTTGATAAATTTCAAAAATTTATTTGATTGTATAATTCATATTTTCCATATGAAAAATGCTTTTTTAATGTAAGTGCGCAATCGAAAAAATTTATTGCACATAAAAAATTATTAGTTTTCAATTAAAAAAAATGTTTTCCCCTATATTCTTTAACCCGGGAAGCCCGGGTACGATCCCCTAGTATATATAAAAGAAAGTCTGGATTTTGTATTAATCAACGCGCAGCCCAAACTACTGAACCTAAAATCTTGAAATTTGGGGTAAAAATAGTTCTTATGACATAGAGTGCCGCTAAGAAAGGATTTTCTAAAATTCCACCCCTAAGGGGGGTAAAAAATAGAACGAACTTTAAAAAAATTCCTTAAAAATCTGATTTTGTATTTATTTTCCAACTGATAACATATTTTAGTGTATTTTTGTATGCTGAATCGAATGGTACTTTCCAAATTCTTTTAAGTTCAATAGTTCGTGAGATATTTTATATTTTTCTAATTTGGCGATGTCTTTGGCACCCAAAACTCGAAATATCTAACATTACAAGTGATAATTCATCCATATTCATCCATATTGTACATCCGTTACTGTAGCAACGGAAGAAATTAAAATTAAATCTTTTTGTTAATTCTTTTGGTTAAAAAATTAAAACGGCTATATGAGTTTGAAAAAAAAAAATAAAGACAAACACCTTGAAGAAAAAAAAAATATTAATTTTATTTAAAATATAAGGAAGCGATCCACTGAGAAATTAACAAAATAAAACGAAAATATTAAAAAGTGAAAGCAATGTTTGTACGCCTTAAAAATGTTTTTGGTACTTACACCCGGGCCATGTCAGATACAAGACAATTACACTAATTACAGCAACCCTTATTTTTTGTCCATTTGACAGTTTATTTATTACAGTGTTAAATTTATTTTATTGTCGGAGCACAACTCCGGCTTCCCTGCAAAAATTACACTTATTGTTAACACGATAGCGTCCAAAATATTTGACGCATCGACACAAAAAATGAGCTGGACGTTGGCAGTGCCAAAATCTTGGCGCGTATTGAAAATCATAAATATTCGTCAACCCTAACAGCCTGAAATGTCGGCTCAAAATTTTCCCATAGAGATAACATTACGAGTTTAATTCTATATATTTGAAAGATAAGGCTTTCTTTTTTTAGTCATGTAACTTGAGCTTTTTTTTTTTTTTTTCACCAATTTTAATAATTCTTTTTTTTTAATGAAAGCTGTTTCTTTGTAGATTTGCCTGCACTAGCTATTTTTTTTATATTTTCCCATTTTTATAGTTAAATTTAAAAATTAAAAAATTTTCTATGAATTTGTTTCAAAATGGTAGCAATTGGATTACTTCCATTGTTATATAAAAAGGAAAAAATAATAAGGTTTGCTCATCTTTATTGATGCCAGTTTCTCATAAAATTCAAAATAAACTTTCTGAAAAAAAAAATTGAACAGAAAATGACGTCATGCTTTAATAAAATACTCACGTTTACCGCAAAAAGCTGTTATAATTAATTTTTTTTAATTCATTGAGTTTGAGATGCTTGGTGAAATGCTTCAAGGAAGCAAACTGACATGTATTTAAATGAAAACGATTATTTCTCTGATAAAAGTAAATATTTTACTACGAACGCCTCTAAAAGATATAAATTTCTGGAATTTTACTCGCCGATACAGAGATTAGAATCACAAGTCAACAGTGCGAATGTGCACATGCAAAGTCGTAGTTGCAAACTTGATTTCAAGTTTAGAAATATATGTATTAAACACATATTCCGCATTGTAATATTTTTGAAATGGTGAATGTAAATATAAGAGATACGTATTCAAATTATGAGACGGTGAAAATAACATTAAGTTTAGATTTTAAGCGAAAAATAATTCCATGATTGACTTAAGGTGAAATCATTTTTTTTAATTCCCAATCGGCAATCTTAAACGGCACAGATGTCATATACGCCCCATATTGGAGCGATTTTTTTCTGACGCCAATAGTCCAGGCATTAGGTGCTCAAAAAGGACAAATAGGGGAAAGTTTTGGTGTAGTTTTGATATTTTGTGCCTTTGTGTTTTGTGGGTCGCTGAACACGAATCTGAAGTTTGCCAACAAAATTTATCCCGGGAAACACGTTTTTTTGGCAAAAAACGGGAAAAAAACAGGATTTTCTTTGTTTTTTTCCAAATAACTTCAAAATTATACATTTTACGTAAAAGTCTTCAGTGCATAAATTAAAGATGATAAAATTTCCTACATTTTACGTATTAAAAGTTTTTTTCTCTGATCAATAGTTTAGCCGTGACAATGCCACAAAAGTGGGAGTGAAAATCAAAAAATTCAGAGAAAACGGGAATTACGCCGCTGTACGTAGATTTAACATGAAAACTGACCATTTTACACAAGCATTGACTATAAATTATACTAAAGATTATATGAATTACTACATTTTACAATGAAGTTGCTGATAATAAATAAGACGACTCATTATGAATCATTATGTAATTATAAATAAACAAGTACATTAGTAAGTACATTTATTTAAAAAACAAAAAAAATTTATTTCCGCTTTCTTTTACTTGAGGGTCCCTGCTTTTCACCAACATCTACAGCATAGAAAATAGATGTATGGAATTAGTGGGTTTTTTTATTACTACCAACAGTATAAAATAAATGTTTTTTAATAAAAAATATTTGATACCTTGTGGCATGACTTTTTCTTGACATTTCAGTTCAAGTACCTTTTTTTTTTTTTTTTTTTTTTTTTTTTTTTTACATCAAAGACAGCAGAATTTAACTTAGTCACATAAATAAACTTTTGCACCATTATGCAACGGCAACAAGATTTAAAATGTAACGAAAATGTGAATTTGGTTGAAAATATTTTGTTTATAGAGGAAAATTACAATGAAGAGCACATGAAGTTTTGCAAGAGCAAAATGTTTAAATTTATGACCAAATTTGGAGAAAAATTGTCAGTTGTATGTAGATATATCGCGATAAAATCATTTAAAATGTATTACTTGGCTGCAAATTCTGAGTGGTTACAAAATTGATCCAGACAAATTCTCTAAATTCAGATTTCATACAAATTTGTATGAAATCTGATTTTATACAAATCAGATTTCATTCTGAAAATGCCTAAAATAGGCATTTTCTCATGATATATTAATCATGATATCTTATGATTCCCTATCTTTACACAAGGTTCCTGTTAGGTTTCCTGTAAGGTTTGTGCAGAAGTAAATATGAATATACCACAGAATATGCATCACAGCAATTTTCATTAATGCTGTCCAATGCTTGTCCCGTACCTTAAATTTTAGAATTTGTTATAATAATAATAAAAAAAAACAGTTTTATCACTTTAGCTTCCATACCCTTAACACAGTATCATTAAAATTATCAAGAAGAACGCAAAATCATGCGTCAATCAGGTTATGGAACATTTTTGAACGCATTCGGGCTACTATAATAAAACTTCATAGTTTAATAACTTGAAAAACGATGTCTAAGTAATAATTTGTAAAACATATAACACGTTTGAATACACAATTTCAACCAAAATCGAAACAATAGCTGAAAATTTTGTACGTCCCTGTATATGAACTATAGATTTATCATATAATTCACAATATGCTGAAATTTAGAACTGTTAATGAACGCATAGCACAGCGTTAGCAATTTCCGGCAATAAGCGGGTATATAAGATGTCTTGTGCAGCCCTATATATGATTTATAGAATTTATACACGCTAAATAGTATGCAATTTTTAAAATTTTAAAAAGTGTTCCACAACTGAAAACGCACTTCCATCAATTATTGCTCATACAAAGAAAAATATAACTGATTTATTTTGCGTGCCCCTGTATATGAAAGATCAGTGGCACATTATATTCAATAATAAGCATCTTATAGAGCAACTTGGAGATATATATCAATTTAAATACTTTTGAAAAGGTGTAACATGAACAAAATACACCACAAACAATTTTTCTCCATAGACCGCAATGTAACATAATTCTTTTTTAGTGTCCCTGTAAATGATCGATAAATACTACCCATACCATATTCTATAAGAAATCATCTTGTAGTGCACTTCATAGATATGTATATAAATTTCAAAGTGTTTGAAATTATGAAACATTAAAAACCACCATAAACGATTTTCCCCCATAGGCCGTAATATAATAAAATACTTTTGAATGTCCCTGTAACGAAATTATGACTGCTACACGCAACATTTTACAATACCTAACATTCAATAGTGAATATCAATAACATTTTTTAATTTCATGGCGATGCGACTATATTGACGCCAAAAATAATTTTGGACAGCTAGAATCGGTAAATCACCCAACGTGCACTGCCGTAATTCCCGTTTTTTCAGATTTTTCTTTTTTTCACACCAATTTTTGCGGCATAGTCACGGCTAAACCATTGATCAGAGAAAAAAACTTTTAATACGTAAAATGTAGGAAATTTTATCTTCTTTAATTTATGTAAGGAGGACCTTTTCGTAAAATGCATTATTTTGAAGTTATTTTGAAAAAACAAAGAAAATCCCATTTTTTTTTCCAGTTTTTTGCCAAAGAAACGTGTTTCCCGGGATAAATTTTGTTCGCAAACTTCAGATTCGTATCCAGCGACCCAAAAAACATAAAGGCACCAAATATCAAAACTACACCAAAACTTTCCCCTATTTTCTACCAAATGACTGGACTACAATGTCATATACGCAACGGATACTTAGCTGCGCCAAAGTGTTGTTATTTTGCTTGATATGGTAACCCGGAAGTTATTGTTTGCGCTGTTGAAGTTTTCGCCGAATTGGCATGGGAAAAAAGTCGCGCCAATATGCGGCGTATATGACATCTGTGCCTTTTAAACATAAGAGCCTCAATGGGTAATTTCATCAAAATTACATATCTTGATTAGGTATAATAAATAATACAGTTTAATTTTTTAATATTTTGAACAGTCAAAGTGTATGGAATTAGTATTTTGGTAACTTTAAGTTGAAAATAATATTTGTTTTAAGAAACTAAGTAGTAACCTATGTATGAGTTCGTTTTTAAGCAATTTCTTTCGTCGAAATTCGACGAGATTCATCCCGTTATTAATTAAAACATTAGCTCCATTGCTGTAAATTATGCATATTAACCTCATACGGATCATTATGGAGTCGAATGTTAAAGTCGATGTTCATAAATTGGTGACCTTAGATATAGATTGACCCCCCCCCCCCCCCCTTTCAGAAGTTTTACATTCTACATATGTAAAAACCACTATATATATTTTTTTCGAACTTTTCATTCTTTGTAAGCTTCCAAATCGATGCAATTCATTTTTAACTTTAAATTAAGAGAAACGAAAAGAAAATCGAATACGGAAAATATGATTTCGGGCATTAGTCGAATGGCTACGAGTGATAGTCAAAGAAATCGAGGAAAATACAATGTCATGTATGCATTACTTATATGTATGTATTCTTATATATGTATGTTTGTATTCAGACGAATGTATGTTTCTATTGGAAAATTTTCGTAATTGGGTTTGTAGACAACTTCATAATTTACTGAGCATTGTTTGAGGCGCAAATTTAATAATTTGTTAGCGGTCCCAATCTCTATAATAATAGCCTAAGTCATGTGACTGTCATCAATAGTTCCGGGTTGACCCCTTCACTTTTTATATGCCAAACAGCCAATTTGGTAATTTAATGTTAGCCAGGCGCAGGTGATAAATCGCCAAGTATTGTTCCATTGCCATCATATCACCGGTATTATAATAGTCCTCTCATGCGACCATCATAAACAATTTTTCGCGAGGTAAATTAAAACAAAGCTTTGATGTTGAAATTAAATGTCATAGTTTATGGTATTATTTATTACTTTTCTTCTTCTTCTTTTTTTTTTTCTTTTAAGAAATAAGAGAAAATTGAGAGTCATAAATTTTAAGTATTTCAGTTTTATATTAAAGTTATGCATTTTAAATAAAATGAGTGAATGTATTTTATTTTAAACGAAATTAATGAAATAAGAAAAAACACGACGGGTACAATGTTTGGCGATTTGTCACCTGCACTCGGCTAACATAAAAATACCGAGTTCATGATTTCTGTATCAATATGTTCCAATTTGAGCAAGTAAATTCAACTATGAATAAAGTAACATGATACAATGCTTAGCATAGATTTAAAGGAGACCAAACTGGTCGCCAAGGGCGGCTAGTTACTGAAGATTACTCAATTTTTTTAAATTCATCGTAAGTGAATATATTTCAACTGAAATGCAAATGAACATTCTGAAGTAAATGAGATAAGCATTTTCTTTTGTGAAGATTATACACTAGAAAACAGAAATATGTATATTACAAAATAAAAAATTCCTGTACGGGTTGGAAAAGGTAGCTTCCCTATTTCTTGTTTTTTAGATTTTAGCTAATTATACTGGAGAACACGAAGTTAAAATGCGAAGAACCCGGTTAGAGAAGAATCATCGGTACTGAATTTTTATGGAAATTTCGCCAAATTAGTCAGAAACAGCCAAATTGGCTTAATTTTTGACGACATATTTTTGGTTACCAAATTTGGCGATATTTCGTCCAAATGTCGCGAAGCTTAGCTATAAATGCGACGTTAATGTATATGACTATGATCGCTTATGCTTATGACTGGAGAAATGGATACAACAATGAAAGATAATTCGTGAGAAATCATATTCACTAAAAGTCGTAAATCAATCCCTGATTTTATTTAATCTGTTGCCTAGATTTAGTGTACATTTTAAGAAATATACATATTTTATATGTGCAACGTTATACACAGAAGTTTCGAAGATGCCAGTTAAAAGAAAGTAATTCAAATGTATAGAGTTATTCAGCTTAATTCTATGTGGAAAAGTCGCATAAAAATAACCCAAGTGCTTCCGAATATTTTCAGAATTACGATATAACAATAACTCAGATGAATAAAGGTAGCAAGTTTGATAGAGGAGTATAGCAGACTATCTATGAGTGTGTGTTACATACGTGTTACAAACCTTTACCTGCTGCCATATTAAATAAGTGTGGGCTGTGCCAGACAAGCAAGTCTTTGAAGGAGCTTTGAAGTTTTCTGCCGCTAACTCGATGGATCAAGTTCTCAAAGAGTGAAGCTAAATTAAAAAATCAAAATCTCTCAAATACATCCGGCGGTAATTCTTTATCTTTACCGTAGATTCTCTTATCCAATGGTTTCTCTTTACTTTTAACATTTCTGAATTATTCTAAAGAACAACAAATTATGCTGATGCACTGAACAGCTTTTGTCTTTGCAAACAAAGGTTACAAATTTCTCTAAATAAACTTTTGTTATTAGAAAAGGAAGAGTTGTAAAATGTACAAAAATCAAAGAAATTAGTAAAACAAACATAGAGCAGTTAGGATCAGAAGCTATCATTCTTTTGGCACTAACAGGTACTGCTGCATTTAATGTCAAAGACAAGGTAACTCACTCAGTGCTTAAAGAACCAGCGTGTTTTAAATAGTTCGCTAATTTAAAGTCAGCAATAAATCTACAGCTCAGAATCGATACAGTGTTATTTCTCATTACTGACGAATTTTCAATGATAGGATGTCGTCTTATGGCTTACCTTGAACAAAGATGTCGCGAAGGTAAAATAGATAGCTTTTAGCCTTTTAGAGGCTTATTTGTTTAAATCCTTGGACGTATTAGGTCATTACATCGCGTAAAAGACATCCCTCTATATAAGAGACATTCTTTAAAAGTCATTTTGATTCTTCGCGGACAAAAAATGCTTAGAGCTTTTAAAAAATGTTTCACATTAACAAACTCATTGAGACAAAACGACGATCAGCAGACACAGTTCTGAAAAACTCTGAACTCACTTTGCGTGAGTCAAGTTTTTGACTACCTCTCACCCCTTATGCAACGACGCAAAGATATACTGCTTTCGGCTAAATTGAACGATATGAAGGTGCCATATATCTTTTTCTCAAAACCAAGCAAGCGAAAGAATATAATCAAGAAGTACTTCTTAAATCAAAGCGGGGGCCAATAAACAAGAATTTTAGCAGATCACAATGATTAAATAGCAAGATGGAGTGAAGATGACCACGCGTCTGGACTTCAGTCTAGACTTTCCTTAGCAGCTGGATGCAGGGTTATGCATTATACTACATACCAATATCTGAACGGAGTGAGGATTGGTAGACGTAAGTACGATAAAAGATATTGCCTATGGCCCACGTTTTCAACCTCGACGCTTGCCACAGGCCCCAATTTTTCATTTTATTGAGTATCATGAGCCATTTCTAACTGTAATTTTTTTTTTATCAAACCTATTTGTAAATATTGGAAAGAAGAAAAAGACTCATTCTCACGAAGTTAGTTACCTTTAACTGTTGCATACCTTGCCATCACCCTCGAGTTTAACTTTGTCAAAAACTGCTGTGGATATTCATCTAAAGGTGTTGTCATATAAAACAACTTGTGTCACTTTTACAGTAGTTTGTCATTTAGAGGAAGTTCTAATGGAAGCGATTTTCGCTAAGGACAGGCTTTACCAAATTAGAAGTATGGGAGCACTTGCTGACAGATTAGCATTTGTGCATTACCCGAGGCAACAGACGAATGAGTTAAACACTTTAAAATGAAGTATCGACGATTGTTATTTCAAACTTACTTTTATACTATCAAACAGTAATCTAGAAAATAAAACATTTTTTAAATAATATCTTTTAAGTTTACGCGCCTCCATGCTCCGACATTTCGGCCTGACGGATACTAGTTATTATGGGGTTTTTTAATTATAGTTTATAGTATGTAGTTTTATGTTATATATTTTATTTATTTATTTAGTTTAAACGATTTGCCATTTTTAACAAGGTTATGTATTTAAGAATGTTAAATTGCTGTTTTGCATTTAATTGGAAAACGATAAAACAAGATTGGAAATTGTCAACCATTTTTGGCTATCTATCGCATGGTCCAGATAATACGTAAATAGCACTTTTTTTAATGGAAGAAATTGGAATTGAAATAAAACATCGCGATTTATCTTTTGCTCCTGGATAAGAAGAAAAAATGGGTACTATGTCAGCCGTGTGTAAATATTAATCATCTCGCCATTAGCATTTTAAAAATTGCCAATAGCAGTTGTTACAATTCGCGTATGTAAATTAAAAACGATTCTTCTTTTTAAGTTATGGCATTATTTCCTATTACTGTTTTACTTTTCAGTTATTCAATGAAATTAAGTCATGTATTTTAAGTGTATGTATTTTAAATGAAACGAATGAAACGTTTATATTTTGAATGAAAATAATTAAATAAGAACTAGAGAACAGGAATTCTGCTTTTTCAGAATTTAGTGTCGCCCCGGCATTTCCATTACTTCATTTTCTTCTGATGAACTGATATGTTTCTTTTATTATGCAACAGCCATTATAAATGAAGTGTTAGGTGAAGATGAAAGAGCTGCCGTAAAAAATTAGAACTTTGATTTTCTTGTCAGAATGGGGAGGGGGGGCTTTTTACGGCTGTTCTTTCATCTTCACCTAACACTTCATTTATAATGGCTGTTTCATAATAATAGAAGCCACCAGTCCATCAGAAGAAAATACCTCGGTTAAGCGGGACTCTACTGCAGTGCAAAACATATTTCAATTTTAAGACTTAAAGCAAACGTTTTATTTTATGTAAAATGACGTCATTCGCATCCGCTTAAGAATTCCACATTTACGATCTACTCTTAAACATCTACAGTAAAGCATGCATAGCACATGACTATCGCAAAATAATGCACAAATGCAGCAAAAAAGATTCCGTCATTCAAGAAAATCGAAAAAAAAAACGACTATCTAATGATTCATAGATACTTACAACTAGTAAATCTGCAGATCAGGAGCCTCAACGTCAGCTCTGCAAGTCATTGTTTTTAGACTCACTTTGGTAATACTCAGTTTCCTGCAAACCGCAATTTAAAGTTTTCATATTATGTAATTATTTATAACAATAAAAAATACGAAGTTTTCAGACATTAGAAGCATTAAATTAAAAACGTTATGGAAGGATATTTCAAAATTTTCATGAGAAATGAAAATTTTGATTTGATCATGTTATGTTATGATCAAATCAAAATGATCAAAATGATTGTTATGATCATGTTATGATCATGTCATTTGATCATGTTAATTCTGGTATATTTTTAAAATAATATAGTAGATTTCTTCAGGGGGGCTCCGCCCCCTGAACCCCCGTGGTCTTATTAATTTACATACGTAACTTTTTATTGATTTCTCTAATGGTTAGCGCAAATCTTAGATTTATTTTTACACTTCCGAACCTTATTTTTCAATACTGGTAACACAGAAGATGATTTACATTGACGCAATTATATTAAACGTTTAGGTTTTATGAATGAAAATGTAATTTCCTTTAAAAATAAAATAATTTTCATTCATATTTTCTGAAATGAGGCGGCATTAAGAAGTAACACCCGTCAAAAAACATTTTTTCAGGCCATCTAGTTAATGCTTGGTTTTTAAGAATGAAAATATTTATTTCCCGATACTGCGTTGTTATGAAGATATGTTAATAATGTAGCGAACCGTCGAAGGCTCCAATGGATGTATACAGCGAAATTACTTGCATAGATTTATTCACACATAACTTATTCTATTTAGGTTACAGATACAAGCACGACACAACATCACATAAACATAAGTTTCAATATGAGCTCTTGTTCTAGGTTAATTTCGGTTACAGTTAATGTCCTAATACCACATCTCCCTTTCTTCAAAGATTCAATTTCTGCGGAGGGCGAACAACTCTTCCACTTCTGGTGATATACTGATCTTGATGCTTTCATGGAGACATAGAGTTACGTTTATCATTGTTACAGGATGGATGAAGATTCTGAGAGCTTTGTTTCGTTGGACTAGGAACTTTCTGTGGTATTGGAAACTCATTACTGGAAACGTCTGGTTGAAGATCATCCACATCATCAGTTTCCGGCTGGAAATTAGTTGATGGAACAAGATGCATTCTGTTTCGACGATATACCCTTTTTCCAGATTTGACTATGTACGAACGTGGATAATCTAATCTCTGCTGAACCGTACCAGTAGCTCGCTTATCTGTGATCCACACTTCATCTCCAACATCAAGATTACTAAGGTCTCGTACTCCGTGACTTTTGTTATAGTTTTCTCTTAGCCGTTCTATTCTCTTCTCTTCCTTCCTTTGAAGTTCAGCCCTGTTTTCAATTTTTGGCTCTAATTGAGATCTTGCAATTGGCAGTGTTGTCTTAATACGACGATTCATGAGAAGCTCCGCCGGACTGAGGCCACTCTCTAATGGTGATGCTCTATATGCCATTAAAGAAAGGTAAGGGTCATCAGCTTTTTTGAGTCGCATCTTGATGGTTTTTATTGCAGATTCAATGAAACCATTACTTTGAGGATACCTAGGACTTGATGTGATATGACGAAATCCATAAAGCTTTGAGAATTTTGAAAATTCAGATGAGTTAATTGGCTCAAATTGTGGACCATTGTCAGATCTAACCACATTAGGGATCCCATGTCTGGCAAAGATTGATTTGCAGTGGAGAATTACTTCCTCCGAAGTTAATCTTTCCAGTTTGGCGATTTCTGGATATCTTGAGAAGTAATCGGTCACGATTAAGTACCAAAATCCATAAAGCTTAAAAAGATCCATGCCCACAGTTTCCCATGGTCGTTCAGGAAATTCGGTAGGGATAAGTGGTTGATGGCGATAAGTGGTCTCCTTGATACATGATGTGCAATTCTTTATCATTTCTTCAATTTCTCTATTTATTCCAGGCCAATAGACAGATGATCTTGCTCTTGCACGACATTTCGTAATTCCCAAATGTCCTTCATGAATTTGTTGCAGAACCTTTTTTCGCTGACAGGCAGGAATGATGATTCGACAGCCCTTCATTATGAGTCCATATTGGATCGATATTTCATATCGATGATTCCAGTAAGGTAGACAACTTGGTTCTATATTTTTCCTTGATGGCCAACCATTCAGGATTAAATTTTCTAGTTCTTTGCATGTTGCATCAGACTTTTGGGATTGTCGTAATTCTTCTAATCTGTTGCATGAAGCGGGTAATGAGGAAATTACCATACGAATATACGCATCAATTTCTTCCTCCAATTCTTCAACATTTTCTCTAGTTTCTTGAGTGTCTTGACAAGGCATCAGCTGCATAAAGTTTCTTCCCTGGTATGTGGAATATAGAATAAGAATATCGCATCATCCTCATCTTCAACCTTTGCAACCGTGGAGATAAATCTTCAAGGTTTTTCTTTGAGAAGATTGGAATTAGAGGTTTATGATCGGTTTCTAACCTAAAGTGAGTTCCAGTTAGGTAATCTCGAAATTTCTCACAACTCCAAGCTAGAGCAAGTGCCTCTTTTTCTATTTGAGCATATCTCTTTTCAGTAGGTGTGAGTGTTCTGGATGCATATGCCACGACAGAAATTTCTCCATTTTCTTGTTCTTGCCTCAAGGTGGCTCCTATTCCATAAGAAGAAGCGTCAGTTGTGACAATTGAAGTTTTCTGTGGATTATAAACCTTTAAAACAGGTTGAGATGTCAGGACATTCTTCCAATTTTGAAATGCTTGTTTTTGAGGTTCGTCCCAGACAAACTCATTCTTTTGACTTAACAAAGATGTTAACGGTGAAAATATTTCTGCAAAATTTGGAACAAATCTAGCGAGGAAATTTGCCATGCCTAGCATTTGCTTTAATTCCTTTTTGTTCTTTGGTGGTGGATATTCTTTCACTGCTCTAATTTTATCTTCATCAGGATGGATGCCTTTGTCATCAATAATATGTCCCAAGAATTTGATTCTCTTGACTGAAAACTTACATTTCTTGTCATTTAGAGTAATACCAGCTTCTTTAAGTTTATTCAGAATAATCCTCAGTCTTTGGTCATGTTCACTCTGATCGCTTCCCCACACTAAGATGTCGTCCATGTGGCAAATAGTACCTGGGATATTTTCTAGCAGCTGTGACATTCTACGTTGGAAATGTTCTGGTGCAGATGAGATTCCAAAAGGTAATCTTAAGAATCTGTATCTTCCAAAAGGAGTGATGAAAGTCGTGAGATATGACGAAGATTCATCAAGTGGAATTTGCCAAAAACCTGAATTAGCATCCAACTTTGAAAAAATTTTAGTACCTGTCAGTAGATTCAATGAATATTCCACTGAAGGCAATGGATGAAATTCTCTTTCCACAGATTTGTTTAACTGGACTAAGTCGACACATAAGCGAACAGTACTATCACTTTTAGGAACGATAACGACCGGTGAACACCATTCTGTCGGTTTGGTTACAGGAACAATAACTTTTTGTGCAATCATCTTCTTGATTTCCATTTCAGTTTTCTTCAGCAGTGGAATTGGTATCCTTCTTGGAGCTGAAATAGCAAACGGGACAGAATTCGGCTTAAGCTTAATCGTATAACAATCTTTCAGTAACCCCAGGCCTGTGAACAGTTCAGGAAAATCTTGCTTAGGACTTATTGTGATTTCTGAAATATTCGGTCCCAATCCAAAGGCTAGTATCGCAGGTTTTCCCAATAAGTAGCTCTGCAGTCCTTCAATTACATGGATTTCTTCGGTTATTTTCTTTTCCTTGTACTGGATCTCCTCAATAAGTTTTCCTGTGTGTTTTAGTATTTTCCCATCCGGGCCGCAAAGCTTTTTGTCTGGTTTTAAGATTTTCGAATCCTTTAAAATCGATGAAGTAGCAGGAATAACAGTGTGATCTGCTCCGCTATCTATTTTGAAGCGAATGGTTTTACCTTTTATTTGAATAGGTACTGACCATACCAAATCATTACTATTATTGGAGCGTGTTTCCCTAATTGTTCCTAAGAAGGAAATTTCAGATTTACTTTCATTTTTCCTACAAACTCGTGCATAGTGCCCTAATTTGGAGCATTTCAAACATTTAGCATCTTTTGCTGGACATACTCTTCTGTTATGTGTAGATTTACCGCACCATTTGCAAAGATCAAAAGGTTTTGGATACTCTTTTTTCCCATTATTCCTTTTATCAGTTTCTTTAAACCGTGGATTTTGACTGGATACCCTTCTCTTAAAATTCACCTTTGTTTTGTTTACACTAGAAACTCTATGGACAGAAGCATTACTAGAAGTAAGAATCTCTTGTTGCTTTTTAATTGATTCCGATAACCGAACTTTTTCTATAGCTTTGCTCAAAGAAAGGTCTGGATCCAATTGTAATTTCTCACTTAATGATTTATCTCTAATGCCGACAACTATTCTATCGCGTATCAGTTCATCATGAAGAACTCCGTAATCACAATGCTCAGCTAGTGAATAAAGTGAAGTTATAAAATCATTAACAGATTCCCCTTCGTTTTGAATGCGTTGATTAAACTGCGCCCGCTCGAAAATTGTGTTTTTCTTTACTATAAAATGATCATCAAAATGTTTCAGAACAATGTTATATTTCTGCTGGTCATCTTCCGACAAGTTAAAAGACGCAAAAATATCTTCTGCTTTATCTCCCATGAGATAAATAAGAGAATTTACCTGTTCTACCTCTGTTTGATTTTTTAAACCCGAAGCGAATCGATACCTTTCGAAACGTTGCTTCTATTTTAACCAAAGTGCCGGTGATGAAAAAGTAAATGATTCTGGCGGTGTAACCTGATATGAATTTCTATACTCTATATATTTAGACATTTTAATACTTAATAAATGAATACATATGTGTCGTATAATTATGCAAGAAAAGGAAACTTCTTACTTTAAGATATGAATCCGTTTTCAGTATTCAGCTGTAGTAAACATCATTTTAACCGACTGCCACCATGCGTTGTTATGAAGATATGTTAATAATGTAGCGAACCGTCGAAGGCTCCAATGGATGTATACAGCGAAATTACTTGCATAGATTTATTCACACATAACTTATTCTATTTAGGTTACAGATACAAGCACGACACAACATCACTTAAACATAAGTTTCAATATGAGCTCTTGTTCTAGGTTAATTTCGGTTACAGTTAATGTCCTAATACCACAGATACAATGACGTCATTTTCGACAACGATAATTTTTCGGTGCATAATTTTGATATTTACTATATATTTGTTTTTCAAAAGTTGTTTTTTTCTCATTGGAATTTTCGATTAAGAATTAACATTTCTGTTAGCTGTGTGCAGACGATAAACCATGAGATATTAGTAACATTTTTTTTAATAATAAGAATTAATATCATAACACAAGCCCCTTTTATTTCAACCTCAAAGCGTATTTGTTTTATTTTTGATATATGAGATCAAATTCACCTTCTTTTCGTATTTTCACTTTATTTCTAATATGAAGGCGTATTCATGTCTATTTTTTATTTCATTTTCCTCTCGCACATAAAAATCTTTCAAATCAAAATTAACTGTTTAGGATAGATTTTTATTCCGGGATTGAATTTTCGTGGCAACGGAAAAAAAAAAAAAAAAATGATTGTTAAATTTTATAGCAAATGTCGATTTATTCCTTATGAAAATAATGAACTTTTTAATTTAAAAGAAAAATATTTGAGCAAAATAAATAGAACATAGTCTTTCTTTATTTCTGTGGTAAATTCCATCTATATGTAAAGACACAAAGGCATTAATTCGTCCCTTTTGACTTTGATTTAACTTCAAACAATTACAAATACTTTCACATTTACGATATTTTTAGGTGTAGTTCGCTGCTAGGTAACAGTTAAAAGATAATAAAAACAATTAAATATGTGCTTAAAAAGAAAATTTATATTAAAAAAAATATTTTATGTTATTGAAACACATATATAAAATCCCTCCATAAAAGTTATACACCGAATTTAAAAACTCTGACAAATGTATACACAAAATTTCAAACTAATATGAATAATGTATGGCTCTAATTAGCAAATTTCATCATCCTTAATTTAGCATTTAAATCCTTCAATCATATGAGCCATTTCTTTTCAACAAATAAAAATGGAAAAATCGTCTGAATTGCTATAGGAAAGCATTAAGTCGCAAAATAAAAAGTTCTATATATTCCGAACGAATGAACCAAATTTAACCAAAAACTGTACAGCTAAATCCGGGGATTTCACCAACATGCATCCTTAATTTTAAGATAATCGGATGCTTTTTACGGCAGTTATCGCGGAACAGACAGACAGACTAACGGAAACCAAAACTTTTCGTGTCTCCACAGTAAGCCTTCACTGACGTTTCGGCAATTAAATATAGTATATAATAGCTCCATTCTTTTAACAGAAATCATTCTTTTATATTTTTCCAAAATAGCACGTATTTTAATTACATTTTCTTCCGGTTGTTACGAGAAAATGGCAACAAAAATATATAATTACAATTTTAAAACTATTTTTCCCTTACTTTCTACAGAAATGGCGTACTTCCGTTGCCAATATTAAGCAAATGGCTCAAAAACTACAAAAAAAATTAATATTTCAAAAATAAATGGAGATGCAATTTTCAAACAAAATGCATTTAAAAGAACTTTTATTTTTCCAATACGACGGCATAAAAATTGAAAATGTGCGATGCTTAGAAGTTTAAAAAATTGCTAAAGAGTATTTAATCGTAACGCTTTGTTTTACGGCTAGCTTCTGTAAGGTAATGTTATTTTTTGGACACAAAATAAGCTGGGAGAAAGAAATAGCATACCGTACCGGAGGCTAATAAGGTATTAAACAATTTTTGTTGACTTACTACTTGCGCCCGGCTAAAATAAACGTATCACAAAAGCCACATATTTACCTTTCTTTGGGTAGTTGTTCGTGGGATTCCTGATTAATCTTCCGTAATCGGAGACCTCGCCAATCGGTGTAGTAGCTACAATAGTGAAAGCATTGTTTGCGTATGAAGCGAAAACTTCACTATTACAGAGAATCGTATCATCATCATCTACTACATATTTAAAACGTAAATTTGCATTTCATTCTGAATCTTTATAATATTTTGATAGGATATACCACTATTAGTTTAGGTAATGCTTTTGGAATGGGTTTTGTGTATACACAGTGTTCTACGTTGCTTAGCTATATAGAGATAAAAGAAAAAGTTAAAAAAATAAGCGACCCTGATTATTAAAGGTTAGCCCTTTAAACAAATTCTATTGAACAGACTTTTATCCAAGTGGCACTGTTACATAACTTTTCAGGAATGGTCTTTTCAGGTACATAACATTTAATTATATGTTGCTTAGTTACCAGAGCTATTGTAAAAGTTATAGAGTAAGGCGAACGCAATTATTAAAAATACATCTACTGTAATGATATAAAATGCAAATTTGTCTTTCCTTTCACCTGTTCATAATTTGAATTTTGCTAGATGTATTTTGATGGTACTTAACACTGTTAGTTAGATAATTTTTTGTGGATTGCTGCTACTTATTGCATGATTGGTACTTCTTGCATATCTGGTATTTCTCTGTAGCGAAGTTTTCTTCTGGGTTATTGTTTTTTCTGAAGCACAAAATTGACAACAAATCAGATAGCAGAAAATCACATTACAAGAGAAAGTTCCAAAACTAGGTGGACCCGATTGCGAAAGATTACCTTTTATTTAAAGTTATACTGAATGTATTTTAAATGGAGTTGCACAATTAGGTAATATTTCAGGAACTGTTTCAATATTTAACTTATCATTCTACATTTTTAGTTATGGAGCTATGAGGATAGTTTTCAGTGGTATAGTTGTAAAAAAGGTAGGATAATATCTACAGGCAGAGGGTATATACTAGAGAGTATATATGTTATAGCTATGGAGCGTGTGCAGAGTTTCTACAAAAAATCCAGAAGGTCTACGGCACATAGCCTACGCTACATTCATGAAAGTTCTACAATCACGTTAATGCGACTATGAAAGATATATTAAACTATCTACTCCACATATAAAATACAAAGAGCAATTTCGGTCAGATCACTTATAACTTGAGTTCATTTAAATGGATTTTGTGAAGACTTGCATTGTTAGTTAGATAAATTTTCAAGAAGGGGTTTCTTATATAACACATATCGTTCTACGTTGTTTAGTTATAGCATTATGTGCGAAAGTTCTTTAATCAGTGAACACTATTTTGAAAGATTAGCCATTTTAAAAGGTTCTACTGAGTTTAGTTCGATGGAATTAACAATAGTTGTTAGATAATTTTTCAGGAAAGGTTTTAGTATGTAACACATATTATTCTACATTACTTTGCTATAGAATTATAGGTGAATGTTCTGTAATCTGATGAACCCGATTATGAAAAATTAGTCTTATTAGAAGGTTCTACTGAACGGATTTTGATGAGATTTGCATTTTTTTAGTTTTCAGGGACGATGTTAATATGCTACATGTTGTTCTTCCGTGCTTTTCAATATTCAATTGTAAATAATCAACTAAAAGGTTCGCTTCTTAACATTCCAAACTTTGTCCGAAACATTAGAATATATAAAACGTAATGCCATTCATATTATTTGCAACAATGCTCATTTTGGCCGCCAAATTTGGCAATATATCGCCAAGTTGGCGACAAACTTGATGGTATTGGGCGACATAATAGGGTCCCCGCTATAGTAACCCCCCTTATAGATATGAAGATGCATTAAATGCTTCAACAACCAATGGCCGCCATTTTGTCTCCCATGTAAAACTAAAATTAATTAATAAAATTTAATTAATGAATTAATATTTGAAAAAACTGTATTAACATCAAGTGTCATCCAGTACAAGTAAAAAAAATTTTTTTTCAACTTGATAGGATAAATAATAAGTATTTTATTACGATTGAAAATTTGAAGAAGATATATATCTACCCTATATATATAAAATCCTATTGAATCGAATTGAAACGAATTTATGTAACGATTCTATGAAACGACTGATTAAACAACTGATTACGTTTCACGGCGATTTCTCCTAAAATCTACCCTATATATATAAAATCCTAATGAACCGAATTGAAACGAATTTATGTAACGATTCTATGAAACGACTGATTAAACAACTGATTACGTTTCACGGCGATTTCTCCTAAAATATGGAATACTTTGCGATGAAATTAACACCAAAAATCCGTATTGATCCACAGATCTCAAAACTGGTATTAGAATTTTAAAATTAGAATTAGTTTTCGAAATATTAATTTTTTTCTAATTTTAAATACTCTTTTTCTAATGATGGCAACTCAAATTTTAATCATAACATATATTTTTTTCATATTTTAGAAAAGGTTATTTTAAATTAATTTGGTGACGAGTTTGGCCTCCCTTAAATGTATGCTAAGAAATGCATCATGTTACTTTTATTCAGAATTCAATTTGTATTTCATTACCATTTTATTTAATACAAAACTTTCATTTAAAATTGAAACCTTTAAAATAAATGCCTTTTACTTCATTCTTTTTTTTAAACGAAACGAAAAGAAAAATATTACATTCAGATGTCATATACGCAACGGGGTACCTAATTGGCGAGAAAATGGCGTTATTTTGCCTGACATGGTAAACCGGCTATTGTTGCTTATTTATTAATAGATGCTTATTTGAATTTATTTTCTTTTTATTTACAAAAAATGTTATAAATTGTTTTGTTCTATAGTTATTAATTATTTTTTTTTATTTATTGTTATTTCATTTTTTAAATACCAGAAAATAATTTAAAAATTCATATGTAACAGGTATTTGAAAACGAGGTTTTCGCCAAATTGTCGTAAAAAAAAGTCCTTCCAGACAGTGCCGGGAGGAAGAGGTAGCTTTCATATTCCTTATTTTAAAAAAGCCAACTTATATTATTCAAACACACGAAGCTCAATTTAGTGGAAACCGAATATACGAGATTCAATACTAATTTTTATCAATACTAAATCATTACGAATGAGAATTTCGCGAAATTAGTCAGCTTTATCCAAGCTGCTTTTATTTAAAGTAACTTATATTTGGCTGCCAAATTCGGCGATTTCTTAAAGTGCCTGCCCTGCCATTTTAAGACAACATGGTGGATGAGGCTAACCAGTGAACTTGGTCGAGACCTTAGTAATTGCTGTGCACATGCTCACTCACATCGGAATCGGTTGATATATACAAGTGCTGTCGAAGGCAAAAAATCAGATTTTTCAAAATGTCACCCACATTAGAAATTGAAACTGCTATATCTGAACCATTTTTTAAGATAAAGACAAACAAAAAATGCTCCTGAATCTTATATCAAGGTCAAATACTTGAGAAAAAAACCTTTTTCAATTTCTAATTTTTTTGCACTTCACTTTAAATATAATTTTTTTTAATTTAATGGCCGCCATTTTGAAACAGGATGGCTGATGAAGCTGGCCAGTGAACTTGGTCGAGATATTGATATATACTATCCACATGCCTTCTTGCATCGA
Source organism: Maratus speciosus (assembly GCA_963932465.1). NCBI lineage: Eukaryota > Metazoa > Arthropoda > Arachnida > Araneae > Salticidae > Maratus > Maratus speciosus. The sequence continues at coordinate 153,766,419 of OZ010786.1, forward strand.
AATAGGCGAATACGTGTGCTATCGCGTGACAAATACAAGATCGTTTCAAAATGTTAGCCATGCTAGAAATTCAAAGCGCTATAATTCAACCATTTTTTTAAGATATAAACAAAAGAACAAATTTCCAGAAACAAAAACTGCTCCGGAATCTTTGTATCAAGTCCAAACACATAAAAAACTTTTTCATTTTCCAATTTTTTAATATCTCATTTTAAATTTTAAATTTAATTTTCTTTTAATGGCAACCCTTTTGAAACAAGATGGCGAATGAAGCTGGCCAACGAACTCGGTCGAGACATTGGTATGTACTATGTACAGACGAAGTTACATCCAAATCCGTTCATAAATACGCCTGTTATCGCGTGACAAAAATCAGGTCGTTTTAAAATGTCAGCCACAGTAGAAATTCAAAATGCTATAACTCAGCCTTTTACTTTCTTCTATCTTCAATAGAAGAAAGTATTGTAATCGAAATTTTTTTCGACTTCCGGTTTTCGACGGATTTGCATGTTTTGGGGGTCAGAGATTCCAAAAAACATGTTTATAGAAAATGTCTGTCTGTCTGTGTGTCCGTCTGTCCGTCTGTCCGTCCGTCCGTCTGTCCGTCCGTCTGTCCGTCTGTCCGTCTGTCTGTCGCCATTGTACCATCAAAAAGTGTATGAAGTTATGTATAGAATTAAACCAAAATTTTATTATAAGTTTTTGGCTATGGCAAGCAGGTCCTCCCGGAATTTGGAAAAAATTCGCCGGTAGGGGGCGCTGATATAACAATTTTTTTGCGATTTTGAATATTGTACCATCCAAAAGTGTATGGAGTTATGCATAGAATTGAACCAAATTTTTAGTTTAGGTTTTCGGATATGGCAAGTAGGTCCTCCCTGCATTTGGGAAAAATTAGCCGGTAGGGGGCGCTGTAACAGCGATTTTTGTGCGATTTTGAATATTGTACCATCCAAAAGTGTATGAAGTTATGCATAGAATGGAACCAAATTTTTATATTAAGTTTTCGGATAAGGGAAGTAGGTCCTCCTGAATTTGGAAAAAATTCGCTGGTAGGGGGCGCTGTAACAGCGATTTTTGTGCGATTTTGAATATTGTACCATCCAAAAGTGTATGAAGTTATGCATCGAATTGAACCAAATTTTTATTTTAAGTTTTCGGATATGGCAAGTAGGTCCTTCCGGCATTTGGAAAAAATTCGCCGGTAGGGGGCGCTGTAACAGCCATTTTTGTGCGATTTTGAATATTGTACCACCCAAAAGTGCATGAAGTTATGCATAGAATTGAACCAAATTTTTATTTTAAGTTTTCGGATATGGCAAGCAGATCCTCCCTGAATTTGGAAAAAATTCGCCGGTAGGGGGCGCTGTAATAGTGATTTTTGTGCGATTTTGAATATTGTACCATCCAAAAGTGCATGAAGTTATGCATAGAATGGAACCAAATTTTTACTTTAAGTTCTTGGCTATGGCGAGCAGGTCCTTCCTTAATTTGGAAAAAAATCGCCGGTAGTGGGCGCTGTAATAGCGATTTTTGTGTCATTTTGAATATTGTACCATCGAAAAGTGCATGAAGTTATGCATAGAATTGAGCCAAATTTTTTGTGTTTGTTCTTGGTCATGGCACGAAGGTCCTCCCTGAATTTGGAAAAATTCCGCCTGAAGGGGGCGCTATAATTGCGATGTCTGTACCATTTTCATTATTGTACCATCGAAAAGTGTATGGAGTTATGTATACAATTGAACCTAATTTTTTGTGCATGTTTTTGGCTTTGGACAACAGGTTCTCCTTGAATTTGGAAATATTGCACAGTAAAGGGGTTCTGTGATAGCAATTTTTGTATACTTTTCTTGATTTTTTGTAGTTCTGTTGTCCATCGGCGGCTCGTGCAAAGGCGGGAACTCGCTTCCTGCTAAGCCGGCTATTCGCAAACATCTGATAACAACAGAATAAGCAAAAACTATTAATTTTAGCAAATATCATGATATAGATTAACTCGTTTTTAGTTCGTGTAATTGACTGAAGCAGAAATTTAGTATGAAAATCAAAGTTGGTATAGTATCGAACTAATAATATTGAAATATTATCATGTGTAACTAGTTTTTGAAATATTGAGATGTATAAGATAGAAGAAAGTTTTGGGATTGGCACATCCAACTAGTTTTAGATATAGACGAAACAAAAGTTGTTCCGGAATCTTTGTATTAAGGTCAAACACATACAAAAAAAATCTTTTTCATTTTCCAATTTTTTGGTATAGCATTTTAAATTTAAAATATTTTTAATTTTTTTAAATGGCCGCCATTTTTAAACAAGATGGCAGATGAAGCTGGCCAACGAACTCGGTCGAGATATTTGTATGTACTATGTACACACCAAGGTACATCCAAATCGGTTCATAAATACGCCTGTTATCACGTGACAAAAATCAGGACGTTTCAAAATGTCAGCCACGCTAGAAATTCAAAGTGCTATAACTCAGCCACTTTTTAAGATATAGACGAAACAAAAACTGCTTCCGAATCTTTTTATCAAGTTCAACACATATGAAAAAAATATTTTCTCAATTTTCAATTTTTTACTACCACATTTCAAATTTAAATTTTTCTTAAAAGTTTAAATTGCCGCCATTTTTAAACAAGACGGCGGATGAAGCTGGCCAACGAACTCGGTCGAGACATTGGTATGTACTATGTATAAACCAAGTTACATCCATATCGGTTCATAAATACGCCTTTTATCGCGTGACAAAATTCAGGACGTTTCAAAATGTCAGCCACGCTAGAAATTCAAAATGCTATAACTCAGCCATTTTTTAAGATATAGACGAAACAAAAACTGCTCCGGAATGTTTGTATAAAGGTCAAATACATAAGAAAAAAAATATTTTTCCATTTTCAATTTTTTGATACCACTTTTCAAATTTTAAATTTTTTTTAAATTTTTAAATGGCCGCCATTTTGAAACAAAATGGCGGATGAAGCTGGCCAACGAACTCGATCAAGACATTGGTATGTACTATGTACACACCGAATTACATCCAAATCGGTTCATAAATACGAGAGTTACAGTGTGACAAAGGTCATATATATATATATATATATATATATATATATATATATATATATATATATATATATATATATATATATGTGTGTGTGTGTGTGTGTATATATATATATATGTATATATATATATATCAATTTTGAACGGAGGGTGGTTTCGGGGTCTGGGTGTCATGATCGATGAAAATATACCAAAATTTTTTGAAATCGCTTTCCTCCGAACGGCTGCAGTAGGTAGCTTTTTGTAATGAAAACTACCTATCATCTAGCATACCTAAGCATACCTAAAAATCACGCCAAACCCGGTTCGTATGTGACAATGCAACAAATCATGAGATTTAATTTCCACTTCAAAGCAACGTTTTAATGTTATTACTTCTCCCGTCGACCAATTTCGCCAAATTATATAAATAGCCAAATTATACAAATTGACATATTTTTTTTATTTTAAATAACAAAAGAACAAATAAATCAGTATAACATTAATAAAAATACAAATAAAACGTCGAAATAAAAATCACTTGATGGCGTGAACATGTGTAACTTCCTTAAAGTCAAGTGAATGGGACATTTACGATCAACCATTATTGGCATTTAATCTTATAGTTTGGCGACAGATTTTTGGTCGATGGGATAACCAAGTAGCACCGTTTTAATTTACCACTCGAAAAATAAAAAAATGCTAACTGGCGAGTTAAAAAAAAAAAAGCTATTGGCGAGATTTTCAACCGGCTGACATAAAGTACCAGGAATTCTTTGTGATCATGGCAACTTTTATGTAGTTTTATTCGAAAAATAATTTTGATTCTTTAATCAAAATGGAAACCTTTCTTATGAAAAGCGAAGGAATCAGCCTGTTGTTTATGGCAGTTACATGACTTAGACTATTATAATATAAACGAAGTAATGGGGATAGAATAATAGCCGACTCAATCAAACGACTTATCACACATGTGGCTGGCTAACATTAAAGTACCAAAATGGCCGCCTGGAATATAAAAAGCGAAGGGATCCGCCTGGAGCTGTTGATGATAGTCACATGACTTAGGCTATTATTATAGATATTGTTTTCAATTTTAAAAACAGCGCAAAGAATAATATTTCCTAACGATTAAAAATTTATTTTCACGTGACTATTAAAAACAGAAAAAAAACTTTAAAATTACTATTAAATGAGTACGTGTTATAGCAGGAAAATATTGAAAATTATGTCCTAAAAATTGTATTTACACGTGAATATTAAAAGGGAAAGGAAACTTTAAAATAATAAATACATTAATATGCATTTAACCCTTTCACGGACAAGGCACTTCTATTCGTAAAATCTTGAAATCAGTGAATGACACCAGAATTTACAAACAAATTTCGAAATACAAAAATGCTGTTGTTCACTTACTTGGGACACCCAACCAGGACGCCAACCGCGAGGTTAATGGAATTAATGTCCTGGCGGGGAAAAAAGAACGCACCACAATCCAGCTCTGCCACAGCCCGAACGGACCCGAACAACGGCATCATTAGTAGTTACTAAAGTGAAGCAATGGCGTATTCAAATATGCTAATACAGAGAAACTCGCTATGTTAAAAAAATACAAAATACGCATATTTAAGGTAGCCATGCAACAAAGTAACAAAAATGATGGTTTACAGGAATGGTTACAGATGGTTTACAGGTTACGATCATCAATTAAAATATAGACCAAATAACATTAAAACAGGAATGCCATCACGGCCTGAAATGTTTATAGGTAACCTACAACTTATGAAGAACTTCATAAAAAGAACACAAAGAAGTATACTGAAATGACAACATACTGCAAGGCAAGCATCAATGTTCAAGGTCCATATCACAATGGGATTAAGTATATGAAATGTCCAAAGCACCACAGAACAGAGAGAGAGTCACATTGTAAATTAAAGTCACTTCAAATGCTGGTACTTCTCAGACACTAAATATGTTGACTTTTCCAAAATGTTCCTCAACAAGATATATATTTATATCAAAGTTATTGAAAATCAAGCTCAGTGTTCAATTGAATTGCTCAGTGTTCAATTGCACATGCTACATTGAAACAAAAGACAATGTTCTCAATTTCTAACGCAATTCTAGCTAATTACAGCCTAAGAATTTATACCTTATAAACAAATATAATTCGTTTAAAGAATTGTATATATTGCAAAGTTTCTTATAATTGTCTTTGTCAAAAATTACTCTCCTGAGATTTTGCCTGATGCTTAACGAATTGTCAAAGTTGAAGAAATGTGGGACAAAAGGACAGTGTCCAAACAAATAATGCAGTACATTACCCACTGTGCCACAGTCACAAAGTGCATTTCCTCTCTTTCCAATCTTAAAAAGGAACTCTGGGAAACTACTATGTGCTGTTATAAGATATTGCTTAACTTGACTCGTACACACATAATCGATATTTACTTTCCTGATAACCTTATAGGTGTCTCTACCCTTGGTACTTGATGACCATTCTTCCTGCCATTGTCTAATGGTATTCTCACTACAGATTCTCTTAACTAAAGAAATTGGAAATAATACATCAGCAGTTATGTCAGCCATTGATGAATCTGTTGCCTCTTTCGCCAAACGATCTGCTCTTTCATTCCCCACGTTTCCAACGTGTGCTCTGGTCCATCCAATAGTGACCATTTTTTCTGGATGACTTTTCATATTATCATAGATTTCTTTAACAATGGCGTTTGCGGGAAAGTTTCTCTGTATAACTGAAGTTGATGCTCTATTGTCAGTAAAAATGACAGCACTGTTATAATTCGAGTTTATTACCCAATCTACTGCATACTTTAACGCAGTCAGTTCAGCTTGATATATGTTATTTAAAATATTTAAAGAGGTCTTATAATCCAAGATACATTCACCATTTACAAAAATTGTGTATGCGGCACCTACTCCACTGGCTATTTTTACCCATCTGTATATATTAATGGCATGTTAATTCCCTGATATTCACGATTATCCTTATCTGTGATATGAATGTTACTGAGATCTCCATAATCTGGGTAGTCCATTGTCACCAAGTTGATCATAATATTATCTTTCTTGATCTCCGTTCCATTCTCTATGATACTGGCATTCCCATGAATAGTTCTATATTTCACCACAGAATGTTTGAGTGAAATGCGTAATGGAGCAACACCTGCCAATACACACAAAGCGTCCGTAGAGACTGTTTTATATGATGTGATAATTGATAATAATCCAAGCCTCTGGCATGAACTTAATTTACTAAGTGCATCCACTTTCAAATCTGGAAACCAAATTTCCGCACCATATGTTATCTGCTTTTCTATCACAGAATTATACCAAATCTTTCTATATGATGCTTGGAATCCCCTATCTCTCTGCACTTTTTTCTTTATGTTTGAAGTAAAATTTCTCACCCCCTCTCTTACTTTCTCAAGGTGTCTAATCCAATTTAATTTACTGTCAATAATTACACCCAGGTATACAACTGAGTCTTTTATGGGTATCGATGATGTTCCAATCTTGAAAATAGCATGCCTGTTTTCTAACAAATACCTGCCAAATAAAATACTTTCGCATTTTCCGTTGCTTATTGTTAAATGTAAATTCTCGCAGATCTCTGCAAACCATGCTATGCGTCTGTTCATTTCTTCTTCTAATTCTTTTCTTGTGTCTGCACCTGCAAAGACTACGAAATCGTCAGCGTATGATAATATATCGCCATGTCTTAATCTATATCTCTTCAATAAGTAGTCTGCAACGATCAACCAGAGAAGTGGACCAAGGCAACTTCCCTGGGGACAGCCTTTAAATAATATATACCAGATGTGCCGTGTCCTAAGAAGGCGGTAGCGATGGTCGAGGGTGTTAACTTCGAAGGCTTAACAACTTATATTCTCTTAGAATATGACAACATGATATTTATTTTTATAACAAAATAAAAGATATTCTGGAGTAATAATAAGTCGCTGTGTAGACAACAATGTAAATTTTGTTGAACAAAAAGTTTGTGTATCAATCAAAATAGTGTCTATGAGAAGGTGGCAGCTAGTCTATTAAGTCCACAGGCAATGCATTATTTGAACGGAAGACGCTTGTCTTGTCTCAGAGATTAAGATCTCTTCTCCGCGACGGCAGCCTGGTGCCCTGTTGCCGCTGATTCAGGTATCATTCCCCGGTACTAGGAATCGTGAAGCCCGGCCCTTTCGGCCTTCAACCTCTTCCACTCCAAAAGTCGCTCTTCCAACTCCAGCCAAAATCTAATCTCTCCTCATCCTCCTCTCGTATATATATATCAATTATCTCCCTCTAAAAACATTAGTGAGTTTCTCAGCCACTAACTGTACGTTCTTTTCAAGAACCTCCCAGGGACCTTTTCCGCTATCCCCTGAGTGGACACCTTGCGGACCTCCTCTTTTTTGCACCCGGATCCTGCGATCATATGCTCTCGTGAGAAAGTATGTGGGTTCTCTTCCCATGCTCGAGATCAAAAGAATACCGGCTGCTCCTTTGCATTAGCAAACTGTCACCGATTGTCAAATGTCCAAGAGCGATGGTGACTGAGTAGTTTATTTCATCTTACCGCACGTCTTAGTGGACTTCACCATATTTTTACTCTGTTTTAGAAATGCATTAGTTCTTTCTATATGGCGAATCTGATATAGTTCAGTTCTTTACAACGCCCCCCCCCCTCCCTCCTTTTAAAAGAATATTTTGGCGGCAGGACGAAATATTCTGGAAGAGAGAAAGGTGACTCAAAATTTCTATGCAAAAAAAAAGAAAAAAGAAAAAAACTTTATTTGCCTGCCTGCCCCTCCACAAAAAAGTATTCATTATACACTCTGTATAATATTTTACACTTTATTCTATTTCAAACACTTCACATTGTATTATATTGTCAAACATTAAAAGGAATGATAACATACTATATACAATTTTCTTTTCTTTTTTTTCCAAGATTACTCTGCCCTACTCAAAAAATCTATTTGTACAATGTCCTTCCCTGGCCTTTGTACTCTGGCATATTGGTCAGGTTGCAAAGTATGTGCCCTTTTGAGTGGTTTACGAGTCATTTTGTTTTTGCTATTCTTAGATGAAAGCGCACTGCTATCCGTTTCTATTAAACTCTTCTTATCAGTGCAGCTCTTTAATTTTTTATGGCATCTATTCTCGTAGACCCATCTTTTCCCGTATTCTTTCGTTTATTTGTCGAATGCCTTATGTAATGCCTCTCTGAATTTTGCCGATCCTCTTGCCTTTCACTGATTTCTTTTTCATCAATTTCCTTGTTTTTATCTAACCCTTTCCTGTTTTCTGTTTCCCTTTTAGATTTTGACAATGTATTTATCTCCGTTATTTTAACTACCGTTGGCTTTCTCGGATTTTTGTTTATTTTTACTCTGATTTTGGCTTCTAAATCTGTGTTCGTTGTTTTTTGTCCCGTTTTCCTGTTGCCAATTCCTTTCCATTTTCGCCTTTTCAATCTATTCGTGGAATTATGAGTGTTAAACTTCTCTCCTTGACCAGCAATTTTCCAGACTTTTAATCCTTTATTTCTTTTCATTTTCGTATTAATTTTTCTAGCACGTTTCGCTTTATTTGTTTTCGCCTGTTTTTTTATTTTTGGGGATCTCTATAAGTTCGTCCACCCTTGCTATTTTTTCTTTTCCTTTCTTAATGTCCTCCCAACTATCAGTTTCATTTTGTTGACCGTTTGTTCCTAAATCTAGTATTTGTTTCCCGGGTTTAAAGTCCTTTTCTACTGTTTTGAATAAATTCTGTAATTCGCACTTTTTTTATTTTTAACTGAGTTTTCACTCTCCCTTCTGACTTTTTTACAGATGTTATGCGACCTAACCTGCTGTTCCCTCATTTTAATCCCTTCTATCCGGAATGAATCTCTGAACAGCTTTTCTTGTCCAGTACTTTGCCTATTTTGTATGATTTTTACCGGTATTTTTGACTTCTTGTCTTCGCGAGTTATGTGTGTGTCTGAGTTTCTTATAATCAAGTTTTTTACCTCACCTGACAGCTGTTTCTCTTGTGGTTTCTCTTGGTTTTCTGACCCATAGACTTTTCCTTTTTTTCGTTTTCGAACGCTGTCTTTTGTTCTCCCCTCTTTCTCGAAGTTTGACGAATTCGTCGCTATTCTGTTTTTCGGATTACCGTTATAATCCTTTTTCGTAACGTCCGTTTATTTTTTCGCATCCCCAACGCCTCGAAAGTTTTCTGACCTGGAAATCGATTCCTCACGCGACTTGACTATGTTTTGTGCATTTTTACAATCCGTCTTACTTTTTTTCCTTAAGCTATAAGTTTCATTTTCAAACGGTATTTTGTCATTCTCATTCGACTCCTGTGCGAGCGGTGGTAAAGAAATTGATTCCTCCCCTTCGCTCACGTCCAACTCATCGTCTGCCGTGGCGTTTTCCGGTCTAATCTCTCGTGATTGACTCACCCCTTGAATGCACGGCTGAAAGTTTCGATTGCTATTGGTTTCGTTTTCTCTCGTCGGCTGTTTAGTTTTATTACGCTCGTTCGGATTGATTAATTCTTGTGTTCTGTTTCCAAGGATATAATAATCCAAATCTGATTCGTTGTCTGTGAAAAGTGCTTTAGTTTTTATCCGCTAATTCTAACTTTATTTCCGCAACCGGAAGCTGTTGAAGTTCCCTGACCAGAGGTTGTTTTAACCACTTAATTTCTCCGTTTAATTGCCCTTTATTAATGAATCTTCTTGAACATAAATCATCCATGGTTCCCGTATCGCGTAACATTGTAATTTCTACTCCATTTATCTTTCCCTTACTTAAATATGGTTCGAAACCTTTATCTAATTTTGTACTACACCTAACATGATGTACCGTGCTTATTTCTTTTTCCGATCTTTTTAAATCTGGACAGTCTCGTATCCTATGTTTTGGACTTCCGCATTGAAAGCAATTGCTTTGTTTAGTTTTTCGAAAGCTTTCTGCCTTTCCCTATCGTCATTTTTCTCCCGCCAATTAGATTTATTATCGGCATTTTCCCTCGGGTCCCTTTCCTCGTAACCCGTGCGATCGAACCATTTTTCGCTAACGTTTTCCGCATATCTCGGTCTCTCGAATCTTTTTTCCACGGGGGGTCTGGCATACCCTTTCCAGGACGTCGCGCCCTTTATTGCTTCATACCCGTCCAAATCTTTTGCGAGTTTGTCTGGTTTTTTATACTCTGCCCACGAATCAATAAAATGATTTTTGGTTTCGGTCGGCACTCTTCGTTTAATTTGTTCCGTAATGAGTAAGTCTTTTAGCTCCTGTAAGGTTTTGATGCCCAACCCATCTAGCATCCATCTTGAAAACTATTTAATTCGAAGATTAGGTCTTTCCATGGGGTGTTTGTATTTTTTTGATGCCTCATTAATTTTAAACGATAGGCTTCTGGTATTAACCTATATCGTTCTAAGAGAATTTTTTTCACGTGAGCAAAATTGTCCACGCTGCCAGACGGTTCTCGTAAAATTAATTCCGCAATTTCTAAGGGCAATAAAGCTAAAAGATGAGTTACTAGATCATCTGACTCGATCCCCGATCTTTCTGCCTGTCTCTCAAATAAATTTAAAAATAAAGTTGTCTGACTTGTCTGGATCGAACGAATGCATAATAGATTTTATATTTAATTTTGGGCCTCTATCAGAACGATTACTCGCACTGGAACTGCTTCTCTCTGTGCCTTGCGTTAATCTTAATTCTTCTAGTTTGAATTCTCTTTCTTTCTGTCTGTCTGCGTTGTCTAATTTAGCTCTTTCTAATTCTAACTGTTCCTTTTCGCGTTCCCTTTCTGCCTTTTCGCGGTCTTTTTCCCTAGCTATATTGGCTTCTCTGTCTTGTACAATATATCTGGCTTGCGTTAGCGCAAAGTCCTCGTCGTAGCTATCTGATTGCTCAATTTTTTGGATGATTATTTGTATTGTATCCCCATCCTCAAGTGCTACACCCAATTCTGCTGCTAAATTCTGTAAATCAACCTTTCTGCAATATTTTAATGCGGTCACCCTTGTCATAATGAAGCCTTATTTTTAACACAATTTCAATAATTTACACCAATAATTTCCTCGGAGAATTTAAAACCTGTCAACTGACACTATAAAATATGCTTACATAAACAAATTTTAAATACAAATACAGGATATAAAGTATAAATTTACAATATCTGTGAAATTTTTTGGATACCTTCCCCTTTTGTTAAAAATAACCAATGTGCAAGATAAATTTTTCAGTTTAAAGTCCCTATACACACAGGATAAAACACAAAATATAATAAAATCTTATAGAAATTGCACACATATATTTCGAATAAACTTTTCAATTTTTTCAAATCTGAGCACTTCTTTGCTAACCATGACCAGTGTAATCAGTGTTCTGACCATAAATTTCTAGAAAATATCTTTATTCAGTAGTTTAACTAACATAAATTAATTTTCCTCACAATTTGCATGTAATATTACACTACTTGCATCTCTAATTTAAAAAAACTGTTCCCCTGAGCCTTTTTTTCGGCTCGCTACTGCAATCTCCCCTGAAAATTTTCTCCGCTTCCTTTCTTAGAAACAAAATTTTCCTTTGTATTCGTTTCGAATACAAGCCAGATTTTAATCTGCTCCCTAGCTTGAGCTATCTTAAATGCCTATGAATTTGCCTCTGTTGTACTTGGCTTGATGCCCTTATCTTAATGTTTACTTTACAAATTACAACAATTTTACTATCTCACAATTTTAGATCCCGAATTTAAAACATTTAAATTCTACTAAAACAAAATTTGAGAGCCATTCAAAAAATAATGAGCCTACCTGCTCTGTTGTGTTGGGGTCCCGTCACAGTTGCTTTGGCAAGTGTGCTGTTGTTGAAGTATCAGTCACTCTCTTTGCGTCAGGGTCAGGCCTTTCCGAGGGAGTCTGTCGGTTGTCGGCTCTCTCCGTTTGGCTTTAGGTGGATCTCCTGGATGTCCCTTTGCTCTCTCCTGGGTCGCTGGACTGTTGACTCCTTCGCTGTGTCGCGGCTATGACGTTGTCCTGCTGCTCGATGCTCAGCTCTCTTTTGTTTTTAATCACAGACTGCTAACAATCTCATCTGTACTATTTTTTGCACATAAAAGTTCGTTTCGTTGGCTTCCACCAGTTGTGCCGTGTCCTAAGAAGGCGGTAGCGATGGTCAAGGTGTTAACTTCGAAGGCTTAACAACTTATATTCACTTAGAATATGACAACATGATATTTATTTTTATAACAAAATAAAAGATATTCTGGAGTAATAATAAGTCGCTATGTACACAACAATGTAAATTTTGTTGAACAAAAAGTTTATGTATCAATCAAAATAGTGTCTATGAGAAGGTGGCAGCTAGTCTATTAAGTCCACAGGCAATGCATTATTTGAACGGAAGACGCTTGTCCTGTCTCAGAGATTAAGATCTCTTCTCCGCGACGGCAGCCTGGTGCCCTGTTGCCACTGATTCAGGTATCATTCCCCGGTACTAGGAATCGTGAAGCCCGGCCCTTTCGGCCTTCAACCTCTTCCACTCCAAAAGTCGCTCTTCCAACTCCAGCCAAAATCTAATCTCTCCTCATCCTCCTCTCGTATATATATATCAATTATCTCCCTCTAAAAACATTAGTGAGTTTCTCAGCCACTAACTGTACGTTCTTTTCAAGAACCTCCCAGGGACCTTTTCCGCTATCCCCTGAGTGGACACCTTGCGGACCTCCTCTTTTTTGCACCCGGATCCTGCGATCATATGCTCTCGTGAGAAAGTATGTGGGTTCTCTTCCCATGCTCGAGATCAAAAGAATACCGGCTGCTCCTTTGCATTAGCAAACTGTCACCGATTGTCAAATGTCCAAGAGCGATGGTGACTGAGTAGTTTATTTCATCTTACCGCACGTCTTAGTGGACTTCACCATATTTTTACTCTGTTTTAGAAATGCATTAGTTCTTTCTATATGGCGGATCTGATATAGTTCAGTTCTTTACAACGCCCCCCCCTCCCTCCTTTTAAAAGAATATTTTGGCGGCAGGACGAAATATTCTGGAAGAGAGAAAGGTGACTCAAAATTTCTATGCAAAAAAAAGAAAAAAGAAAAAAACTTTATTTGCCTGCCTGCCCCTCCACAAAAAAGTATTCATTATACACTCTGTATAATATTTTACACTTTATTCTATTTCAAACACTTCACATTGTATTATATTGACAAACATTAAAAGGAATGATAACATACTATATACAATTTTCTTTTCTTTTTTTTCCAAGATTACTCTGCCCTACTCAAAAAATCTATTTGTACAATGTCCTTCCCTGGCCTTTGTACTCTGGCATATTGGTCAGGTTGCAAAGTATGTGCCCTTTTGAGTGGTTTACGAGTCATTTTGTTTTTGCTATTCTTAGATGAAAGCGCACTGCTATCCGTTTCTATTAAACTCTTCTTATCAGTGCAGCTCTTTAATTTTTTATGGCATCTATTCTCGTAGTCCCATCTTTTCCCGTATTCTTTCGTTTATTTGTCGAATGCCTTATGTAATGCCTCTCTGAATTTTGCCGATCCTCTTGCCTTTCACTGATTTCTTTTTGATCAATTTCCTTGTTTTTATCTAACCCTTTCCTGTTTTCTGTTTCCCTTTTAGATTTTGACAATGTATTTATCTCCGTTATTTTAACTACCGTTGGCTTTCTCGGATTTTTGTTTATTTTTACTCTGATTTTGGCTTCTAAATCTGTGTTCGTTGTTTTTTGTCCCGTTTTCCTGTTGCCAATTCCTTTCCATTTTCGCCTTTTCAATCTTTTCGTGGAATTATGAGTGTTAAACTTCTCTCCTTGACCAGCAATTTTCCAGACTTTTAATCCTTTATTTCTTTTCATTTTCGTATTAATTTTTCTAGCACGTTTCGCTTTATTTGTTTTCGCCTGTTTTTTTATTTTTGGGGATCTCTATAAGTTCGTCCACCCTTGCTATTTTTTCTTTTCCTTTCTTAATGTCCTCCCAACTATCAGTTTCATTTTGTTGACCGTTTGTTCCTAAATCTATTATTTGTTTCCCGGGTTTAAAGTCCTTTTCTACTGTTTTGAATAAATTCTGTAATTCGCACTTTTTTTATTTTTAACTGAGTTTTCACTCTCCCTTCTGACTTTTTTACAGATGTTATGCGACCTAACCTGCTGTTCCCTCATTTTAATCCCTTCTATCCGGAATGAATCTCTGAACAGCTTTTCTTGTCCAGTACTTTGCCTATTTTGTATGATTTTTACCGGTATTTTTGACTTCTTGTCTTCGCGAGTTATGTGTGTGTCTGAGTTTCTTATAATCAAGTTTTTTACCTCACCTGACAGCTGTTTCTCTTGTGGTTTCTCTTGGTTTTCTGACCCATAGACTTTTCCTTTTTTTCGTTTTCGAACGCTGTCTTTTGTTCTCCCCTCTTTCTCGAAGTTTGACGAATTCGTCGCTATTCTGTTTTTCGGATTACCGTTATAATCCTTTTTCGTAACGTCCGTTTGTTTTTTCGCATCCTTAACGCCTCGAAAGTTTTCTGACCTGGAAATCGATTCCTCACGCGACTTGACTATGTTTTGTGCATTTTTACAATCCGTCTTACTTTTTTTCCTTAAGCTATAAGTTTCATTTTCAAACGGTATTTTGTCATTCTCATTCGACTCCTGTGCGAGCGGTGGTAAAGAAATTGATTCCTCCCCTTCGCTCACGTCCAACTCATCGTCTGCCGTGGCGTTTTCCGGTCTAATCTCTCGTGATTGACTCACCCCTTGAATGCACGGCTGAAAGTTTCGATTGCTATTGGTTTCGTTTTCTCTCGTCGGCTGTTTAGTTTTATTACGCTCGTTCGAATTGATTAATTCTTGTGTTCTGTTTCCAAGGATATAATAATCCAAATCTGATTCGTTGTCTGTGATAACTGCTTTAGTTTTTATCACCGTTTTATCCGCTAATTCTAACTTTATTTCCGCAACAGGAAGCTGTTGAAGTTCCCTGACCAGAGGTTGTTTTAACCACTTAATTTCTCCGTTTAATTGCCCTTTATTAATGAATCTTCTTGAACATAAATCATCCATGGTTCCGGTATCGCGTAACATTGTAATTTCTACTCCATTTATCTTTCCCTTACTTAAATATGGTTCGAAACCTTTATCTAATTTTGTACTACACCTAACATGATGTACCGTGCTTATTTCTTTTTCCGATCTTTTTAAATCTGGACAGTCTCGTATCCTATGTTTTGGACTTCCGCATTGAAAGCAATTGCTTTGTTTAGTTTTTCGAAAGCTTTCTGCCTTTCCCTATCGTCATTTTTCTCCCGCCAATTAGATTTATTATCGGCATTTTCCCTCGGGTCCCTTTCCTCGTAACCCGTGCGATCGAACCATTTTTCGCTAACGTTTTCCGCATATCTCGGTCTCTCGAATCTTTTTTCCACGGGGGGTCTGGCATACCCTTTCCAGGACGTCGCGCCCTTTATTGCTTCATACCCGTCCAAATCTTTTGCGAGTTTGTCTGGTTTTTTATACTCTGCCCACGAATCAATAAAATGATTTTTGGTTTCGGTCGGCACTCTTCGTTTAATTTGTTCCGTAATGAGTAAGTCTTTTAGCTCCTGTAAGGTTTTGATGCCCAACCCATCTAGCATCCATCTTGAAAACTATTTAATTCGAAGATTAGGTCTTTCCATGGGGTGTTTGTATTTTTTTGATGCCTCATTAATTTTAAACGATAGGCTTCTGGTATTAACCTATATCGTTCTAAGAGAATTTTTTTCACGTGAGCAAAATTGTCCACGCTGCCAGACGGTTCTCGTAAAATTAATTCCGCAATTTCTAAGGGCAATAAAGCTAAAAGATGAGTTACTAGATCATCTGACTCGATCCCCGATCTTTCTGCCTGTCTCTCAAATAAATTTAAAAATAAAGTTGTCTGACTTGTCTGGATCGAACGAATGCATAATAGATTTTATATTTAATTTTGGGCCTCTATCAGAACGATTACTCGCACTGGAACTGCTTCTCTCTGTGCCTTGCGTTAATCTTAATTCTTCTAGTTTGAATTCTCTTTCTTTCTGTCTGTCTGCGTTGTCTAATTTAGCTCTTTCTAATTCTAACTGTTCCTTTTCGCGTTCCCTTTCTGCCTTTTCGCGGTCTTTTTCCCTAGCTATATTGGCTTCTCTGTCTTGTACAATATATCTGGCTTGCGTTAGCGCAAATTCCTCGTCGTAGCTATCTGATTGCTCAATTTTTTGGATGATTATTTGTATTGTATCCCCATCCTCAAGTGCTACACCCAATTCTGCTGCTAAATTTTGTAAATCAACCTTTCTGCAATGTTTTAATGCGGTCACCCTTGTCATAATGAAGCCTTATTTTTAACACAATTTCAATAATTTACACCAATAATTTCCTCGGAGAATTTAAAACCTGTCAACTGACACTATAAAATATGCTTACATAAACAAATTTTAAATACAAATACAGGATATAAAGTATAAATTTACAATATCTGTGAAATTTTTTGGATACCTTCCTTTTTTGTTAAAAATAACCAATGTGCAAGATAAATTTTTCTGTTTAAAGTCCCTATACACACAGGATAAAACACAAAATATAATAAAATCTTATAGAAATTGCACACATATATTTCGAATAAACTTTTCAATTTTTTCAAATCTGAGCACTTCTTTGCTAACCATGACCAGTGTAATCAGTGTTCTGACCATAAATTTCTAGAAAATATCTTTATTCAGTAGTTTAACTAACATAAATTAATTTTCCTCACAATTTGCATGTAATATTACACTACTTGCATCTCTAATTTAAAAAACTGTTCCCCTGAGCCTTTTTTTCGGCTCGCTACTGCAATCTCCCCTGAAAATTTTCTCCGCTTCCTTTCTTAGAAACAAAATTTTCCTTTGTATTCGTTTCGAATACAAGCCAGATTTTAATCTGCTCCCTAGCTTGAGCTATCTTAAATGCCTATGAATTTGCCTCTGTTGTACTTGGCTTGATGCCCTTATCTTAATGTTTACTTTACAAATTACAACAATTTTACTATCTCACAATTTTAGATCCCGAATTTAAAACATTTAAATTCTACTAAAACAAAATTTGAGAGCCATTCAAAAAATAATGAGCCTACCTGCTCTGTTGTGTTGAGGTCCCGTCACAGTTGCTTTGGCCAGTGTGCTGTTGTTGAAGTATCAGTCACTCTCTTTGCGTCAGGGTCAGGCCTTTCCGAGGGAGTCTGTCGGTTGTCGGCTCTCTCCGTTTGGCTTTAGGTGGATCTCCTGGATGTCCCTTTGCTCTCTCCTGGGTCGCTGGACTGTTGACTCCTTCGCTGTGTCGCGGCTATGACGTTGTCCTGCTGCTCGATGCTCAGCTCTCTTTTGTTTTTAATCACAGACTGCTAACAATCTCATCTGTACTATTTTTTGCACATAAAAGTTCGTTTCGTTGGCTTCCACCAGTTGTGCCGTGTCCTAAGAAGGCGGTAGCGATGGTCAAGGTGTTAACTTCGAAGGCTTAACAACTTATATTCTCTTAGAATATGACAACATGATATTTATTTTTATAACAAAATAAAAGATATTCTGGAGTAATAATAAGTCGCTATGTACACAACAATGTAAATTTTGTTGAACAAAAAGTTTATGTATCAATCAAAATAGTGTCTATGAGAAGGTGGCAGCTAGTCTATTAAGTCCACAGGCAATGCATTATTTGAACGGAAGACGCTTGTCTTGTCTCAGAGATTAAGATCTCTTCTCCGCGACGGCAGCCTGGTGCCCTGTTGCCGCTGATTCAGGTATCATTCCCCGGTACTAGGAATCGTGAAGCCCGGCCCTTTCGGCCTTCAACCTCTTCCACTCCAAAAGTCGCTCTTCCAACTCCAGCCAAAATCTAATCTCTCCTCATCCTCCTCTCGTATATATATATCAATTATCTCCCTCTAAAAACATTAGTGAGTTTCTCAGCCACTAACTGTACGTTCTTTTCAAGAACCTCCCAGGGACCTTTTCCGCTATCCCCTGAGTGGACACCTTGCGGACCTCCTCTTTTTTGCACCCGGATCCTGCGATCATATGCTCTCGTGAGAAAGTATGTGGGTTCTCTTCCCATGCTCGAGATCAAAAGAATACCGGCTGCTCCTTTGCATTAGCAAACTGTCACCGATTGTCAAATGTCCAAGAGCGATGGTGACTGAGTAGTTTATTTCATCTTACCGCACGTCTTAGTGGACTTCACCATATTTTTACTCTGTTTTAGAAATGCATTAGTTCTTTCTATATGGCGAATCTGATATAGTTCAGTTCTTTACAACGCCCCCCCTCCCTCCTTTTAAAAGAATATTTTGGCGGCAGGACGTAATATTCTGGAAGAGAGAAAGGTGACTCAAAATTTCTATGCAAAAAAAAAGAAAAAAGAAAAAAACTTTATTTGCCTGCCTGCCCCTCCACAAAAAAGTATTCATTATACACTCTGTATAATATTTTACACTTTATTCTATTTCAAACACTTCACATTGTATTATATTGTCAAACATTAAAAGGAATGATAACATACTATATACAATTTTCTTTTCTTTTTTTTCCAAGATTACTCTGCCCTACTCAAAAAATCTATTTGTACAATGTCCTTCCCTGGCCTTTGTACTCTGGCATATTGGTCAGGTTGCAAAGTATGTGCCCTTTTGAGTGGTTTACGAGTCATTTTGTTTTTGCTATTCTTAGATGAAAGCGCACTGCTATCCGTTTCTATTAAACTCTTCTTATCAGTGCAGCTCTTTAATTTTTTATGGCATCTATTCTCGTAGTCCCATCTTTTCCCGTATTCTTTCGTTTATTTGTCGAATGCCTTATGTAATGCCTCTCTGAATTTTGCCGATCCTCTTGCCTTTCACTGATTTCTTTTTGATCAATTTCCTTGTTTTTATCTAACCCTTTCCTGTTTTCTGTTTCCCTTTTAGATTTTGACAATGTATTTATCTCCGTTATTTTAACTACCGTTGGCTTTCTCGGATTTTTGTTTATTTTTACTCTGATTTTGGCTTCTAAATCTGTGTTCGTTGTTTTTTGTCCCGTTTTCCTGTTGCCAATTCCTTTCCATTTTCGCCTTTTCAATCTATTCGTGGAATTATGAGTGTTAAACTTCTCTCCTTGACCAGCAATTTTCCAGACTTTTAATCCTTTATTTCTTTTCATTTTCGTATTAATTTTTCTAGCACGTTTCGCTTTATTTGTTTTCGCCTGTTTTTTTATTTTTGGGGATCTCTATAAGTTCGTCCACCCTTGCTATTTTTTCTTTTCCTTTCTTAATGTCCTCCCAATTATCAGTTTCATTTTGTTGACCGTTTGTTCCTAAATCTAGTATTTGTTTCCCGGGTTTAAAGTCCTTTTCTACTGTTTTGAATAAATTCTGTAATTCGCACTTTTTTTATTTTTAACTGAGTTTTCACTCTCCCTTCTGACTTTTTTACAGATGTTATGCGACCTAACCTGCTGTTCCCTCATTTTAATCCCTTCTATCCGGAATGAATCTCTGAACAGCTTTTCTTGTCCAGTACTTTGCCTATTTTCCCGTAAGGCATGGTGACGTCACGTGACGTCGATGTGACCGCACAGTGACTACAATGCGAGGTCGTTATGGCCGTTTTAGAGGTCGTTTGTGACGTCACATTGTGACCACTCTGTGAAGTCACGGTGTGACTAATTTGTGAAAAGTGTGTCATTTGTGACTATTTTGGCATTAGCTTTGTGACGAACCTGTGACGAAAGTGACAATGCTTTGAAGTCACATTGGTGAAATATGTGTCATTTGTTACGAACTTGTCATAAAAAATGTGATGATTTTAAATGAAAAACAGATTTCAAATTAATTGCTTAAAAGCCGCTAAGGCCAACATAGTGAAAAAGATTCCGTGCCGGGACTCGAATTCGGGCCATCAATATAGCACACTGACATTCTACCGACTAAGCCACATGGAACGATACCCGCCGGGAAAATTTCTCACTATTACATGTTGGCAAGGCTACAAACGCAGCACAAGATGGAATATTTATCGTGAGCCAAATACAAATTACATGCTTAAAAGGCAATTTTAATTTCAAATTTGATTTTTATTTGAAATATTGTATGCAAGGCGAATGTTTCTCTCTGGAAAAATTTATAAGTATTAATATAGTTTCAACCGATGCTGAATTTAATTAAGTTTCGTGTTTGCCCCGTGTCGGTGGCTCACGATAAATATCCCATCTTGTGCTGCTATTGTAGCCTTGCCAACATGTAATAGCAAGAAATTTTCCAGGCTGGGTATCGTTCCACGTGGTTTAGTCGGTAGAATGTCCGTGCGCTATACTGATGGCAGGGGTTCGATTCCCGGCATTGAATCTTTTTTACTAAGTTGGCTTTTGAGCCTTTTAAGCAAATAATTTGAAATTTGATTTTCATTTGAAATATTGTATGCAAGCCGAATGTTTCTATCTGGAAAAAATTCGGAGTATTAATACTGTGATGGTTCTTGCCATAAACACTGTGATGAATTTTAAAATGCACAATTTTAAAATAAAGTTTTGTTTGAAATATAAATTCTTATCTTTTTACCGTACTTTTTAGCAAAATATCGCTATTTTGGAGTCCTATTCTTCTAAAACATTTTAAATTTTTCCACTTAAAAAACAATGCTTATCAACTGACATCTTTTTTTATTAAGTTTTAAGCTTTATCTTGAGTTCAAGTGATATTAAGAATGTGTAAAATTTTAATGTGTTGTGATTAGTCATTGCTTTATTAAACATGACATGATAAGCCATATTTATTTAAATTTTTTATTCCCGTGTATATTGTATTTTGTGAATATGAGCTAAATAGATTTGGTATGTTTTATAGGAAAAGACTGATCTGCGAAATAGAAAAAAACAATTAAGAAAAATCATGCGTTAAGCATAGATTTTAAAACACTTTCCAACGCTTCCTGAATGCTTTAACAAGACATCGTAATTTAGGGAAATAACGTAAATAAGATAACTAAGTAAATATTTTAGAAAACACATAAAACATTTGAAAAACTGATTTCAGCATTTACCGTCCATAGCCAAGTATGTTTTCTAATTCTTTTGAACAGCCCTGCATTTGATCTGTAATTTGATATACATATTATATAATGGGAAAATTTATTTTTGCAAGAAAACGCATAACAGGTTGAAATTCTCTTTCAGCAATTTATACTAATATATGGAAACATACTTGAATACTTTTGTATAATTTGTAGTTTACCTAGAACGTTTATTACGCGCTACTGCTTAGTTAAAATTTAATTCAAACACTATTAAAACTGCTGAAATCACATTTCCAGAAATTATAATTTATAGATGGCCATGTATTCAATTCTTTACGTGACCCTGTATATCATTTTATCTATATTCTACAAACATTTCTTAGTAAATTAAATGCAGTTCAATGTAAAAATCCATAACTCATTTAAAAACTACCTTTAATCAATTTGCGCATATACCCAGTAACCCTTACGAATACTTTTATGTAGTCCTGTATATGAATTATAGCATTTATATATACCATACTCTATGCATAAATATAGTGAATCATAAAAGCGCATATCATAATTAAATATGCATTTCCAGCAATCATCCCTAATGAACTTCGGATACAATATAGTATCGGAAATATTTTGTGTGTCCTGTAAATGCTATATACATTTCGTATTATCATGAAATAATGTATAGTGTGTAAACCTCAGCGACTTATATCAATTTCATTATATATGAAATAGATTAACATAATTAAAGTACGCCGCAAATAATTCCCTCCATCCCTGTATAATAATGTATTGGAATCCCTTTTTTAGCCCTGTAAATGAACAATAACTATTCGTTGCACCACATACTCTTCAGAATGCATATTTTAGTGCGTTTCATAAATTCATATCAATTTTATTCTTTTTGAAAGCGTGTAAAATCGTTAAAAATCATTTGGAACGATTTTTTCCCGTAGGCCGTAGTGTAACGAAATA
This sequence comes from Maratus speciosus, assembly GCA_963932465.1. Lineage (NCBI taxonomy): Eukaryota > Metazoa > Arthropoda > Arachnida > Araneae > Salticidae > Maratus > Maratus speciosus. The sequence continues at coordinate 153,788,529 of OZ010786.1, forward strand.
CTCTTGACTGTTCCTGTAGATGAATTAAACACGCTACAAACTTCATTACAAATAGGGGCCGTGCTATGGTAAACGTCAATAACATCCAAAAATTTCAAGGCAATCCGAGTATATTTGCGAGAGTTAGACCGCGGACAGACGGCCAGACAAACCGAAGTCATAAACACTTTTCAACTTTGTTGAAAAGTATTAAAAAGAACATATAAACGTAAAATAAATGATTGCATATTAACTATTTTTATTGTTTAAAAAAACATTTTAATGTAGAAAGTAGTTATTAATCGCTTAAAAAAAATATTCAGTCCTATATTACGAAAGTACATACCAACTTTTTAAAAAATATACTAAAGCAGTTTAAGCTATAAACTTGTTATCACAGGCATGAAAAACACTTTATTTCAATGCTTAAATATATTTAATTTTTTTATTCCAGTGATTACATATATCGAAAACGTAGAAAATGAATTTACAATCGAAGAAAATTTAATAACTGATTCTGAGTGTCTACAATTAAATGTTTGATTAAAATCACAAACAAAAAAAAAAAATGCTTACATAATGTTAATTTTTAATCTGAAACAATTTCTAATTTCATATTTAACTCCAAAATAATAATGATGCTATAAGTGCTAGTAACTAGAAAACATTAAAAAGCCGAAAAAAATTCCACACCACTGTTTCAACACATTTTCAATCTCAAGAGACTAAAAATTAATATTTACATTCATTCTACTATGAATGTAAGCACAAATCAGTCTCTGCGCCAGCTTTTTTTTTTTTCGAGCGATGGCAGATTAAGATACAACAGAATCGAATAAAAATATCCTTCTGAAAACAATACAGACCAGTCTCTATATGTGTAACATAAAACTACTTAACTCATCATTATAATATATACAAAACAGGAACAAAATATTTAAATTAAATAAGACTTACATATATGCTTCATCAATAATATCTGTATATTTGTAATATCCTAAAATGGCAGATGTCTTTCTTTTATATTAAAAGAAGTGCTGGTGTTCTAAACAGTGGAGTGAAGTGGCTTCCCGCGTATTCTCTTGTTTATTCTATGGTAAATTCGCGAAGCAGACGATTTGAGCAGGTGTGTTTTTATTATTTATTTGTTTTTGTAAACAACTGATTTGAATCTGAAATGCGCAATAATTATATGAGAGTGTAACAATCAGTGTAGGATTATTATATTAAATTGCAATGCTAGATAAAATTGAAATCATGAAAAAAGAATACTTTTACTGTCTTAGATATCAAATTGATAAAATATAGCATGAAAATTTAGTTTATTAATGCTTGTATCGTGCAATTTATTTATTATGTCCCCCCCCCCCCGCCTTTCGTGATAGAATTTACTATTTGCTATCCACTAATATATTTTCATTCCTTATGCCGCTGTAACTCAGCTGTTTAAAATATTGTTTAACTCTTAACTGATGTGACAAAAATTGCCGCATAACTACTGTGAGCGGTCTGTGAGACCACTTAATCTATGAGATGGATAAAATATAGCATGAAAATTTAGTTTATTAATGCTTGTATCGTGCACTTTATTTATTATGTCCCCTCCCCCCCACCTTTCGTGACAAAATTTACTATTTGCTATTCACTAATATATTTTCATTCCTTATGCCGCTGTAACTCGGGACTGTTTAAAATACTGTTTAACCCTTAACTGATGTGACAAAAATTGCCGCATAACTATTGTGAGCGGTCTGTGAGACCGCTTAATCCATCAAATTGATAAAATATAACATGAAAATTTAGTTTATTAATGCTTGTATCGTGCATTTTATTTATTATGCCCCTTCCCCCTTTCGTGACAGAATTTACGAGTTGCTATCCACTAATATATTTTCATTCCTTATGTCGCTGTAACTCGGAACTGCTTAAATTATTTCTCTTCATTTTCAAAGATTTTTGAAGTTCATATTTTTGTCACACTGTGACTTACAATATGGTGGTTTTTTTTATCATATATGTGACGTGACATACGTTACATGCAGTGACATAATGGTGTCGTCACAATTTTCTTTTAATTGCCAGAAAAATATAATTTTACAGTAAATAACATGTTTTGAAGAATTTTTGCAATTTTTTAAAGTTTTCTAAGAAGGTCACACCTCAGTCACAATGTGACATCACTGAGTGGTGGCATTTTGGTCACAGATGTCACGTGACCACAGTGACTTACAGTGACGTCACAACGACGTCACCGTGACCATGCATGCTATGAGGGTTGTATGATTTTTACCGGTATTTTTGACTTCTTGTCTTCGCGGGTTATGTGTGTGTCTGAGTTTCTTATAATCAAGTTTTTTACCTCACCTGACAGCTGTTTCTCTTGTGGTTTCTCTTGGTTTTCTGACCCATAGACTTTTCCTTTTTTTCGTTTTCGAACGCTGTCTTTTGTTCTCCCCTCTTTCTCGAAGTTTGACGAATTCGTCGCTATTCTGTTTTTCGGATTACCGTTATAATCCTTTTTCGTAACGTCCGTTTGTTTTTTCGCATCCCCAACGCCTCGAAAGTTTTCTGACCTGGAAATCGATTCCTCACGCGACTTGACTATGTTTTGTGCATTTTTACAATCCGTCTTACTTTTTTTCCTTAAGCTATAAGTTTCATTTTCAAACGGTATTTTGTCATTCTCATTCGACTCCTGTGCGAGCGGTGGTAAAGAAATTGATTCCTCCCCTTCGCTCACGTCCAACTCAACGTCTGCCGTGGCGTTTTCCGGTCTAATCTCTCGTGATTGACTCACCCCTTGAATGCACGGCTGAAAGTTTCGATTGCTATTGGTTTCGTTTTCTCTCGTCGGCTGTTTAGTTTTATTACGCTCGTTCGGATTGATTAATTCTTGTGTTCTGTTTCCAAGGATATAATAATCCAAATCTGATTCGTTGTCTGTGAAAAGTGCTTTAGTTTTTATCCGCTAATTCTAACTTTATTTCCGCAACCGGAAGCTGTTGAAGTTCCCTGACCAGAGGTTGTTTTAACCACTTAATTTCTCCGTTTAATTGCCCTTTATTAATGAATCTTCTTGAACATAAATCATCCATGGTTCCCGTATCGCGTAACATTGTAATTTCTACTCCATTTATCTTTCCCTTACTTAAATATGGTTCGAAACCTTTATCTAATTTTGTACTACACCTAACATGATGTACCGTGCTTATTTCTTTTTCCGATCTTTTTAAATCTGGACAGTCTCGTATCCTATGTTTTGGACTTCCGCATTGAAAGCAATTGCTTTGTTTAGTTTTTCGAAAGCTTTCTGCCTTTCCCTATCGTCATTTTTCTCCCGCCAATTAGATTTATTATCGGCATTTTCCCTCGGGTCCCTTTCCTCGTAACCCGTGCGATCGAACCATTTTTCGCTAACGTTTTCCGCATATCTCGGTCTCTCGAATCTTTTTTCCACGGGGGGTCTGGCATACCCTTTCCAGGACGTCGCGCCCTTTATTGCTTCATACCCGTCCAAATCTTTTGCGAGTTTGTCTGGTTTTTTATACTCTGCCCACGAATCAATAAAATGATTTTTGGTTTCGGTCGGCACTCTTCGTTTAATTTGTTCCGTAATGAGTAAGTCTTTTAGCTCCTGTAAGGTTTTGATGCCCAACCCATCTAGCATCCATCTTGAAAACTATTTAATTCGAAGATTAGGTCTTTCCATGGGGTGTTTGTATTTTTTTGATGCCTCATTAATTTTAAACGATAGGCTTCTGGTATTAACCTATATCGTTCTAAGAGAATTTTTTTCACGTGAGCAAAATTGTCCACGCTGCCAGACGGTTCTCGTAAAATTAATTCCGCAATTTCTAAGGGCAATAAAGCTAAAAGATGAGTTACTAGATCATCTGACTCGATCCCCGATCTTTCTGCCTGTCTCTCAAATAAATTTAAAAATAAAGTTGTCTGACTTGTCTGGATCGAACGAATGCATAATAGATTTTATATTTAATTTTGGGCCTCTATCAGAACGATTACTCGCACTGGAACTGCTTCTCTCTGTGCCTTGCGTTAATCTTAATTCTTCTAGTTTGAATTCTCTTTCTTTCTGTCTGTCTGCGTTGTCTAATTTAGCTCTTTCTAATTCTAACTGTTCCTTTTCGCGTTCCCTTTCTGCCTTTTCGCGGTCTTTTTCCCTAGCTATATTGGCTTCTCTGTCTTGTACAATATATCTGGCTTGCGTTAGCGCAAAGTCCTCGTCGTAGCTATCTGATTGCTCAATTTTTTGGATGATTATTTGTATTGTATCCCCATCCTCAAGTGCTACACCCAATTCTGCTGCTAAATTCTGTAAATCAACCTTTCTGCAATGTTTTAATGCGGTCACCCTTGTCATAATGAAGCCTTATTTTTAACACAATTTCAATAATTTACACCAATAATTTCCTCGGAGAATTTAAAACGTGTCAACTGACACTATAAAATATGCTTACATAAACAAATTTTAAATACAAATACAGGATATAAAGTATAAATTTACAATATCTGTGAAATTTTTTGGATACCTTCCCCTTTTGTTAAAAATAACCAATGTGCAAGATAAATTTTTCTGTTTAAAGTCCCTATACACACAGGATAAAACACAAAATATAATAAAATCTTATAGAAATTGCACACATATATTTCGAATAAACTTTTCAATTTTTTCAAATCTGAGCACTTCTTTGCTAACCATGACCAGTGTAATCAGTGTTCTGACCATAAATTTCTAGAAAATATCTTTATTCAGTAGTTTAACTAACATAAATTAATTTTCCTCACAATTTGCATGTAATATTACACTACTTGCATCTCTAATTTAAAAAACTGTTCCCCTGAGCCTTTTTTTCGGCTCGCTACTGCAATCTCTCCTGAAAATTTTCTCCGCTTCCTTTCTTAGAAACAAAATTTTCCTTTGTATTCGTTTCGAATACAAGCCAGATTTTAATCTGCTCCCTAGCTTGAGCTATCTTAAATGCCTATGAATTTGCCTCTGTTGTACTTGGCTTGATGCCCTTATCTTAATGTTTACTTTACAAATTACAACAATTTTACTATCTCACAATTTTAGATCCCGAATTTAAAACATTTAAATTCTACTAAAACAAAATTTGAGAGCCATTCAAAAAATAATGAGCCTACCTGCTCTGTTGTGTTGAGGTCCCGTCACAGTTGCTTTGGCCAGTTCGCTGTTGTTGAAGTATCAGTCACTCTCTTTGCGTCAGGGTCAGGCCTTTCCGAGGGAGTCTGTCGGTTGTCGGCTCTCTCCGTTTGGCTTTAGGTGGATCTCCTGGATGTCCCTTTGCTCTCTCCTGGGTCGCTGGACTGTTGACTCCTTCGCTGTGTCGCGGCTATGACGTTGTCCTGCTGCTCGATGCTCAGCTCTCTTTTGTTTTTAATCACAGACTGCTAACAATCTCATCTGTACTATTTTTTGCACATAAAAGTTCGTTTCGTTGGCTTCCACCAGTTGTGCCGTGTCCTAAGAAGGCGGTAGCGATGGTCAAGGTGTTAACTTCGAAGGCTTAACAACTTATATTCTCTTAGAATATGACAACATGATATTTATTTTTATAACAAAATAAAAGATATTCTGGAGTAATAATAAGTCGCTATGTACACAACAATGTAAATTTTGTTGAACAAAAAGTTTATGTATCAATCAAAATAGTGTCTATGAGAAGGTGGCAGCTAGTCTATTAAGTCCACAGGCAATGCATTATTTGAACGGAAGACGCTTGTCTTGTATCAGAGATTAAGATCTCTTCTCCGCGACGGCAGCCTGGTGCCCTGTTGCCGCTGATTCAGGTATCATTCCCCGGTACTAGGAATCGTGAAGCCCGGCCCTTTCGGCCTTCAACCTCTTCCACTCCAAAAGTCGCTCTTCCAACTCCAGCCAAAATCTAATCTCTCCTCATCCTCCTCTCGTATATATATATCAATTATCTCCCTCTAAAAACATTAGTGAGTTTCTCAGCCACTAACTGTACGTTCTTTTCAAGAACCTCCCAGGGACCTTTTCCGCTATCCCCTGAGTGGACACCTTGCGGACCTCCTCTTTTTTGCACCCGGATCCTGCGATCATATGCTCTCGTGAGAAAGTATGTGGGTTCTCTTCCCATGCTCGAGATCAAAAGAATACCGGCTGCTCCTTTGCATTAGCAAACTGTCACCGATTGTCAAATGTCCAAGAGCGATGGTGACTGAGTAGTTTATTTCATCTTACCGCACGTCTTAGTGGACTTCACCATATTTTTACTCTGTTTTAGAAATGCATTAGTTCTTTCTATATGGCGAATCTGATATAGTTCAGTTCTTTACAACGCCCCCCCCCCCTCCCTCCTTTTAAAAGAATATTTTGGCGGCAGGACGAAATATTCTGGAAGAGAGAAAGGTGACTCAAAATTTCTATGCAAAAAAAAAGAAAAAAGAAAAAAACTTTATTTGCCTGCCTGCCCCTCCACAAAAAAGTATTCATTATACACTCTGTATAATATTTTACACTTTATTCTATTTCAAACACTTCACATTGTATTATATTGTCAAACATTAAAAGGAATGATAACATACTATATACAATTTTCTTTTCTTTTTTTTCCAAGATTACTCTGCCCTACTCAAAAAATCTATTTGTACAATGTCCTTCCCTGGCCTTTGTACTCTGGCATATTGGTCAGGTTGCAAAGTATGTGCCCTTTTGAGTGGTTTACGAGTCATTTTGTTTTTGCTATTCTTAGATGAAAGCGCACTGCTATCCGTTTCTATTAAACTCTTCTTATCAGTGCAGCTCTTTAATTTTTTATGGCATCTATTCTCGTAGTCCCATCTTTTCCCGTATTCTTTCGTTTATTTGTCGAATGCCTTATGTAATGCCTCTCTGAATTTTGTCGATCCTCTTGCCTTTCACTGATTTCTTTTTGATCAATTTCCTTGTTTTTATCTAACCCTTTCCTGTTTTCTGTTTCCCTTTTAGATTTTGACAATGTATTTATCTCCGTTATTTTAACTACCGTTGGCTTTCTCGGATTTTTGTTTATTTTTACTCTGATTTTGGCTTCTAAATCTGTGTTCGTTGTTTTTTGTCCCGTTTTCCTGTTGCCAATTCCTTTCCATTTTCGCCTTTTCAATCTATTTGTGGAATTATGAGTGTTAAACTTCTCTCCTTGACCAGCAATTTTCCAGACTTTTAATCCTTTATTTCTTTTCATTTTCGTATTAATTTTTCTAGCACGTTTCGCTTTATTTGTTTTCGCCTGTTTTTTTATTTTTGGGGATCTCTATAAGTTCGTCCACCCTTGCTATTTTTTCTTTTCCTTTCTTAATGTCCTCCCAACTATCAGTTTCATTTTGTTGACCGTTTGTTCCTAAATCTAGTATTTGTTTCCCGGGTTTAAAGTCCTTTTCTACTGTTTTGAATAAATTCTGTAATTCGCACTTTTTTTATTTTTAACTGAGTTTTCACTCTCCCTTCTGACTTTTTTACAGATGTTATGCGACCTAACCTGCTGTTCCCTCATTTTAATCCCTTCTATCCGGAATGAATCTCTGAACAGCTTTTCTTGTCCAGTACTTTGCCTATTTTGTATGATTTTTACCGGTATTTTTGACTTCTTGTCTTCGCGAGTTATGTGTGTGTCTGAGTTTCTTATAATCAAGTTTTTACCTCACCTGACAGCTGTTTCTCTTGTGGTTTCTCTTGGTTTTCTGACCCATAGACTTTTCCTTTTTTTCGTTTTCGAACGCTGTCTTTTGTTCTCCCCTCTTTCTCGAAGTTTGACGAATTCGTCGCTATTCTGTTTTTCGGATTACCGTTATAATCCTTTTTCGTAACGTCCGTTTGTTTTTTCGCATCCCCAACGCCTCGAAAGTTTTCTGACCTGGAAATCGATTCCTCACGCGACTTGACTATGTTTTGTGCATTTTTACAATCCGTCTTACTTTTTTTCCTTAAGCTATAAGTTTCATTTTCAAACGGTATTTTGTCATTATCATTCGACTCCTGTGCGAGCGGTGGTAAAGAAATTGATTCCTCCCCTTCGCTCACGTCCAACTCATCGTCTGCCGTGGCGTTTTCCGGTCTAATCTCTCGTGATTGACTCACCCCTTGAATGCACGGCTGAAAGTTTCGATTGCTATTGGTTTCGTTTTCTCTCTCGGCTGTTTAGTTTTATTACGCTCGTTCGAATTGATTAATTCTTGTGTTCTGTTTCCAAGGATATAATAATCCAAATCTGATTCGTTGTCTGTGATAAGTGCTTTAGTTTTTATCACCGTTTTATCCGCTAATTCTAACTTTATTTCCGCAACCGGAAGCTGTTGAAGTTCCCTGACCAGAGGTTGTTTTAACCACTTAATTTCTCCGTTTAATTGCCCTTTATTAATGAATCTTCTTGAACATAAATCATCCATGGTTCCCGTATCGCGTAACATTGTAATTTCTACTCCATTTATCTTTCCCTTACTTAAATATGGTTCGAAACCTTTATCTAATTTTGTACTACACCTAACATGATGTACCGTGCTTATTTCTTTTTCCGATCTTTTTAAATCTGGACAGTCTCGTATCCTATGTTTTGGACTTCCGCATTGAAAGCAATTGCTTTGTTTAGTTTTTCGAAAGCTTTCTGCCTTTCCCTATCGTCATTTTTCTCCCGCCAATTAGATTTATTATCGGCATTTTCCCTCGGGTCCCTTTCCTCGTAACCCGTGCGATCGAACCATTTTTCGCTAACGTTTTCCGCATATCTCGGTCTCTCGAATCTTTTTTCCACGGGGGGTCTGGCATACACTTTCCAGGACGTCGCGCCCTTTATTGCTTCATACCCGTCCAAATCTTTTGCGAGTTTGTCTGGTTTTTTATACTCTGCCCACGAATCAATAAAATGATTTTTGGTTTCGGTCGGCACCCTTCGTTTAATTTGTTCCGTAATGAGTAAGTCTTTTAGCTCCTGTAAGGTTTTGATGCCCAACCCATCTAGCATCCATCTTGAAAACTATTTAATTCGAAGATTAGGTCTTTCCATGGGGTGTTTGTATTTTTTTGATGCCTCATTAATTTTAAACGATAGGCTTCTGGTATTAACCTATATCGTTCTAAGAGAATTTTTTTCACGTGAGCAAAATTGTCCACGCTGCCAGACGGTTCTCGTAAAATTAATTCCGCAATTTCTAAGGGCAATAAAGCTAAAAGATGAGTTACTAGATCATCTGACTCGATCCCCGATCTTTCTGCCTGTCTCTCAAATAAATTTAAAAATAAAGTTGTCTGACTTGTCTGGATCGAACGAATGCATAATAGATTTTATATTTAATTTTGGGCCTCTATCAGAACGATTACTCGCACTGGAACTGCTTCTCTCTGTGCCTTGCGTTAATCTTAATTCTTCTAGTTTGAATTCTCTTTCTTTCTGTCTGTCTGCGTTGTCTAATTTAGCTCTTTCTAATTCTAACTGTTCCTTTTCGCGTTCCCTTTCTGCCTTTTCGCGGTCTTTTTCCCTAGCTATATTGGCTTCTCTGTCTTGTACAATATATCTGGCTTGCGTTAGCGCAAAGTCCTCGTCGTAGCTATCTGATTGCTCAATTTTTTGGATGATTATTTGTATTGTATCCCCATCCTCAAGTGCTACACCCAATTCTGCTGCTAAATTCTGTAAATCAACCTTTCTGCAATGTTTTAATGCGGTCACCCTTGTCATAATGAAGCCTTATTTTTAACACAATTTCAATAATTTACACCAAAAATTTCCTCGGAGAATTTAAAACCTGTCAACTGACACTATAAAACATGCTTACATAAACAAATTTTAAATACAAATACAGGATATAAAGTATAAATTTACAATATCTGTGAAATTTTTTGGATACCTTCCCCTTTTGTTAAAAATAACCAATGTGCAAGATAAATTTTTCTGTTTAAAGTCCCTATACACACAGGATAAAACACAAAATATAATAAAATCTTATAGAAATTGCACACATATATTTCGAATAAACTTTTCAATTTTTTCAAATCTGAGCACTTCTTTGCTAACCATGACCAGTGTAATCAGTGTTCTGACCATAAATTTCTAGAAAATATCTTTATTCAGTAGTTTAACTAACATAAATTAATTTTCCTCACAATTTGCATGTAATATTACACTACTTGCATCTCTAATTTAAAAAAACTGTTCCCCTGAGCCTTTTTTTCGGCTCGCTACTGCAATCTCCCCTGAAAATTTTCTCCGCTTCCTTTCTTAGAAACAAAATTTTCCTTTGTATTCGTTTCGAATACAAGCCAGATTTTAATCTGCTCCCTAGCTTGAGCTATCTTAAATGCCTATGAATTTGCCTCTGTTGTACTTGGCTTGATGCCCTTATCTTAATGTTTACTTTACAAATTACAACAATTTTACTATCTCACAATTTTAGATCCCGAATTTAAAACATTTAAATTCTACTAAAACAAAATTTGAGAGCCATTCAAAAAATAATGAGCCTACCTGCTCTGTTGTGTTGAGGTCCCGTCACAGTTGCTTTGGCCAGTGTGCTGTTGTTGAAGTATCAGTCACTCTCTTTGCGTCAGGGTCAGGCCTTTCCGAGGGAGTCTGTCGGTTGTCGGCTCTCTCCGTTTGGCTTTAGGTGGATCTCCTGGATGTCCCTTTGCTCTCTCCTGGGTCGCTGGACTGTTGACTCCTTCGCTGTGTCGCGGCTATGACGTTGTCCTGCTGCTCGATGCTCAGCTCTCTTTTGTTTTTAATCACAGACTGCTAACAATCTCATCTGTACTATTTTTTGCACATAAAAGTTCGTTTCGTTGGCTTCCACCAGTTGTGCCGTGTCCTAAGAAGGCGGTAGCGATGGTCAAGGTGTTAACTTCGAAGGCTTAACAACTTATATTCTCTTAGAATATGACAACATGATATTTATTTTTATAACAAAATAAAAGATATTCTGGAGTAATAATAAGTCGCTATGTACACAACAATGTAAATTTTGTTGAACAAAAAGTTTATGTATCAATCAAAATAGTGTCTATGAGAAGGTGGCAGCTAGTCTATTAAGTCCACAGGCAATGCATTATTTGAACGGAAGACGCTTGTCTTGTCTCAGAGATTAAGATCTCTTCTCCGCGACGGCAGCCTGGTGCCCTGTTGCCGCTGATTCAGGTATCATTCCCCGGTACTAGGAATCGTGAAGCCCGGCCCTTTCGGCCTTCAACCTCTTCCACTCCAAAAGTCGCTCTTCCAACTCCAGCCAAAATCTAATCTCTCCTCATCCTCCTCTCGTATATATATATCAATTATCTCCCTCTAAAAACATTAGTGAGTTTCTCAGCCACTAACTGTCCGTTCTTTTCAAGAACCTCCCAGGGACCTTTTCCGCTATTCCCTGAGTGGACACCTTGCGGACCTCCTCTTTTTTGCACCCGGATCCTGCGATCATATGCTCTCGTGAGAAAGTATGTGGGTTCTCTTCCCATGCTCGAGATCAAAAGAATACCGGCTGCTCCTTTGCATTAGCAAACTGTCACCGATTGTCAAATGTCCAAGAGCGATGGTGACTGAGTAGTTTATTTCATCTTACCGCACGTCTTAGTGGACTTCACTATATTTTTACTCTGTTTTAGAAATGCATTAGTTCTTTCTATATGGCGAATCTGATATAGTTCAGTTCTTTACACAGATAATTCCATACGTGAAACTAAATCCTATTCTTCTACGTGATATATAATTTTTCAGAATATTCTTTAAGTATTGAGCTATTGGTAACCTATCTATCAACATAGCTAATATCTGCCAATCCACCGCATCAAATGCTGCCTGTATATCAACCGACGTCATTGCAAAATATTTATAATTATACAGATTTATGCGAATTCTTTCTCTTAGATCTTCCAAAGCTGTGATCCAAAGCTGTGAAAGCTTCCAAAGCTGTGTAAAAGGTTGTTCACTTACTTTTTTTTTTTGACACCCAGCCAGGACTCCAACCGTGAGGTTTATGGAACTAATGTCCTGGCGGGAAAAAAAACCCTCCACAATCCAGCTCCGCGCACTACCAAAGGACCGGGCAAACCAACGGCATATATAATAACAAAATAAATAACAAAAGCATAAACTCTTATACAAAAATAAAACATAGCAACTTGCTATGATCAACAATATACAAAAAGCATGTTTAGAGATTACCATGCAACTTTTACAAGAGTGTGGGTTTATGGGTAACTCCACAACCAACTGAAAAACAGAAACAATATCAATAACTGAAGATAGTCCAATAAAATAAATAGTCCTTAAAATCAAAAATATTTAAAAACTTAAGTTCATAAAATGCAGGAAAAACTGATAGCTAATGATTAACAACCACTACGCAGCAAGATCAATAATCAGTCCGCCAGTACGTAGGAATCCATCCACAGCACTACAGCTAACAGCAAGGGTTGCGTAATAGATAAAACGTTCAAGCACTCACAACGTGAAGAATAATCGTGTCCACCAGAACCACTGTATATGAACAAGTTCAATAATATTAGAGAGTCCAGTAAAAATAAAATAAAAGTCTGTACATAATGTTCATAAAATCTGAGTCTTTAAAATCGAAAGTTTTAAAATACAAGGGAGATTGATAATACTTGTGGAACTTTTTAACTATAATATACTTGAAATTTTTCATTAATAGACTGCTTTAGAACCGATATTTTATAAAAGAACACTTTGCATTAAGTGCATTATATATCGCACATAACTTGCTGTAGTTTTTCTTGTCAAATAGGACTCTTCTGAAATTATAACTGATACTTTGTGAATTATCAAAATGAAAGAAAAATGGTACCACAGGGCATCTGCCAAAAAGGTAATGATGTACATTACCCACGCTGCCACAATCACAGAGTGCATTACTTCTTTTTCCAATTTTAAACAAATATTCCGGGAAGCTTCCATGAGCAGAAACAAAATATTGAATAACTTGGCTCACACAAATAAAACTGTCATCTACTTTTTTAAGAACTTTGTATGTGTCACTTCCTTTAACGCTGTGTCTCCAATCTTCTTGCCAATCACTACGTATATTTTCCAAACAAATCCTCTTCACCCATGAGATAGGAGATTTCACCTCTTCCACTACATCAGCAACCGCTGGATCTATAGCTGCTTTTGCCAATTCATCGGCCCTCTCATTTCCTGAATTACCAATGTGTGCTCTTGTCCATCCTAGGGTAAGCTCCTTTTCTGGATGACTATTGAAATTATCATAGATGTTCTTTACAATGTTATTAATTGGAAAGTTTCTCTGAAGAACTAGTGTGGAAGCCTTGTTATCTGTAAACAAGTAAGCCATAGTAAAATGTGAGGACATAAACCAATCAATAGCATATCTAATAGCAGTTAATTCTGCTTGATAAATACTGTTTCTTCCATTCAGAGAGATCTTGAAATCAAAGATAAAATTATTATTATATAGTACTGTGAACGCTGCTCCGACTCCCTCCACCATCTTAGATCCATCTGTATAAATGAATGGGTGTTTCTCGTTTATAAAATAATGATCACTTTTATCAGTTATTATCAGGTTTTTCAGACTCGTATAATCTGGATAATCACAGGTACCAAGGTCATGCATGATATTATCTTTCTTGATTTATATGTCACCATCATAAATACTCATTTGTCCTTTTAGGACCTTATGTTTTATCACACCATGTTTCAGTTTAATATAGATTGGGGCGACGCCTGCCAGAACACATAATGCCGCTGTGGAGACTGTTCTATACGCCGAGATGATAGAAAGCAGGCCCAATCGTTGACTAGATCTCAGTTTACTCTTGCCATGAATATTAAGATCCTGCAGCCACACTTCATATCCATAACTTATTTGTTTCTCTATAACAGCACAATACCAAATTTTTCTGTAGGTCGCCTGTAATCCCCTATCTCTAACCACAGTCTTCTTGATGTTGGATGTCAAGCTTCTCACTTTTTCTCTAACTTTCTCTATATGCGCAATCCAGTTAAACTTGCTGTCAATCGTAACTCCAAGATAATCAATTGTGTCCTTAACTGGAATACTGTTACGATCAATCTTGAATATAGGGCGTCTTTCTTCAAGTATGAATCGGCCAAAAAGCATGCTTACACACTTTTCACCGCTAATCTTCAAAGACAACTCATCACAGATTTCCTTGAACCATGCGATCCGTGCATTCATCTGTATTTCAAGTTCCCGTCTTGTATCAGCTCCTGCAAAAATAGTAAAATCATCGGCATAAGAGGTAATTTCTTGATACTTTGCCCTATATTTCTTGATAAGAAAATCCGCCACAATTAGCCATAATAAGGGTCCAAGGCAACTGCTCTGAGGACAGCCCCGATATAGAACAAACCAGATAATGCCATATGTAAACTTAAAGCCAATCTTTCTTTTACTGATATAATTCTTTAAGATGCGCTTCAAATATGCTGCTATGGGTAGTGAATCTATCAGATTAGCCAAAATCTCCCACACTACTGCATCGAACGCAGCCTGGATATCTATAGATGTCATCGCGTAGTATTTATAATCTTTTAAGTTATTCTTTACCAGATTTCTCAAATGCTCAAGGGCAGAAATTGTACTTCTTTTCTCCCGGAATCCGAATTGGGCATCATCAATGAAATTTAAAGATTCTAATTTCGGCATTACACGTATTTTTATTATCCTCTCTAACAACTTGCCAAAGATACAAAGTAAAGTTATAGACCTGTAAGACCTAGCTGAACGACCGTCTTTGTTGCGTTTCCGGAAGAAAATAACAACACCGTTTTTCCACAGTTCGGGAAAGTGTCCAAACTTTAAACAGACGCTTAGCAATCTTTTAACATAATTTTTACTCTTTCTACAAATGTTTTTCACTATGGATGCATCCAAAGCGTCGTAGCCCGGTGCTTTGTTATTATCTTGCTTTGAAATTACATAATTTAGCTCTCTATTAGTTACATCCTTACAATAAACATTATTAAAAACCTGTGATGTAAAATCATGGATATTTGCAGGTACGTTATCTATTCCAAAATGCTCCACCATCCTTGCGACCTCGTCGTAGGAGTCAAAACACTCAGAATCATCTAATTTAGTAAAAATATAGTCAGTATGCCTTGTAGCTTTCCCAGATACAAATTTATATAGAGTTCCAAAGGAATCGTTAGTTTTGTTACAGAAATTTTCCCAAGAAGTCTTCTTCGCTCTTCTAACATTCTTATTATAAGCTCGTCGTGCATTCTTGTAAGATTCTCTCATATCATTATCATCCGGGTTCTTAACATAACGCTTATACATTGCAGAGACCTTATTCCTCTGTGTTTTCAAATCCTGAGTAAACCACCTAATAGTCGATTTGTGTGATAACACACTTTTTCTAAAGCACTTCTCAGCAATTCTGGTGACATCAGAGATAAAATCTTTTACATGTACGTCTAATTCCTCTGTGTTCTTTACCTCGATAAGACCCTTTAGCCAGCCATTTTCTGAATCTTTTATATAAGCATTACATTTTTTGAAACTTTTATTCTTAGTCTTGAAGCGAGTGTTTGCTTTACCAACTGGTGTATAACCCAAAGAATATACTATATACCTGTGGTCACTAAAAGTGAAATTTTTGTCATCAACCATCCACTCTTGTATATCACTGCAAACTTCCAGTCCAGCCAATGTAAGATCAGGCCTACCATGCAGAGAGCCTTGAACAAAGGAATAAGGGGCGTCGATGTCATTGACGATAACTAAGTTCTTATCCATAAGATGTTCTAGCAGAATTTCCGTTCTTTCAGATTGACGAGAATAGCCAAGTTCAAGCAGGGGAACGTTGAAGTCACCAGCTAGAAGCATATTATCAAAACTTTCGAAATGGTTACTCAAATCATTGAAATCTTTGTCTAAGTTACCACTAGGGGGAGAGTACTGAGAGCCGATATAAACAATTTTATCTAAAACATTTAAAGAAATTACAATGGTATTATCTAGCACCAGAGAGCTGATAACGGCATAATCCTTGTTAGTTATAATTATAGCAGAATCAAGAAGACCAGAGAAATAAACGGGCCAATCAGTTGGGATGCCAGAGGTAACACCATCTGATACATAAGGATCTTGGCAAAGTATGATATTAATATTATTAGCGATAGCATAATCTGATACAGCATCATTTGCATCTCTGCAATGATGTAAGTTAACCTGAACAATCCTAATTCCACCAACAGGACCATCACCAACATCGCCGCCCTTAGCTACGATTCGGCAAGACTTGCAACCTATATTTCTTAAATTCCGGACAATCAGCACTATCAGCCCTATGTGCACAATCCCCATCAGCCTCACTATGATAGCAGTTAGCACATCTTATGGTCTCAGATTTACAATCCCGGAGCAAATGGTTGCCAGCACACTTTACACATTGAGTTTCTCCATCACAGTTATTGGCCATATGGCCGTACTTTTGACATTTGAAGCACCGCGTGATGGAGACGAACGCCACCACACGGTACCTCTCATAATCCACACAAATCCTTTTCATATTCAACAGAACTTTTTTACAATTGGCATCTATGTCTAGCAACCAATTAACTTTACCCATTTTCGTCTCTATTTCCCTTATGACTCTAACTTCTACATCCGTTTTACTCAAAATGCCCTCTAGCAAGGTCTTAGTCGCCGGATCCAAATGCGCATCTTCAAGCTTTTCCCTAATAGTACCATAAGTAATATCTTCGGCATTATTTTTCAAGAGAGACTCCACTTCATTCTTTACCACTTTCTCCGTTATTTTAGGATCTACACTCAATATCAAGATTCTTTCTCTTCTTCTAACCGGTACATTTATTTTAGCGACTGCCTTTAATTCATCAGAGTCCACCAGGGCCTTTTTTACTAACTCCAAATCTTTTTTATTCTTATACTTTAATATCACTTGCCTTGATTTCGTCATAATTACATCGTTAGGAACTGGCACGTTTATGTTTACCCGACAGACCTCCTTGATTTTATCTTTTATTTGAACCAGATCCTGTTGTTCTGTATTTGGAGTCAAGACCATTGTATGTTCGTCTCTCCTCTTCTGAACATTGTCTTTCGCCTTTGGGGCCACATCCTCCACTGAACTCACTGATGTTCTAGAGATCTTCTGGGCAAGCTCCCCCATAAGTTGACTGTATTCAACCCTATCCTCCAACCTGGTCCTCAGCACCTTATTTTCCTCACTTAACTCTGTGCATCTTTTCAGCACGTACTCCAATGCCTTCCTAATTGTATTTATCACAGGAGCAGTAACGCTGTTACTTTTCGATTTTTTATATTCCAGTAAATCATATATCTTTCCGTGTATATCTATAATTGCCGAACATAAATTCTCTTTCTTAGTTGTCTCTATCCATGAGTCTACGTCGTCATCAGCCATAATTCAGACAGAAGATCAACTAATATAATCAAATAACCACAAAAACCAAGAAAAATTTCACTCCAAAGACCCTCTATCTGAAAACTTTAAACAACGCGTCGAACCGCGAGTAGCTGATTACACACAGTACAACCTTTCACCATATATAAGAGGTCGACCGAGTGTCAGACCTATCCCAAATGATCCAAATCAAAACCACTACTACTAATGGACAAGTACTCTCCTAGAAACAAGTGATGCACAATGCCGATTATACGGATCACTCCGCCGGATAATGGAATCAGATCACCCGAGACAGCCTAACCTAACCACGTGACCCAGGCACACTCCTAGACAGAGACACTGACACAGACAACAATATATACACAGAACTGTACCTCCGAGAAACACCAATGTAAAAATAAACAATAATAACAAACACTAAATAACCATAGCAACCCCAACTATATAAATACACACAAGAAAACTGCCCCACACAGGACACGTGATACACCAAGTAGAAACAACTGAACCAGTATAACAACCAAAAACCATAAACACAAACTCCCCTAATAAAAGTACTCTAAATCAAATGTCATGCAACTAATTGCACAGAAAACACAATTCGCAAATCATAACTACAATATTAAAATAAACTACAGCAGGAGCAACAAAACAACTCAACACAACCAAGCACAAAATGGCTACCAAAATAGAAAATGGAGGAATAAATGAAACGCCTACAAGAAAAACTTTAAAGACAGAAAACTACATAATTAATGCATAAAATAACAAACAAAGTTAGCGATAAAGAACTATAAGCATGTATAAAACTACTGTATTAGTTTATTAAATTGTATAGTGCATGATATGTATTAAATTAATAAGAGATAGAAATTTTAACATAAATCGCCATGTCAATGACACGCGAGAAAGCAAGAAAATTTTTTCAAAGTTAGATAATTCAAATTATACTTCAGAAAAATCAAAATAAATTATACCAGATTAGTACAATAACATTTTAAAGAGATTATGCCAAACTATAACAGAACTGGGCTAGTAATTACCAAAATAGAAGACTTTATATCAGGAGCTCCAAAAACACGTACAACATCAATGGCGGCAAAGTTTTTTTTTTTTTTTTTTTTTTTTTTTTTTTTTTTTTATATATATATATATATATATATATAAGACTTGTTCACTTACTTAATAAAAAGGAAATTTTCATCCCAATATTCTGATGCTAATGTGGCATTTAAGAATTAAAATTAAGTGGTCCAAAAATGAACCACCACCCTTGAAGGGGTTAAAGCAGCAAATTTTAGTAATTGTATTATGTCAATCGTTTTATAACTCTGTTAAAAAATACGGAGAGACAAAGACTCTGTTTACTTAATTCATTTTATTTTAGCTTCTTTTCAAATGTTTAACTGATCTTCTTTAAACAAACACTAAAACAACCATTGGATGTCTTAACAGCAACTGATTCTACCTTAAATTTTTGCAATCAAAGGGAATTGAATGGAAACCCGTTTACAGGGAGATCGCTACAGGTTTTTTCAGTATAATTCAATCTTCTCTAATCTTTTTAAAACCGATTAGATTAGCGTGCTTTTAGATTCTACAGTGTCTGAACGGGGATTGGCGAGCATAGCTTACAGGGGGCAGATCCCCCTAGTATATCTATAATAATAAAGAAAGAAATTCGACAGCGTTCTGAAGAGACCACTGCACGTAGAGCTACAAAATTGGAGGAAAAGGTACGTCTATATATGAAGTTTTGCACCTCGAAGCCCGATTTTCGATTTTTTGATTAGATTTTTTTTATTTAATTTTTTATGCGACTTTTAGCGCTTTTTTATGTTTCGAGGCAATTTTTCCATATAA
This sequence comes from Maratus speciosus, assembly GCA_963932465.1. Classification (NCBI taxonomy): domain Eukaryota; kingdom Metazoa; phylum Arthropoda; class Arachnida; order Araneae; family Salticidae; genus Maratus; species Maratus speciosus. The sequence continues at coordinate 153,807,802 of OZ010786.1, forward strand.
GTGAGAAGAATATAGTTTCTTTCTTTTAACCCAATATAGTAAATTTTGTTCTCTTTTCAAAAAAGTTTCTCCAGAAATCTTATCCAGAATTCGTGCAGCGATTTTTGAATTTTTAGCGAATTTTTTATGCAATTATTGAACAGCATTTACTGCATTTCCATACCTATAAGGAGGTAACCGTAGAGGGACACAGTTCTGTCGCCAAATGCCGCCAAGTTTCTCGCCAACTTGGCGGTATATCGCCAAATTTAGCGACCAAAATGAGTCGCCAAAAGTGACGCCAATTTGGCGATATCTCTAATATTTCGCCAAATTCCCATAGACTTCCATTGTAAACCAATATGGATTACTTGCTTACAGAAAATCAACAAATTGAAATATTTTAATGCAACAATAACTAATATTGACTTAAGGGATTATATTAATTCTATTTTTCCACATTAGGGAAAAGAATACGGTTTCTTTCTTTTAACCCAATATAGTAAATTTTGTTCTCTTTTCAAAAAAGTTTCTCCAGAAATCTTATCCAGAAATCGTACAGCGATTTTTGAATTTTTAGCGAATTTTTTATGCGATTATTGAACAGCATGTAAGCATCGCCATACCTATAGGGGGGGTTACCGTAGGGGGGATCCGGTTCTGTCGCCAAATAACGCCAAGTTTATTGCCAACTTGGCGATATATCGCCAAATTTGGTGACCAAAATCAGTCGCCAAAAGTGACGCCAATTTGGCGATATCTCTAATATTTCGCCAAATTCCCATAGATTTCCACTGCAAAACAATAGGGTTTACTTGCTTACAGAAAATCAACAAATTGAGATATTTTAATGCAACAAAAACTAATATTAACTTACGGGATTATATTAATTATATTTAAGGGAGTCTAAATTAATTACGAATAAAAGTAGCATTATCTAATGCTTAGCATGATTTCCAAAACACAAATTTTAAGAGAGCCCGCAGGTCAAAGGAATTAGATTTGAAACTTTTATCCAATTATAGTAAATTTTGACTTTCGTGATTTTTGAACATTTTGTGATTTTTAATGCGATTTTTACGTTTCTTCGCGATCTGCTGCAAAATTTTGACATTCCATTTTTGACCTAAAGTACATTCTGCCCTCATTTCAATAACGTTTATTCGTATTTCGTATAGCAATTTTCGAATTTTTCGGGAATTTTGTATGTGATTTTTAGTGCATTTTAGCGATTTGCTACTATTTTTCCATATTAGTGAAAGGAATCAACTTGCAATCTTCGAACACAATATATATATCGTTTTCTCTTTTTAAAATTTGAGAAGCGATTTAAAATTTTTTCGCGATATCTTATTGTGATTTTCAGAGCTTTTTCGTAATTCCTGCTGTTTTTTTACGTACCCGGGCAACGCCGGGCAAATTCGCTAGTAAATAAATAAATATAGGGAGAGTGTGAACTAATTAGTAGGAATTGAAAAATTACGTCAATTTTATAAATTGGTGAGTGGTTTGACGATTATATAATTTGGCGAAATTGGTCGACAGGATAACTAAGTAGTACCATTAAAACATTGCTTTGAATTTGAAATTAAATGTCAGGATTTGTTGCATTATTTAATCGGGTTTGGCGTGATTTTTTTTACGGCAATTTGGTGAAAACCTCGTTTTCGAATACCAGTTACATATGTATTTTTAAATTATTTTCTATTATTTTTAAAATGAAATAACAATAAATAAATAAAAATTAATTAATAACTATAGAACAAAACAATTTATAATTTTTTTTCAAATAAAAAGAAAATAAATGTAAATAAACATTTATTAATAAATAAGCAACAATAGCCGGGTTACCATGTCAGGCAAAATAACGCCTATTTTGGCGCTATTTAGGTATCCCGGTGCGTATATGACATCTGCGCCTAATATTTTTCTTTTCGTTTCGTTTAAAAAAGAAAGAAGTGAAATCCATTAATTTTAAGCTTTTCAGTTTTAAATCAAAGTTTTGTATTAAATAAAATGTTAATGAAATACAAAAAAAAAAAAATAAGCATTGTTCTTAGCATACATTTAAGGAAGGCCAAACTGGTCACCAAATCAGTTTAAAATCATAACTTTTACTAAAATGTGAAAAAAAAAAAAAAAAAAAAAAAAAATCTGTTATAATTAAAATTTGAATTGCCATTATTAGAAAAAAGTATTTAAAATTAGAAAAAAATTAATGTTTCGAAAACTATTTCGAATTTAAAAATTCTAATACCAGTTTTGAGATCTGCGGATCAATACCGATTTTTGATGTTAATTTCATCGCAAAGTATTCCATATTTTAGGAGAAATCGCCGCGAAACATAATCAGTTGTTTAGTCAGTCGTTTCATAGAATCGTTTCATAAATTCGTTACATTTCAGTCGTTTCATATATCCGTTTCATAAATTCGTTTCATTAGGATTTTATATATATAGGGTAGATATGAAATTTAGAAAGAATTCGTTCATTAAAACTGACGTTTAATTTGAATAATATGGAATTTTTATAAAATATTTAAAAGAATGCAGATATTTTTAATAAATAATGTTATTTCTTAATTCATCTAAATGTTGTTGTAAATATTTTACAAAATGGCTTACAGCCATTAATTTAGCCATTCATGTCCGAAAGTATGAAGTAAAATACCATCTCAATAACTTTTCCACCTAATGTCTGAAGATAGATTGGAAAATTTACATAACATCAATATGAAATTTAGAAATAATTCATTCATTACAGCTGACCTTTAATTTGAATAATTAATGAGCATTTTATAAAATATTAGGGGGCTCAGCCCGCTGCGAGCTACGCCCGCCAACCCCCGTTCAGACTTCGTAGCCTCTAAAAGCATAGTAATGTGCCCTGTTTAAAGAATATTATCAGGTTATGGATGATTGAATGACATTATCAATTTAACGACGGCTATCTTCTGTAATCGGGTTGCCACGCTTTTCTGTTTAAAAGTGGCATTTTTCGGTTACCATAGCCTCATCCATCGCTATCTTAACAACTGATGGTTGTTCAGGGACTAATAAGTAAGATTAATTACACATTTGAAAAACAGCTTGTATAAAATGGTTAGATGGCAATTGTCGCTATCTTTCTGACTTATAACGACGCTATGGGCATTATTCTTCCTTTAGGTTCGCGGTTAAAAAACTGCGTCTGCTTGGGAATAGCTTTCAGAACCACGCCACGCTTACATTTTATGTTTTGATCGAATTTTAGATATTTTCAGGAACAGGTATAGCTTATTCACGAATTCTTTTCCCTATTTTAATGCATATTTTCATGTTATTTTTACAATGTATATTGTTCATATTAATTAATAAGAATATCAGAATTTTCTAATATGTATTTATCAAATAGTAATTTCTCAAATTAAACTGAAAGTATTTTGCGCTTTCATTTACATGTATTTGTGCAGCACCAAGTGATGTCATATATAAACAAATCTGCTAGTTGCACTACTTTTATACCATATGACTTAACATTAAAATTCTCAGGAATAAAAATCGTTTTAAATGTACCTTTTTAATATATGACATAATTTTCAAGATGAAATGCATTTCTCATGTAATAATTTATTTATTTTAAAAGTTTTTTTTTCTCCCTTTTAAGATTCACGGGTACATATATTATTTAATTTAAAAGTGTTTGGGAATATTTTTTGAGCTTTTTAAATACAACCTAATTTTCACTATTAAAAGTTGTTTACGTGTAATAATTTACTTATTTCAGACAATTTAAAAATGACGATATTTAATATTAAGACATTTTACATATGACGTAATTAACACCTTTAAATGCGTTTCGCGTGCAGTAATTTTATTATTTTAAAGTTTTCGTACTTTTTTCATCGGGTAACTCTAGGACAGATGACCATAGTTTTTAAAGACTGAAATAAAAATTCTTAGAATGTAAATACAAGAAATATCTATGCATATTTGAAATTATTATACATATACTCATCATATTTTGGCCAAAAAATAATTAAATATTGAGAGCAAAATGTGGGAAACAAAATTGAAATTAAAATGGCAGCTGACCATCTCTCCTTCAAACCGAGGAGAGATGGCCACACAATACAAGAAAGAAAAAATGAAGTTAAAATAGCAAAAAGTAACACATTTCATGTAGTTAATCATGAAAAACACATAGAAAATTGTAATGGTTCAATTATAACACAAAAAATCAGTGAATAAAATTTGAATAAACAAAATTTGAAGTATAATTTCAATCCTTCTCTTTTCGTAAAATTTTACCACATTTTCGGCAAAGATCTTGATGGTTTGTACACGTTTCATGGAACCAGTTCTGGCACCTTAGGCATTGTATGCAGCAAGGCTTAATTTCTAACATAAAAAGTGCCGGAGCCCTAATATTCTGCGGTACCGGTACTAAGGCTGTACTGCCCACCCCCCCCCTCCCCCCTGCCATTTCAATCTGCATATTTATATTTCGTACATTATTTGCAAATTTTAAAGCATTTTTTTCTTTAGTAAAATAAAAATTTCAAATATATCAATCATCATACACTTAGCTATCCACTATTCCTCTTTTTATTTATTACTCCTTCCGAATAGTAATCTTTGCCTAATTTTAATGTTAATTGCAATTCATTGTTAATTCTGCGATCAAATATAGTAAGGATTATGATTCGGAAACAGTGTTAAAACAAAAAGGGATAATTCGCAGCTACGCATTTTTACGAAAAAATGAATGAAATTTACAGAAGTTAATATGTGTATGCTGAAGAATGGTACAATATTTTTCAATTTCCTATAAAAGGTACATATTTTAAACTATAATCAATTCCTTCCGCATAACAATCCATTGTGGTGAATCCCTCAAAATCAGATTAAATAAAATATTTGACACATTTATGGGAAAGATTCGATGCTTTTATAGAAAAATGGAACACTGCTCGGTTGCTTTCTATCAGAATAACAATACATGGCAATTATATCTACTTACAAATGAAAGCGACTTCGTAAATGTGCAGAGCAGAGCCTTAGCATGAGCAGCGTTCATGGTACAAAATAAATATGAAAATCACTAACGTGATTTTTATACTCGTACGCAATAGCAGACAAAACCCCCCAAACAAGCAAAACCTCAAGCTGATGCTCGCTGGCTAAAAACAGAAAATATTCTTTTTAGGTTAGATATCTAAATAAAAATTTTTAAAAAATACAACCAATTAAAAATAATCCTACTGTCACAAAGAAAATCGAACTGAAAGCAAATTCATTGTTCAGTCTCTTGAGTGGCACCGTATCAATGCGTCGCCGACATAAATTTGCAAATACTATCACCAGAATAGAAAAACACTATTTCTGTTTTCCCTTCATTCTGATCAAAATAGCCTTAAAATGATTTGAAATACAATATAATACATAATTTTGAAGGAGGAAATTTTTTTTCTATTCATGAATAAATAAAATTGTGAATATAAGACAGATTGAGTCAGTCCAAGCCCAAAAACTGACATAAAAATTGAGTCCGTTTTATCTCCATCTCCTATGTGTACAACACATTGCTTCACACATAAGTGTTTGGATAAAAAAAGATTGCAAAAACTTGGAGATGGGAAGGAAAGGAAAGGGTAATTTAGTCTTCGGTTTTACGGAAGCGCTATTACACTGGACTCCAGAGCCCTGTGTTTATGAGCTCTGGTGAATTCCGATCAATATTTAAATATTTACCGAAAAAAGAGAAGTACCGGAGCTGGGCTCCGGTTGGCTCCGGCGCAAATTAGACCCTGGTATGCAGTCATCCTTTTTGGTTGTGTTATTATATTCTTCTCCACAGCCACCACAACCAACACAGTGATCCTCATCCAATTCTATTCCCTCAGAATCTGTAGAAACTATTAATTTGAAATGTATTTCATCTTCTTTATTTCATCTTCTTCGCTACTGAAGTGTAATACTTTTGTTTTTTCTCGCGTTTATTTTAGATTTTTCACGGTTTTAAGTTTATTTATTAACTTTATCTGCTTCTGGAATGAACGTTTCCGAAGTTTTTCGATATTTTCTGAAACAAAAATACATCGGTAGGACCTATTATATCATTGCTATTGAGATAGTTATATTAGTTAAAATTTAAATAATTATATCAATTAATATAATTATAAAATAAAAATTATATAATTATTTAAAAAATAATTATATTTACTTAAAATCCTCACTCCGTATAATTTTGAAATACTGATTATAGGTGGCCTCGATTTTGATGTGGTTATCTCTCTTAAAATTGATGGACAGTTTGCCACCCAATTTAAAGAGTCATTCCGCCATTGTACGGGTTTGTTTTAGACTTAAAAGCAAAGATTGGATTATATACGTGCCTTAAAAGTCTTTATAGTTAAAAAAAATGTAACATAGCTACTGGAAAGCATTCAAGCATTCAGATACCTAACTCAACAAAAATATTCAACCACTAAATTAAATAAACATTAAAATTACACTTTCTATTTACAACTGAAAAACACAGCTGCACCTCGCAATGAATGAACACGTTGAACTATTTCTTACGAACAAAGTTTATGCTGTAATCTATGGCAAAGTATTTGAAATATTAAGACTTGCCATCTCTCCTATAATTATCCAATTTACGGTGTAAATCCATATTTTCTGCTTTTAACACGTGATCATTTAATTCTTATTTTAAAGTTTTTCTTCTGTTTTTAATAGTTTCACTTTTCAATTTGACTATGAGAGCAAAAAAGAAATCCAATAATCCCTTTCCTCTCTTTTTCCCCCACAAAAATGGATTTTTTTTTCATGTGAGTGGAAATTATGTCAAAGTGTAAGATGACAGACTATCTTTGATTTATAAAAGAAACTGATTCCTGACGATCGAAATGTGAAAAAAAAAAAATTTATTTTATCAAAATTTCCTGAAAAACATAATTTAATCACAACATTGTCTTCACTACCGATTGAAATAAAAAATAATTTCAATTTCAATTTCAAAATGGCGAAAAAGAAGAAATCTCTATCGTTATCTGTTTTCTACCTTTTTCCGCAAAAATGGAGTAATCTGGTTGCCATCATTAGAAAAATTAAATTCAAATTAGAAAAATATTAATATCTCAGAAAGTAATTCAAATTTCGAAATTCTAATACCAGTTTTGAGATCTGCGGATCAATACGGATTTTTGGCGTTAATTTTACCGCATAATATTTCATATTTTAGGAGAAATCGCCGTGAAACATAATCAGTCGTTTAATCAGTCGTTTCACAAAATCGTTTCATATATTCGTTTCTTTAGGATTTTTTATATATAGGGTAGATTTACAAGAATATATAAATTATTTAATACATAATATATATTTTTAAATTTCGCAAACTTTGAGAATTAATAAAGGGAAATACATTGCGGGTTTATCTGTAAATGAAGTATTTTGTTGGGTGTAAAATTTTCAACACATCTTTCAGCAGCGTAAGAGAACACGTCGAACGCAGTCTTTCACGAAAATATTCGTTTAAAAAAATATTTGGGTTCGTAAAATTGGATCATTTTCGAAACATGATAGAACAAAGCATCATGATAAAGCAAAGCATTTGCATGAAATATAAAACCTACTTTTATTTACAAGTGTATTTAAATAATTTTACATAATATTTTCTTTGGTTGTATTTTAAAATATCGTGGGTGCATAACGGGTTGATAAATCAGTTTAAATGAACGAATCCTTTAGAAATGTCATATTATTATTACATATATCTAATTTATCTTCAAATGTTAAAGAGAAAAATTGCTGAGGTGAAAAATGTCTTAATACGTAATTTGGAACATAAAGAGTTAAAAACCATGCAGAGTGGTCTCTGTTTAATTCGATCTCTAGAGAAACTTGAATTACTTTCTACATTTCAAATTAATGTACTTTCATTCAAGTACTCAGGTAGCTAGAATATTTAGATGAAACTTACATTCTCTTTAGGAATTCATATCTCTTCTTAATTCAAAGGCTTCTAATAAGAATGTTGCCAAAAGCTACGTTTAGGCACTGACAGAGGATATTGACTCTAACAAACGATGCAGTGTCTTCTGAAGTTCGTGTTTACATCGGTGAAATTCAAACGAAGATATTTGAAAGAAAATTCCGGAAAATAATTTCAAAAGAAGATACTTTGTTTTTTTTATTTGATATCCATATTTCTCTTTTAGGAAGTCAAAATTTACACAATATTTTACTTAAATAATATAGATACAGACAGATGAAGACAGGTCCGAATGCACCTGAGGATTTTGGAGATTTTGTAATTTTTTTCTTGAGCGAAAAAATTCGCGTATTTTCCAACTTTTCCAAGTTTGCCGGCGATTTTGAACCGTTCATAAAAGTAATCCAAAATTGATCTTTTTGCCCGATATAATATTTTTTTTCCTCTTTTCAATAAAGTTTATTTGTAATTCGTACAGTGGGGTTTTTTTTGTTTCAGTCTCTATTTAGTCGAAAATGGGCAGAATGTTTTTCATCAACCAATTTTTTTATTTAATTTTCGTACGATAACATTTATTTGTCAAAGGAAAAAGAAAACAGTTTAAAACAATTCACATATACTTTTATTTATTTATTTTTTTTTTTTTCGGAGGCAATATCTCTAGCTCTCAAGGTCATTTTATTTTTCTTTAAATTTTAAATGCTGAGATTATTTTCTTTTACATTTGCAAATTTCCCTTGGCTATGCACCATAATATTTTTTTATCCAGTCTGAAATCATTCAATTTCAGAATATTATTTTTCTTGAACGAAAGCCTATTTCGAATGAAGCTTAGAATAGACGCTTTCAGTCGTGACGTCAGATATGACGTTTTCCTTGGATATTGACTGCAAACAAACAGTTGCTATGCTATTTTTTTTTTCTTATATATTATAGCTGTATTTTACAGCTGTATCGAGCAGATATGTGTTTTAATGCTTTATATGCGCTGGTAACATTTTCTACGATTTACATTTAATAAGAAATGAAACATAGTAACCGTTTGTTTGGAGTCAGTTTCCAAGCAAAACGTCAAGACTGACGTCACACTGAAAGCGACTATACTGTTCGTGCGTTTTCTTCGCCTGATTACTACCTTTCTGCGTCCGCTAATTCTGTCAGCTATTTGTAATCTGCACATTGGCTGTTCACGTTTGGCGCATTGCGGAATATGTATACTTGAGCGAACAGTATTTAACAGCGTGCATGAGTGTCAGAGAAAGAATTTTGTGTTGCATTGAGCTGCTAAAAATTCTACGTAAATCATTACGATATAAATTCTGGTTTAATAGTATGGAATATTTATTTTACCATCGTTTAATGATGTAGAATTTTTATCATTGATTACCGTGATGTTGCGAATCGATGGAATGCCGCAGCTGATGTTATTGCAACTTGATGAGTTCTTAGTGGCAGAAAATGCTCGACTTGTGTGAATTATCAGTTCAAATAATAAACATATGGATAATTTCTACGAGTCATCTTATTAGGAATCTCATAAGATCACGGATTCTTCCTATTTTTAAACTTCGTCCACTACAATTTGGCGTAATATCATGTGAGTAAATATATTCTCTATCAATGGCTTTTATTTTATAGAATGTTTACCTATGTAGGGATCGACGTGCGGAAATTACATTACGGTATACCTACTAGAGCAGGGTTGGCGAACCTTTTTATAGTCGCGTGCCATTTTTTTTTTCAAAAAATATTTTACCTGACCTTGACGTGCCAACTATAAAACAAATTTAGTGGATTGAAATATACTGAATCAAAACTACTTGAAAATTACTTATTAGGATATTTTCTAAAATGAGTAGCATACATGTTTCTACACTGCAATAATTATAGAAACAATTATATTTTAGAAATGAGTTAAAACATAATGTGATTAATTATTGTATCTTGGATGAAAAATAATTAATATGATGTTCATGTTCAGTTAATTTCAACAGAATGCAAACTAAAGGAATTTATATGGCAACCACTCTCTATTTGATTTTTTATATTCTAAATTTGCGAAAATGGCAGATATAAATAGTAGAAAAAATTATTAAAATTGAAAAAAGGCACTTTATTTAAATAGTTTTGAAATTAATTTCCAAGTTGCCATAATTTACCATCGGTAATAATCTGTCATTCATGATAGTTTTCAAATATTTTCTTTCTTTGATAAATTTTCAAAACCATATGGAATAAGATTAAAAATCTTCAGTTTGAAATCAATCGAATTTAGAATCATATCAGATCATTTAAGTTTGTGTAAAATAGCTGCATCCTCATTTAGAGACATAATCAACGCCGCGCCGTGCCAAAATTATTTTTTGGCTTGCCGAAAGTGGCACGCGTGCCATAGGTTCGCCGACCCTGTACTAGAGGCTCCTTTATAACGAACGTGGTTGTTTCCGTAAAGCTATAGAGACGTAAGGGCGATAACTAACGACTACACTGAGGTTATACAACACACATTCATACATACATACTCATACACACACATACAGGGTGTCCATAATTAAACGACCCAACTTTAAAATTGTCTACAGACAAAACTATTGTTCATAAAGTTGTGAAATTTTATGAAAGACATAAAGGAATGGGAATTTTCAGCAAAAAAAAAAAAAAAAAAAAAAAAAAAGTTAAAAATTTCGCCACCAGTGAGTGATTTTTAATAAATTTCACATTTAGCGTTACAATAGTTTAGACATTTTATTCATTAACTTAACATGATTCTAAAGACAGCATTTCACGACATGTTCCTAGCATTTCCCAAAACACACTGCGGTCAACTGTGGAACATGCTATCTTACGATTCCAGATGGTATCTGTAAATGATGACCGTCATGCGGAATATGATTGATTATAACAAAATTTGTAAACCTATCGTAAATGTAATTCGTGTGTGTAATAATGTGTGTAATTCGTTAAAAAAATGGCCTCCTAATTTCGTTATTTCACTCAAACACATTCCCATGCCCTTATGATGTCCTAAGAAAACTTTTCACAAGATTTTAAACGATAGTTTCGTCCGTAGATAACTTTAATAGGATTGTTGAATAATGGACACCCTGTAAATAAAATTTCTAAACTATCGTAATGCTAAATATGTAATTTATTTAAAATCGCCCTCTGGTGGCGAAATTTTGAACTTTTGTTTGCTTAAATGAATTCCCATCCCTTTATTATGTCTTTCATAAAATTACACAACTTTATGAAGAATAGTTTTGTCTGTAGAGAACTTTAAAGTAGGGTCGTTTAATTATGAACACCCTGCATATATATATACCGGGTGTCCCAAAAAGGACTGACTGATTTTAAAATTCAATAACTTCCAAACGGTGACAGATATTAAAAAAAATCTTGCAGGAGGGTTATGCATAAAGTCAAAAGTTTTTTTACAGTGATTTTCGATTTTAGTTCGAATTACAAACAATAGATGGCGCTGCGATCAATAGAGGCAAAATTCAGGCTCGATTTTTGATACTTCGTGGCCTGGATAATACATTTCCATCTCCTTTTTCTGCATGGAACAACAGAAAGGACCAAAAATCAAGCCTGTATTTAGCGACTATTGCTTACAGCGCCATCTATTGTTTGTAATTCAAACTAAAATCGAAAATCACTGTAAAAAAACTTTTGACTTTATGCATAATCCTCCTGAAAGAATTATTTTAATATCTGTCACCGTTTGGAAGTTATTGAATTTTAAAATCAGTCAGTCCTTTTTGGGACACCCGGTATATATATGTGTGTGTGTGTGTATATATATATATATATATATATATATGCATATATTTATAAGCTTCAATAATACATATAATATTCTGCAATATCATTAAAATTACTCATTTAATTAAACTTCAGAATCCTATCTAGTCGTTAGGACTTTGTACCCTAGCCAAATGCTAATAGTTTTAATACCCGATTCACAGAATTAGACTTCTATAGTAGTTACCAATTAACTACTTTTAATTGAACTAACATTTTTATGCTATTAAATTAGTAAGATAATGATCTTTCCATGAAAATAAAATGATTCTGCAATTCATCGATCTATTTCATAAGCATTATTGAGCTTCATATCAGGTTTACTTGTAATAGAGGAGTAAAATTAAAATATGACAGTTAGCAATAAATAAGACAATAAAAAGAGCAGTAAAATATGCACTCTGAGGGTTGTTTTACAATACAACCTCATATATGGTACCATGCATGAGAAGGTACCTTTCGTTGGTCATATCGTATATTATAATACCTGCAAATCTTGTGTCTATATGTGTTTGTGTGTATGTATACAAATTTTATCTAAAAAATGGTTCTAACGATTTTGACTAAATTTTGTATCCTACCGGTCGGGGGTACAAGAAGACCATTGATCTAGGTTATATGTTCGAGAAAATTCGATTAGTGGGTCATTTTGGGGCCACGACGGGTCAATGGGAATGAAGGTTGAAACAGTTATTAAGTTCAAAGCACTTAATATTTACTATAAGTGATAAAAATAAACTTAAAAAGTAAAAAAATACCTTTATTTATTCACATTCGACATGTTTCATTGCATCCGACGGCAATATTCTCAAGAATTAAAATGATACAATATTTTCGCAAATAACTTTAAATTTAAAAACTAGTAAACAAAAATCACGCGAACTCAAGCATAATGAAATTAACAGTAATAATAAAAATGGATATTTGTGAACGTGAATTATTTTATATTATTATTTCATTATTCTGTTTAGCATCTCTTTCCAAATTTTAGAAAGCTCCATGGAGGCTGAATCATTACATATATTCTCACTGCGCAAGAAGATCTCTATTGATTCTCGGATAATGGTTGGCAAATGAAATTTTGATGGATAAATTATTCTGCTATTTTTAAAATTAATTTGTAAAAGTTCTTTGTTATATAGTCTGTCTTTATTATTAAGCTGTTGAACAGTTGGCAGCAAACGAATTCTCAAAGTTGGCAACATTTCACCGAATTTGGCAAGATTGGACAAAAAATTCGATTTTCTAGATTACCTACGCCAAAATGCATACCTGCCGCCAAATGAAAGAATTTCGCCAAATTTGGCGATATTTCACGAAAATTTGACGGCAAATGACGAAAAAATTGGCTTTCTGAATTTGAAACAATTTTCTATAAATTTCGAATAAAAGACAAGATACATGATTCAACCAAGCAGTTCATAGAACGTTCTCGAAAACAGAATCCAACCAATCAGGGTAGTACAAAGAAGTTTCTCAACGCATGCTTGGCGCCAAATGAAACAAATTCGAGAAATTTGTCGAAATTATGGCAACATTTGGCAAAAAAATATAGCAATAATACAGCGACAATTTATTGTTATATCGTGTTGAACACAAAGTAATTTGACCAAAGAGAAGCCCCGCTGGTTTCATTTAAGAAAGAAACATGCTTTAACATTATTTTCACCAATAATGTCGAATGAAACTTTAAATATTTCTTTATTATTATTATTATTATTATTACTTGTTAGTTTAATGTAAATTTTAAATTAAAAAATCTTTTTAAAACCTCAAATCCTTATTTTTACATGTATCTGTTTCCAATAATATAGAGATCGTTAGAGATTTTTACATTATAAAAACTTGTATGCGATAGCAAATACAGCTGAACTCGCCGAATGCAAGCACGGCTAAAACGAATAGTTGCACTTTAAAAATGGTTCATCTTTACACTATAGCGTGACTATCACGCTTCTTACGTGCTGCAAAACAGGATAAATGCTAATACGAGTAAAACATCTGTTCATTCCATTCTGATTTTTGGCGAAAATTAGGGTAGAATTCGGATAGGCATCACTTTCTTATTGAACACTGTTTTAACAACGGTAATATTTCTACATTACAACTGACTATCAAAATGCAGTAATTTATTAGTTTTCCTAGATAGACTTTCGGCCTTCAAGGACACACACACAAGAAAAAGCAAAGAAATGTCCCGATGTCTTGAAAGAATGAAGAAAAAGAAGGGTGAAATAAGAACGTTTGAAATACCATCCCGTTCTAAGATTTACAACTGAGCCATGGAAAGGAAGGGGTCGTACTAACTAGCTTTTTCATGTTTCTTATTTCACTCTGAAAAGGAAAGTGATATGTGAAATCAATACCTCGAAAATTGCAGCGACTATTGCAATTTTAGCAGAGTTCTTCGGGGGGAAAGAAAGAAATGATTAGTTGCATTAATGTACGTCGTTCATGCCCTTTCAAATTTTTAGTTCTTTAGAGTCTTTGACTTCAGTACTATGATTTTGCTAAAAAAATGACTCAAAAAGGGGTAGGACTGAAAATTTATGATAACTTTACAACTTACAGCATTAAGATAATTAGAGAAATTAATAGTAGCAACTAGTTTAACCAGTGGATCCGTGCGAGGATTTCGCACTGCAGTCTAATATTTTGTATATGCAGATTTAAATTTCTAAGGAAAAACTAAGGACTTAATAAACAGGAATTCTGATTTTTCAGAATTTAGTGTTGCTCCCCATGAAAAATATATATACATGTAATTAAATATAGATAATACAAAACATCCCAGCAAAGAAAGAAACAGTGGGCCATCAGCTGGAAAAAAGATGGCAGCCAGCACTGCCATCAGCGGTAAAGTGCAATGGTGCCATTACTTAAACCTGTACAAAAGTGTCCGTGTGGAATGCAGCTGGCCCATCAGTGATGGCCAACAGCAGGCCAGCATTGGTATGCCATCACATTACTTCAATCCGGCACTTTTCCTGCTGTGCTAGCACCTATCCCACTGCTATTCCTTTGCTGTCCCAACACTTTCCCTTACAAAAATTTCTTATAGAATTCTATAAGAAAAACCAAAGTGTTATAGAATTATGGTTCTGTTTTCTATAAGCTAGTTTCACCAAGAGCTATAGAAATATCTGTAGAAGTGTCCATAGAAATATTTGAACTTGCAGCGATTTCCATGCGGTCACCCTCCCAAGTACTGGCCGCGCTCAATGCTGTTTGGTTTTCGTGATTGGACATGAACAAGTACTTTCAGAGTATGCTATGACCGCTCGTAGTTTTTAAGCTCTCATTACACTATTTCAAATTTGTTCTTCTGTGATTTACGTTCCCAATCATTAAACTGGTATAGAAATTATTGTATTGTATAGAAATCTATATATTTTATACGCTTTTTTTTATTATTGATTCTGAACAATGTAAATTATGAAAACCGAAATCCTTTATAAATTAGTAAAACCAGATTTAAGGAGAAAAAAAAGTTCGTTGAAATAAAGCATTTATTTATTTATTCATTTACTTATTTATAATTTCTTGATGGTAATGGTGCTATATTATTTACATTTTCAAAAAAAATTAACTTCACAGCTTAAATTGTGTTAAGATATTCATTTCATATTTGTATTCAAATATTCAGTGTCTTCGATATTCGCAACGCCACCTAGCGTAAGGGTTCCCAGCAATAATACTGCAAAAGTTCGTGCACTTCCATGTAGTTGTGGGCCAGAGCATGAGATAAAACGGAAGCCCACCAGAATTTTATCTGATGATTTCTAACAGCAAAGTTGACTGAAGCTGTCCAGAAGTGGTCATGCAGTGGTAGACCATTAGCCAGCACTTCTCCATCATTGCCAGCACCTATCTTGCTGCTGACCAGCAATTTCCTCTTTGCTGGGATATTTCAGTTTTAAGACTTAAAACACACACTTTTATTTTATATAAAATGACATCATTCGTATCCTCTGAAGAATTCCTCATTTACGATCCAGTCTTAAGTAACATCTGTAGCAGGGATCGGTAAGTAATTTTAAGCGGAGTCCGAATACTTTTGAAAAATTACTCAGAAGTCCAGAGAAAAAAATACATAAGTAATATAAGTATTTATTACTTTTAAATTGTTACTTTTACATACAAATATATATAATAGAAAATAGAAAAGTCAGATATTCGTTCTGAAAAAATACTACATACACAGGTATACGTTCTGAAAACTTTTACATACGCATAATAATATAGAAAAGGCAAGTATTCGTTGAAAAATTAATGCGAAAAATTGCACTTGCGGTCTTGAGCCAGTTTTCTTATAGTTTGGTTCACGCGGTGAACAGCTAATGCGAAGAGTATCTTCAAAGTGGGCGTCAGTTAATTTCGAACGATATTTGTTCTTCAAAAATTTCATTTTGGAAAATGTTCTTTCACATACATATGTGGAGCCAAACATAGTAGCCAGATTAATTGCTAGTTTTTTGCAATTTTCCTACTTTTATGAGACATGTTTACCCCAAAGTTTTTCAAGTGATGTAGTTTTATACATTTCCAAGGAAATATCTTCTTGCAAGTCAAATATCTCCATTTGAAGTAAAAGTTTTTCAAGACTGAACAACTTTGCAGCCACATCAGTCCATTCTGCATCTGGAGCAACTTCATAAGGCGATGTAAAGAATTGAGAACTTACCTATCTCTGCAAAGTCTTGGAATCTTGCTTCAAATTCCTTCACAAGATCTGACATAAAACTTAGGAACACTGCAGTGTGTGTTTCGGAATTCTTCTTTTTATATTCAAAAAATTTTCGTAAAATGAATAAATTCTACATTTGCAATATCTTTTTCGGCGGTCCACGCTTCTACCTTCCGCGGTCCGCCAGTTGCCGACCGTGGATCTACAGTAATGTATTCATATGACGCCACTATCGCTGAATAATACACAAATCCAAAAAACAGATGTCACTCAAAAAACTCGACAAAAAAAAAAAGAAAAATAGCTCCATGTTTTATCAGAAATCATTCATTTATATTTTTTCAAAATTGCACGTATTTTCATTACATTTTTTTTTCAGTATCGTTATGGGGAAAATGGCAACAAAAAGATATCTATATATATAAAAGCCGTTCTCTGTGTGTATGTCCTTTATACAAATCTTTAATTTTTGACCGTTTTGCACGAAACTTGCTGTACATAGGCTTTAGAGCGTGGAATAGATCCCTGTCACC
The DNA here is from genome assembly GCA_963932465.1 of Maratus speciosus. Lineage (NCBI taxonomy): Eukaryota > Metazoa > Arthropoda > Arachnida > Araneae > Salticidae > Maratus > Maratus speciosus. Next base: position 153,824,782 of record OZ010786.1, read on the forward strand.
TTTAAAAAATCATCAGACCAATATTTATCCCTTTTTTCTATCATCTTTCATAATTTAACATTACAGAAATATCTCATTTTAAATTTTCAAATTCAATTTCCTGTTGCTACACGTCTAAAAAACAGCTCAATAATTTAAAAACAAGTTGGAAATTGCTCGTCAAACGTGGCAAATGAGGTGCGTTCGTACTATAACAAGTTTTATAATTATTTTTTCACCCCATATTGTACTGAATGTATAATTTTTTGCACTTCATAAAGTGCATAGTCTTTAACATCATTAAAATGCACTCCCAATAATTTTTTTCCCATTCCCCGAACACTTTTGACTGTCCCTGTAATTAAACTATACATCCGATTTTCCTAAAATTTGAAATGGCTCGACAAAATTTTGTAACAATTATATATTTAAAATTTCAGACCATTTGGAAGGCTGTAACATCATTAAAATGCACTTGCAATAATTTTTCCCATTGGCCGTAATGTAAAGAAAAACTTTTGACTGTCCCTGTAATTAAACTATACATCTGATTTTTCTAAAATTTGAAATGGCTCGACAAAATTTTGCAACAATTATATCTTTAAAATTTCAGACCATTCTGAAGGCGGTAACATCTTTAAAATGCACTTGCAATAATTTTTCCCATTGGCCGTAATGTAAAGAAAAACTTTTGACTGTCCCTGTAATTAAACTATACATCCGATTTTCATAAAATTTGAAATGGCTCGACAAAATTTTGCAACAATCTTATATTTCAAATTTCAGACCATTCGGTTGGGTAGTTTTTGCTCTGTTATATGCGGACAGACGGACGGACAGACGGACGGACTGAACGACGACTATAGGTGCTACGTGTTTATATAATTACGAACGCACCTAAAAAATGATAACTCGAGTACTTTGTTTTATTAGCCAATAAAAATTCAGACTCGACAGCTATATTTGTACATTTTTGAAATCGACGTCATTCTAATCAGAAAATGCACATTTTTATATATTTATGTAAAAACTTTAACTAAGCATGTTTTAAAATGACCTTAGAAGTACTTTAGTTGAATGTTAAAAAATCTATTTTAATGAAGTCGTTTCAATATCAAGAATCAAATAAGGAAAATGATAATAGTAAAAAAAAAAAAAAAAATCGTTTGCTAGATATGACGTCAATGTCATCAGTATAATTTCAAACTGGCTCTAAAAACTGGATGCTACAATTTATTCCCTATTTTTTGTAATCTTTAATTATATCATTTAGATAAATGTTTTAATACCTGAAATGCAATGATAACATTCTACGATTTGTATCGAATACGGTTATATAAAATACGATTTTTGTACGATTTATATTAAATAGAAATTATAGCTACTATTTTTTAGGGTAAGCTTTTTTTCTTTTTTAAACACTAGGGGGCTCGGCCCCCTACGAGCTACGCTCGCCAACCCCCGTCCAGACACCGCAGACTCTAAATGCACGCTAATTTGATCGGCTTTAAAAAGATTTCGAAAGATTGAATTATAATTTAAAAAACAGTGGCGATCTCCCTATAAACGAATTCATTTCTCTTTGATTGGGGAATTTTAACGCCAAATCCGCTGCGGCACTACTTGATTATCCTGTCGACCAATTTCGCCAAATTATATAAATCGCCAAACCACTCGCCAAATTACACAAATTGATATAATTTTTATTTTAAATAACGAAAGAACAAATAAATTCGTACAACATTAATAAAAACACAAATAAAACGTCGAAATAAAAATAACTTGATGACGTATACACGTGTAACAACATTTCAAAATAAGCTAATATAAAAGGAATTAAGTAAAGAGAGTCTTTGTCTCCTGGTATTTTTTAACAAAGCGAAAAGAAAGTTCTTTTAAATGAGACATTTTAAATTAATTCTCAAAATATCAAATAAATGTCTAGCGCAATTTCTAAATTTGAACTTTTTTGCAATATTATTTTGTGTTCATGTTATGTAATAACTATAATGTGACGTAAATATGACGTAATTTATCCTAAGACTTCTAACGCATGTTAATGAATTTATTATTTTACAATATCCTTTCTCTTCTAAAATTCACGTGTATACTTTTTATGACGTAATTTTTAATAAGTTCCTGCTTTTTATACGTAATAATTTAATTCTAATTTGAAAGTTTTTTTCCTGTTTATAATAGTCACGTGTAAATAAATTTTTAATTTGAAGCAAACATTATTGCTTGTGCTTTTTATACAGTTGGCAACAGTTTAAATTAGTACAATTTTCTGAAATCTGTAAAAAATATCTCTAGAAATGCTGAAAATTTGAATTTAAAATAGAAATAAAACCTGAAAAAATGAGTCAAAATAAAAAAATTAATGCAATCTGCACTCCGGCAAATTCTAACGCATAAAACGATCTAAAAATGATTACACTGCCATGTCTAGTTTTTGCTGCTATAAAACTTTTTTAGTGGAACGATTTTGTCAACTTTAGCATTAAATAACTCTTAAAATAATTCTCCGATTTGAAAACTGTCTGCATCAGCGTATTTATCAAATATTTCTGTATAAAACCACCGATTTTCATGTTTTTGTATGCACTATTTTTTGTTAATATTAACGAAGAAAGGCCTCCGGTCACAAAAAAATCAAAACCGGCGGCGGCGGCGGCGGCGGCGGTGACAGCGGTAGTTACTCTTTTTTAGAATAGAGAGAAAATTTCATGACTGACAGGCTTTTTTGTTAGACGTTGAAATAATGGGATGCATGATGTTTAGAGATCAAATTGCAGTAAAAGCTAAATTTATGGTACGGTTAGGTTGTTGCCACCAACAATATGGTGCTAGGCGTTACTCATAGATATGTCTTTTCTTCATAATATTGCATTAATAGCAAACGGATATATCTTTCTGAATTGGGTTACAGGTATATTTAAAAATATATCCGTGATTGAAAATTAATTTAAAATGGATAAACAATCCGTAAATTGAGATAAGCTTTTCAAAAAAAAATTACTGAAAGTACTTTTTGTATTCTATTAGATTTTGGAATAATTAAATGTGCGATGTTTAAAGGTCAAATTGCAGTAAAAGTTAAATTTATGGTTGGGTTAGGTTATTGCCACCAACAATATGATGCTAGAGTTACTCATAGTTCATCAATGTCTTTACTTTATAATATTGCATTAAGAGCAAACAGGTATATCTTTCGTAATTGGGCTGCATGTAGGGATGAGATTTCCACGTTTTTGCATACCGGTATATTCTTAAAGAAAATGTTGTTCTGTTAAATCAAGAGAGTGTCCCGATTAAATGAAATATCATTTACTCTAACAAAATACTGGTGTGAAAAAATGCGGAAATCTTATCCCTGGCTGCATGCAAATCAAAAATATCTATGATTGAAAATTACTTTAAAATCCATTCACATGAAAAAATTGAGATACAATTTTCAAATAAATTTCATTTGACAGAAGCTTTTTCTATTCGACAGTGTGAAAAACGAAATTGTATGATGATCATAAGTTTAAAAAATTTTAGTAAAGGCAAAATTTATGGGTTAGGTCACTGCCATCATCAGTATAATGTCACAATTGGCATTGTGTTTGTAGTTTATATATATATATATATGTATGTATATATATATATTCTGAAGATGACTCAATGAAAGAGTCGAAACATGTAAATTTTTAATATTTTTAATGTTTTTTATTATTTAAATGACGCTTTTTAAGCAAATAATTGTACTTTAATATATGTTATGACATTTGTTTGGAATATACATTATTATGGTATAGTTAATAGTAGACGCAATTAAAACTATTTTACTTATATTTCTTATCGGTCTTTTAACGATTCGTGGACGGTAATGCACCAATCTCAGTTATTGTCACTGCCGTATTATTTCATTTTAATGTATTTTACCCGGGTGGACCATTATTATTGACACGAGCGAAGCCGGGTAGATCTGCTAGTAACCCAGGTAAAAAAATCAGACACAAACCTTTAAAATTTTTGAGATGTTGCAGCCATTTTGAAGGTTTCAGCGGGTATCTTTAAGGAAAATGAAAACTAAAGGTTCTCTTAAGAGAAGTATGCCGCTTTTTAAAAGATTTCATACAGGTTTATTTCTGTAAGTTATCACCTCCAAATTATCTTCAATGACTTAGAAAATTTTCGTGAAATCGCTTGAGATATTTTCAGGGAAAATGAAAAGGTTTTACTTGAAAGTTTTATTATTGCGCATTATGGTATCTAAGATTTTGATATGCCTGTGTTTCCTCATTAATAATTTTAATAAATTTCTAAATTAATATTTTAGATAATACACGGAAATCATTAAGTCCAATCATTAAGTCAATGACAAGTCTTCCATCCGTACAATAAAAAAATTTTAACTTCTGAAATTATTACAAGTAACATTACCTCTAACACGCTCAAAAATTTTAATCTCAGAAAATTCCCCCTAAAAAGAAAAACAAATCACAAAGTTATTTCGAAGCCCTTTTTGACCTTAAATTTGTCACAATTTTTTCTAAAATTATAACCAGGAACAATATCATCTCAACTCACGCTCAAAAATTTCAATCTCAGAATATCCCCCTCTATAAATAAAATAATAATCACGAAATTATTTCAAAGTCTCCTTTTTATCCTAAAATTTTTCATAAATTTCTCTTAAATTACCACTAGTAAAAATATTCCCTCAAACTCTAACACATACAAAAATTTCAATCAAAAAAAAATTGTCCCCTACAAAAAATCTCCAAGTTATTTCAAAACCCCTTTCATTAATATTTAAAATCGTATTCAAACACGCACAAAAATATATTTTAGTTAAATTTTAGTATCTAACGATGGATAATGGGGCCCCAATTTCCCCCACCCCCTTTCTGTAAATGTCTTATTTAGTTTTTCATTTTAAGTTTTCCTAAAAGAATAAATTTTACTGTGTTTTTCTAAATCTGTCAAAAAAAAGAAATTTTAGTTAATTAAATTTCAAAATACGGAAGGGACAATGGCACTCACCCCTCCCACCATGCCGCTCTTTCATCCAAGCGCGACAGTCATAGTTCCTCTTTAAAACCGCCCCACCAGTGGCCGAGAGGTTCTGCTCTCAAAGCTAGTAGACGAGAGGTGCTGGTTTCGATTCCAATCACGCCCGTCGGTCTAATCGTTCGGAGTTTTCCGTGGTTTTCTTCGAACCTTGGATTTCCTTGCTTTCTCTTAGAAAGACGCCAGAGCACCCCTCCCCTCCCCTTTGGGCCCATATCCCAAGTGTAGATAATTGACCGTCATAAAACACACCAACAACAGCTCTTTGAAAAAGAGGAACTAAGAATTTTGCACATACAATCTATATTACATCTACTATATTACACTATCTACATATATTTGCTAAAATAAAAGAGGCTCTTTTAATTTAGTTACTCGTTAATAATAAATTTTATATTGTTTTTGAAAACATAAAAAAATTATGTCCAGTAAAACCTCCCTAAAGCGACCACGTTCCGTTCCAATAAAAATTGGTCGCTCTGAGAGATGGTCTCTTAATGGAGGTTATGTTTAAATCTAGATTTTAATTGTTGAAAAAATATAACAATGTTACTAACATTTATCTTTCACATTAAGAAAAAATATAAAAATTTAAGTATCAAAACAAAAGCTAATTACAGTAAAACCTCCTTAAAGCGACCACGTTCCGCTCCAATAAAAATTGGTCACTCCGAGAGGTGGTCTCTTAATGGAGGTTATGTTTAAATCTAGATTTTAATTGTTGAAAAAAGACAACAATGTTACTAACATTTATCTTTCACATTAAGAAAAAATTTAAGTATCAAAACATAAGTTAATTACTACAAAGTTTAAAAAATGAATACGGTTTTATCTTTTATAACTTATCCAACCAAGTCCTTTCGAAGTTCAGTAAATAAATGCTTTTTTTTGGGGGGGGGGAGCAATAAATAATGAAGATTTCATTAATTTGTATCTATTATTATCTATTTCTTTGAGAGTTTCCTGACAGAATAGGGCAAGGGAGTTTATTGACCGTCATTCTTAATTTGTCATCAGAATTAAATTCATTGCCTAAAAAAGGCATAAAGGGGTTTAAACACTTAAAAGTTACCGGAATAATAATTAAAAAAAATCTAAATTTAGTTTAGAAGTTTGATGAATAATGCGCTCTCCGGAATTATTTTTCTAATAAAACCCTCTTCAAGCGACCAGGAGAAAACGGAATTTGTTTCATTTTCTTCAAACAAATTGGTCGCTCATGGAGGGAGTTCAACTGGGATGGTCTCTGAATGGAGGTAAAATTAGTATTGAGCCTATAGGAATAAATTTCGTTCCATGAAAAAAATAGTCGTTCTGAGAGGTGGTTGGTTAATGGAGGTGGTCACACAGGGAGGTTTCACTGTAGTCACTTAAATTTCAAAATCAATGGAGGGGAAGGGACCCTCCCCCCCCCCTCTCCTCATTTTGGTGGCGTCAAAAATTAAAGCTGAAAAATATAGGTGGGGTTATTGCATGCATAATTTGCCCTTATTCTCTATCAGGCGTGACTTCCAGTTTTTATAAAAATTACTTCTTCAAAAACAAATGAAAAATGTATAATTCCTATTAATTTATTTATTTCAAATTTTCGTTGGAACATTTGATTTTTGATTACAGAGCTCTATTTCTGACTCCATGTCACGGGAGAATGAGAAGGAAGTACCCAACTCAACTCTGAGACCGTGTGTTTACGCTTTAACCGCCATTCGGAAAATTAGCGGGACTAATCGTCACGTTGTCGTGTTGTTGTATTTTTTTCTTTTTGCAGGGAGTTTTTCAACAGTATAGTAGTCGAATTTTAACTAATTTTTAAGTTGATATATATATATATAGCGTAAGAGGGCTGTATTACACTTCTTTTTAATATTAATATTGATATTCGGCTCTTTGTATTCACTACGCATTCGACAAGAATCATGTTCGGTAAAAAATATCGCCACATTAATTTAGAAATGCTGTGGTATGGGGAAAACTTTTTATAAGAAATTTTCGTGTACAACTAAAGATAAATTTCACTATTTTTTTAAATAATAGCGAAAAATATATTCATATATTTCCATTATCTTTAAAAGTGAAAGACTGATTTTACTCCTAAATAATTAAACTTGTAAAAAGTTCAGTTTGGAGGTGGGAACGTTTTGTGAAGGATCCTGTTTGCAGGTGAAAAGTTTGATGAAGGTTCCTTGTTTTGAGGTGATAAAATTTTGTGAAGGGTCCTTTAAAGGACCCAAGTTAATAGATCCATCTATTGGAATACAAATTTTACTAGTAAGTACCTGATTTAGTTTCCTTAATAAATTGAGCAGCTATAATCTTTTTAGGAACATAACTGCTTGATTAATAATGCACAGTGAAGGTGTAATGTCTCTTGCAAATCATTTAGCAGGGCTCAATATCTTTGGCTGCAATATTCGACTCATAAAAATAATTGGTACTTTTCGGTTAGCTGTTTGCCAGTGTTATATATACATACATATATTACATATATAAATGCATATATGTGTACATATATATACACATATATATGTATATATAACACTGGCGCCCAGCTAACCGAAAAGTACCAAATAATTAAAAGAATTTTTATATATTGTAGATTAATTTATTATGTAGAATATGAAATATAGAAAAAATAAGGTACTTTTCGATTAGCCGGGCGCTAGTGTTATATATTACAATATATATGTATATATAACACTGGTGCCCGGCTAATCAAAAAGTACCAAAAATAATTTTACATGTGTATAATTATTTTAAATAAAGTAATTTTTTCATGAAAAAACAGTTAAAGAGAAATTTAAAGCAATATTTTTTTCAGATGAGTGCAGGAGAATTTTTGCAATTTTTTCCCGCAACCAACTGATGAATTTTGCAATATTTTATTTCTACCAATTTGCATTTAAATGTTGCAGTTTTTCTTGCACCCAATTGGTAAACTTCTGAGGTTTTTCTTTTTCTTATTTTTTTTTTTTTTTTCATGTGATCGCTGGGTGAATTAAGCAATTTTTTCCCTGCTACAACTGAAGAACAATGTGATTTTTTCATCGTAACTGACTGGTGAATTTATATAATTATGCATTCTTTTTTGTTTACATTGATGTTCAATAATTATTATTCAACGATAATATTCAATTGTCACTTAATGTGATTAATTTAGCGATTTTTCGCTAATTTTCTGCATTCCCTTTTTTTCTGCAACCGAATGAAGAATCTCATGATTTTTTTCTCACGATTGATTGTCCGCTACATTTCATTATTTTTTCCATAGCAGATTGACAAATTTCACAATATTTTAAAGCAACACACTGAAGAATTTTTCTTTTTTTTTTCCCCCAATGACCCAATAGCAGAAAATTCTCCAAGTGTCTGCGACAGGTCTTTCAGGGACTGAAAATAATCTGCAGGTAAAATGTTACAAATGAACCTTTAATTAATTAATCATTTACTTTTAATGTTTTTAAGCATATTACTCATTTTTATTAATAATAAACTTAAGTTTTAGTAATAAATAATAAAGAACTAAACATAATATAAAGTTGGAAAAAGATCCAATGGAAAAAAAAAATCTGCAAAAGGGAAAAGAAAATCTGCGACGCACGTCACCCGTCAGGAACTTTCTGCTACTGGGCCCAATGATTACTGGTGAATTTCTCAGATTTTTTTTTTTTTTTCCCCTGATGACTGAATGAAGAATTTTACAATTTTTTCTTGTAACCAATTGACGAATTTTGGGGTATTTTACTTGTACTGATTGGCAAATATTGCATTTTTTCTTGCGAGCAACTAGCGGAACTGAATATATATATACATAACAGTCGGTTTATGAATTTTGCCGATCCCCCCCCCTCTCCCTTACCTAAGCTGATCAACAGATCTCGTTTTTTCTGATAAAAAGTAGATAAATTTCCATATTTTCCCCCCACAACTTACTAACAAAACATTTTTTTTCATGCGATCAATGGATGAATTAAATAATTTTTTCTCCCCATGACAATCAAAGAACTGTGTGATTTTTTTTAACCCTTTACTGACTGATAAATTTCTTGGGGTTTTTTCTTTTTCATATGACCAGTTGACAAGTTTATGATGACCTAATGATGAAACTTAATGTTTAAAAATTAGCAAAATTCTTCATTTGATTACGGGAGAAAGAAATTGTGACATTCGTCTGTTGCTTGAGAGGACAATTGACAAATTTCAATCAGTCGTGGGAAAATATCAAAAAATTCTGTTGAGAAATGGGAACATTAAACAAGCCAGTTCCAAATATTTTTTTTTTTTTTTTTTTTTTTTTCGTTTCTTTACAAGGTACAAGTGTGTCCTTTATTAAAAAAATCTGTGCCTGATGGGCACTGACCCATTTTTTCTACAGTAAACTTCTAGAAAAAAGGGCACTCGTATGCAGCGATGTAAACGTAAAAAAAAAAAAAAAAAAAAAAAAAAACAGAGGGTATATTCAGAGTTTCTCCCATGTTTAAAAAAGGGCAGGGTGCTTCTTGTAGGAAAAGGGCACTTTTGGATTCCGAAAGGCATGTTTTGGATTTTTAAGGACACTTTTTTTAATTTTTAAAGGCATCCTTTTGGTTTTTAAAATTACTTTTAATATTTAATAGACAGGACGCTATTTTAAAGACAGCAATGAGGCAATTTTTACTATGCAAGTAAATTTTTTAATAAAGAAAGGAGTAAAGGCACTTTTTTCAGCTGGGGGCAACAAGGGTGCTAATGTTTTCCATCAGGGGTAAGAGGGCTGCTGTTTTGTAAACCTAAGGGCAGGCAGGGTGCAGCACCCTCCTGACACTGTCTACGGGAAACTCTGGTATACCTTAGAGTGTATATACAATAGCTTTTTTGAGAAACGGAAGTTAAGCAGTGTTACTGAAAAAGAACTAGAAGGTATACGACATTTACCTCTGTTTACCCTCCACTTCTGACAGCAAATTTTTTCTCTCTTTTTTGCGAACGATAATATTTTTTTCTGCTACCGATCGACGAATTTCGCATTCTGCTCGTGACAGATCAGTGAAAATTGTGATCTTTTTTCACAGTCGAATGATAAACTGTGTCTTTTTTTCAACTGATTGGCCAAATCTCGAGGAGTTTTTTGCATGGCTGATCGACAAATTTCCATTTTTTCTCTGATCTACTGACGAATTTCGCTTTTTTTTTTTACCGGTGACTGATTTTTAAATTTTGCTATATCTCTCTTGAACCAGTAAGTATATCTTGAGGCCAATTGGAGAGAGTTTTTTTCCGCTACTGATGTACGAATTTTGCAGTTTCTTCCGTCGATCTACTGACAAATTCCGCGATTTTTTTTTAGCCACGACCGATTTGCAATTTTCTGGATTTTTTCTTTTAACATAGGTGAATTTTGAGACTTTTTCTTGCGACCCATTAGAGAAGATCGTGGGTTTTTTCTGGCGGTGCACTGACGAAGTTTTTTACCTGCAACTGATTAGCAAAAATCATGGATTTTTTCTCGCAACTGTTCGTCGAATTTTGTATGTTTTTCCACAACAGGCTGAAGAATTTCATGGTTTGTTCTCCATGACTGATGAACTGTACGAGTTTTTCTCGCGACCCATTGATGAATTTCACAATCTTTTTAATAAAGATGAAAATAAGGAATTTTGCTTAGTAGCCACTGGCCGGTAGGTTGACTTTATTTAGTAGCCAGTTACTAGCGAGTGAGAATAATTTCTTTAGTAGCCAGTAAGTACATTTATGTCACTGAATATTTAATTTATGGGTATATTTTAGGTATGTTTATCCACTGAGTAGCAGGTATGATTCAAAATTGAAAAAAATAGGTTTAAAAAATCTGAAATTTGCAGCAAATTTTCTGAAATGTAAAGGGAGGGTGGTAGGGGATCCCTCCTGGTACTAATTATGCATTTTTTCCAGATACTTTAACGAAATTCGCGTTTTTTCCGGATCTATTGGCAATGTTTTCGTTTCTTTGGCGTTCCTTTGACAAAATGTGCGTTTTTTTCACGATCTTTTGACAAAATTCACATTCATTTTCGCAATTCTTTGGCAAAATTCTCGGGTTTTTTTTTTTTTCGAAATTCTCATCCCCCCCCCCCCCCCCCCCGCGATCCTTTAACTAAATTTGTGTTTTTTGACGATCTATTGACGAATTTTGTGTTTTTGCCATGATCCATTGACGATATTTGTGTTTTTTCTTTGCTCTATTGATGATATTTGCGTATTTTCACGATTCTTTGACGAAATTTTGGATTTTCAGAGATCGTTTGATGAAATGTGTGGGTTTTTTGCGATTCTTTGACGAAATTGGTTTTTTTTTTTCTGCGATGTATTGACGATATTTGTGTTTTTTTCCGCAATCCACTGACCATATTTGCATTTATTCCACAATCCTTTGACGAAATTTCGGATTCTTTGCGATCCTTTGATGAAATTCGGGTTTTTCCACGATCCTTTGACGAAATGTGCTGTTTTTATTGTGATTTTTTGACAAAATTCTCGCTTTTTTGCGATTCTTTGATACAATTCGCTTTTTTGGTGATCCTTTCATGAAATTTACATTTTTTTTTTTCGTAATCCTCTGACGAAATGTGTGTTTTTTCGCGATCTTTTGACAAAATTCACATTTTTTTCTTTCCCAATTCTTTTACGAAATTCCTTTTGGAAAATCTTGCGTTTGGCTGGTATTATAAACCCACCACGAGATGAGACTTGGGAAACACCCTCTTTTAGATGAGTCTATTTTACGGAAGGTGTGCAAGGCGATACTGGAGGGGGAAAATGACCCCGCTGTTTCAGTTTGACCATTCCCCACTAAGAGCTAGGGGTTGCAATGAAATAATTTTCGCGCCAATAACTTGCTCATTCCTTGACATAAACCTGTTTTCCCTCTCTCGATTAGCTGTGTTTTACTGTCTCTCTGTCATTTAGTTTATTTTGCCATTTTTAAACTGTTTTTTTTTTTCAAAACAATTTTTTTTTAAATATTAAACAAGTCCTCAAAAGGGAAAACAATTCATTCTAAAGAAAGAATGATTGTACATAAAGTACAGCACAAAATTAAAGAAAAGAAGTTCTGCCATTCTGAAACAGCAAGTCGCTTATAATTTTACAGCAGGAGCCCCCCCCCCTTTTTTTTTTAAAGTGCATTTCTTAATTTAACTTATTTCATATATATATTCTTCATTTTAAAAAATACGGGCTGGGCTACGGATTTTAGATGCATCTATTTTTTAATATTTCCCTTCGTAGATTCTTTTTTCTGTCCATAGAGCAAAAAATAAACGTAGAAAAGATCAAAATGGGCGTTTTGAACAGAATTTTCGGACGTGACAGCACAGAAATAAAGAAAAAAAAATACTGCCATTCTGAAACAGCAAGTCGCTTATAATTTTACATCAGGACCCCCCCCCCCCCTCCTTTTGTCAAGTGCATTTATTAATTTAACTTATTTCATATATATATTCTTCATTTTAAAAAATGCGGTCTGGGCTACGGATTTTAGATGCATCTATTTTTTAGGTGCGTTCGTAATTATATAAATACGTAGCACCTATAGTCGTCGTTCAGTCCGTCCGCATATAATGGAGCAAAAACTACCCAACCGAATGGTCTGAAATTTTAAATATATGATTATTGTAAAATTTTGTCGAGCCATTTCAAATTTTATGAAAATCGGATGTATAGTTAAATTACAGGGACAGTCAAAAGTTTTTCTTTACATTACGGCCAATGGGAAAAATTATTGCACGTGCATTTTAATGATGTTAAAGCTTTCCGAATGGTCTCAAATTTTAAACATATAATTATTGCGACATTTTGTCGAGCCATTTCAAATTTTATGAAAATCGGATGTATAGTTTAATTACAGGGACAGTCAAAAGTTTTTCTTTACATTAAAGCCAATAGGAAAAATTACTGCCATTCGGAAACAGTAAGTCGCTTATAATTTTACATCAGGATCCCCCCCCCCCCTCATTTTGTCAAGTGCATTTCTTAATTTAACTTATTTCATATAGATATTCTTCATTTTTTAAAACGGACTACAGATGCATCTATTTTTTAATTTTTCCGCTCGTAGATTTTTTTTTCTGTCCATCGAGCTAAAAATAAACTAAGAAAAATGTCATAGTTGGATCATTAATTTGCCTTAAAAAGTTTTAGTAATTATATTATAAATTAAGCTGGTAAATTAAAAATAAAATCTTTAATTATTACTTTATTTTATTTTTTAAATTTTTCATTGACTATTGTGTTAAATTATATCTTTATTGGTTATTAAAAGTATTTAAAAATACATTAAGTTTTAAGATAATATAAGTTAAAAGTCCAAAATATGATATTATTACCTTTACTATTAGTATCTATACAAATATACACAATTCAGTTGATTATTCTTAAAATGAAAGATGTGCTTAAATAAAGTAAATTAGTATCTCTTAAGTATTTCGCTATTACAAAAAGTCGAGATGTAATTCATTCATTAAAAAAGAAAAAATACTATTTTTTAACAAAATTTTTAATAAATTATACTTAAACAAAAATAATTAATTCTCTGTATTATCGTAATAATTAAAAAGTAACATAGTTTATATAAATTTATAACGCTTTTATGTAATTCCCCTTTAAAGTCAATATTATATATATAAATAGCGCCAAAACCTCGCATATTTGGGAAATATGGCAACCTTTCCTTTTTCCTCTACGGCGCGGCGTAGAGAAGACAAATCCCCGCTCCGATTTGGAAGAAATGGGTTCGTCTTAGACTACGTCACGTATGATTGACAGGTCTCTTCTCGTCGTGGGTCTATAATACTTTCCATATTTTTAATCGTCAGTTTTTCACATTTACTCGTTGAGTGGCGACTGGCGATTGCTTATTTTCATCTTTACTTTTTAAATGAACGATTAAAGAATTTGGTGATTTTTTTTCTAACCAATGAGTGACAAATTTTGCGATTTTTCCTACATTGAATGGTGAATTTTCTTGAAAATGAAAATTTGAAATGTTCTGCAGTGAAATCCGTTGTTCTGCGATGTACGTCGCATTTATAAGCATATTCTGATTTGGGGGATTTCATTATCTCTTACTTTTCAGACTTTTTTTGAAATTGCAGCATTTTCATCGGAGGTTTCCGATAAATATTATTTGTAATATATAAAAATTTCAAAGGGGGGGAGGGGGGGGGGGCACAATACTAAAGCCCAAAGTGCGGCACTTTTCTAACTTTTACCAACACCTGTCCCTATCGTGTAACATACAGTTGGAACGGCCTGTGACCACTTATTCATGTTATACACATCCGATATCCATGCTGCCACTTTGCTCCCCCCTGGGAGGGGCACTTTTCTAAATTTTGCCGACACCTCTCATGTGACATATCGTTCAAAAGGTCTGTGACCACTTATTCATGTTATGCCCCTCCCCCCCACTTTGCCCCACCGGGGGGGCACTTTTCAAAATTTTGCTGACATAATCCCTGACGTGACATATCGTTCAAAAGGCCTATGACCACTTATTCATGTTATGCACCTCTAATGACCCTCCACCCACTTTGCCCCCCTGGGAGGGGGCACTTTTCTAAATTTTGCTGACACCCCTCATGTCACATATTGTTGGAAAGGCCTGTGACCACTTATTCATGTTATGCACCTCTAATGCCCCTCCCCCCACTTTGCCCCACCTCGGGGGCATTTTTCTAAATTTTGCCGACACCCGTCATGTGACATATCGTTCAAAAGGTCTGTGACCCCTTATTCATGTTATGCACCTCTAATGCTCCTCCCCCCCACTTTGCCCCCCGGGGGGATTTTTTCTAAATTTTGCTAACATCCCTGATGTGACATATCGTTCAAAAGGCCTATGACCACTTATTCATGTTATGCACCTCTAATGACCCTCCACCCACTTTGCCCCCCGGGGGGGCACTTTTCTAAATTTTGCTGACACCCCTCATGTCACATATTGTTGGAAAGGCCTGTGACCACTTATTCATGTTATGCACCTCTAATGCCCCTCCCCCCACTTTGCCCCCACCTCGGGGGCATTTTTCTAAATTTTGCCGACACCCGTCATGTGACATATCGTTCAAAAGGTCTGTGACCCCTTATTCATGTTATGCACCTCTAATGCTCCTCCCCCCCCCACTTTGCCCCCCGGGGGGCATTTTTCTAAATTTTGCTGACACCCCTCATGTGGCATATCGTTCGAAAGTCCTGTGACCACTTATTCATGTTATGCACCTCTAATGTCACTCCCCCCACTTTCCCCCACGGGGGGGAGCACTTTTCTAAATTTTGCTGACACCCCTCATGTGACATATCGTTGGAAAGGTCTGTGACCACTTATTCATGCTATGCATCTCTAATGCTCCTCTTTCCACTTTGCCCCCCCCCGGGGGGGGCACTTTTCTAAATTTTGCCGGCACCTCTCATGTGACATATCGTTCAAAAGGTCTGTGACCACTTATTCATGTTATGTCCCTCCCCCCCACTTTGCCCCATGGGGGGGCACTTTTCTAAATTTTACTGACATCCTTGATGTGACATATCGTTCAAAAGGCCTATGACCACTTATTCATGTTATGCACCTCTAATGACCCTCCACCCACTTTGCCCCCCCGGGGGGGGGGCACTTTTCTAAATTTTGCTGACACCCCTCATGTCACATATTGTTGGAAAGACCTGTGACCACTTATTCATGTTATGCACCTTTATTGCCCCTCCCCCCACTTTGCCCCCCCTCGGGGCATTTTTCTAAATTTTGCCAACACCCGTCATGTGACATCCCAGGTAAAAAAGTCAGCAAAAAACCTTTAAAAAAAACATTCAGGAAAACTGAAGGTATTTCGGACAAAAAAATCTGCGGGTTTCCTTTAGGCAAAAAACCTGAATTAACCCCCCACTTTTTTTGTCCGAAATACCTTCAGCTTTCCTTTAGGTAAACAAACCTGCGCATTCCCTTACCATGTTGTCCGAAATACCTGAAGTTTCCCTTTAAGTAAAAAACCCGTGTCTTCTCTTTACATAAAATCATGTAGTATCACTGTACAGCCTGCTTTTGTCTTAAATAACAGTGGTTTTCCTGAAAGATAAGCCAGTGAAGTGGTAGAAGGAACACTGCAGGTGCATAAAATAAATAAGTGATCACAGGCCGTTCGCACAATGTCACAAGGTGTGCTGGCAAAATTGATAAAAGTGCCTCCTCAGGGGGGGATGCAAAGAGGGGTCAGGGACATCAGATGTGTATAACATGAACAATTAGTTATAGGCCATTCCAACACTATGTCATATGAGGCGTTTCGACAAAATTTAGAAAACAGCCCCTCAGGGGGGAGCAAAGTGGGCGGAGAGACATCAGATGTGCATAACATGAATAAGTGCTCACAGGCCTTTCCTACAATATGTCACATGAGGGGTGTCAGCAAAATTTAGAAAAGAGCCCCCTCGGGGGGAGCAAAGTGGGGGCAGGCACATCGGATGTGTATAACATGAATAAGTAGTCACAGGCCGTTCCGACAATATGTCACATGAGGGGTTTCGGCAAAATTTAGAAAACTGCCCCCTCAGGGGGGAGCAAAGTAGGCGGAGGGGCAACAGATGTGCATAACATGAATAAGTAGTCCCAGGCCTTTCCGACAATATGTCACATGAGGGGTTTCGGCAAAATTTAGAAAACTGCCCCCTCAGGGGGGAGCAAAGTAGGCGGAGGGGCAACAGATGTGCATAACATGAATAAGTAGTCCCAGGCCTTTCCGACAATATGTCACATGAGGGGTTTCGGCAAAATTTAGAAAACTGCCCCCTCAGGGGGGAGCAAAGTAGGCGGAGGGGCAACAGATGTGCATAACATGAATAAGTAGTCCCAGGCCTTTCCGACAATATGTCACATGAGGGGTTTCGGCAAAATTTAGAAAACTGCCCCCCGAGGGGGGAGCAAAGTGGGCAGGGGGGCATCAGATGTGCATAACATGAATAAGTGGTCACAGGCCTTTCCTACAATATGTCACATGAGGGGTGTTAGCAAAATTTAGAAAAGTGCCCCCTCAGGGGGAGCAAAGTGGGGGCAGGGACATCGGATGTGTATAACATGAATAAGTATTCACAGGCCGTTCCGACAATATGTCACATGAGGGGTGTTAGCAAAATTTAGAAAAGTGCCCCCTCAGGGGGAGCAAAGTGGGGGCAGGGACATCAGATGTGTATAGCATGAATAAGTAGTCACAGGCCGTTCCGACAATGTGTCACATGAGGGGTTTCGGCAAAATTTAGAAAACTGCCCCCTCAGGGGGGAGCAAAGTAGGCGTAGGGGCAACAGATGTGCATAACATGAATAAGTAGCCCCAGGCCTTTCCGACAATATGTCACATGAGGGGCTTCGGCAAAATTTAGAAAACTGCCCCCTGAGGGGGGAGCAAAGTGGGCGGGGGGCATCAGATGTGCATAACATGAATAGTGATGGTTGATAACGAGATGTTTTTCTCGATTGTATGGACATCTCGATATTTTTCGATTGTGTAAATTTTTACTCGATGACTCCAGTTTTTATACATCATATATTATATACGTCATACATTTTATCAAGAATCGTCTGCGAGTAAACTGGAATGAGTCGGTGTTAATAAAGACAAGGTGACTTCACCCGCTAGTGGGCCCCTCCTTTAATTGGGGCCCCTAAGTTATACGTAATCTTGTAATATGAAATCACGAACAGGTCACCCGCTATATACGACATCGTATAGCAGGCGTGGTGTGCACGCTCTACAAAATCTTGTAAAAAATATATATTATCGAAACGAACGAATCTCGGGGGGAGGGGTCAAAGTGAGCGGAGGGGCAAAGTAGCTGCATGATACGAATAAGTCGTCACAAGTCTTCAGGCCTTTCGAACCATCACACGAGGGGTCTGGATCTGAATTTATAAAAATGCCCTTTCCGTGGGGGCAAAGTGTGGGGAGGGTTGCGGGAGGTGGATAACATGAGTAAGTGGTCACAGACCATTCCAACGATATATCACATGTGGGGTCTTGGCTAAATTTGTAAAAGTGTCTCCCGGGGGGGAAGTGGGGGGGACAGACACCGGAGGAGCATAACATCAATAAGTAGTCATAGACCTTTCCAACGATATCTCACATGTGGGGTCTTGACTAAATTTGAAAAAGTGTCCTCCGGGAGGGGGGGGGGGTGTCACCGGAGGAGCATAGCATCAATAAGTAGTCACAGACCTTTCCAACGATATCTCACATGAGGGGTCTTGGCTAAATTTCAAAAAGTGTCTCCCGGGGGGGGGGGGGGAAAGTGGGGGGACGAACATCATAGGTGCATAACATCAATAAGTAGTCACAAACCTTTCCAACGATATCTTACATGAGGGGTCTTGGCTAAATTTGGAAAAGTGTCCCCCGGGGGGGGGGGGGGCAAAGTTGTGGGGACGAACACCATAAGGACATAACATCAATGAGTAGTCACAGACCTTTCCAACGATATCTCACATGAAGGGTCTTGATTAAATTTGGAAAAATGTCCCCCGGGGGGGGCAAAGTGTGGGGGACTGTCACCGGAGGTGCATAACATCAATAAGTAGTCACAGACCTTTCCAATGATACCTCACATGAGGGGTCTTGGCTAAATTTGGAAAAGTGTCCCCCGGGGGGCAAAGTGGGGGACGGCCACCGGAAGTGCATAACATCAATAAGTAGTCACAAACCTTTCGAACGATATGCCACATGAGGGGTCTTGGCTAAATTTAGAAAAGTGTCCTGAAATGTCATATATTTTAAGTAATATTTATCGGAGGGCTCCATAAAAAAAAATCCGATCTAAAATGATAAAACAAAAAAACTACCCCCTGCAGTGGGGGCCAAATTGGGGAGGGGAGGAAGAAAGGTTCATAATATGAAAGAGTTGTGAAAGGGCTTTTCGATAATATGTCACAGGAAGAGTTCGGTAAAATGTTTTAAATTGCGCCCCGTCCACTCTCACGTCCTCGGAATTCACCCGACCCACCTTCCTCTTTGAAATTTTTATATTTAATAAATAATATTTATCGGAGGGCTCCAGGTATGTGACAGCTTGGTAGGGCTAAAATAAGAAAAGCATTGAAAATTAAAGCTTCATTTCACAGCTCATTGTCATGCCCATTTCTTTCTCCAGCTTGTCCCTCGATATCTCTTCTCGGCCCTTCTTGGCCAAGAGTGAAATGACAATTATCGAGAGTAACATTTCGAGAAAGGACGAAAACTGATTTCTCATTCTCGACAATGTCATATGAAATGTTGAACAGAGACCGAGAGCGAGAAACGAGAAGTGACGAAGGAAGCAATGAGTTACAATCGGTGAGATACCTCGAAGTAAGCGAAAGGTTTGCCCTCGAGCAAAATGTCTCCTCGAGATAAACGAGCGGTTTGCGTCCAGAAATTAGATCTCGAAGTGTGAGAGAGAGCTCTCGCAACGTCGCACTTCGAGAGAAAGGAAGCTTTCAGAAGAGTCAAACTTACCGTGCTTCTGGTGTAAGTCATGATTTCCCAAAGGAGTACACGTTCTTTTCCATTCGCTATTGTTATTAAGCAATATGGGTTAGGAGGCATAGTGGTTTATGTTATCAGTTCGGGTTTCAGTTGTTGATATAGAAGTTTTCTAATGAATTTGGCGCCAGTTTGTTTTTGATTTTCAATGTTTCTCTTATTTTAGCCCTCCTAAGCTGTCCCATATCTCTTAATGTTAAAATGCTATTGTTAAAACAAAACTGCACTGCAAATTATGTGTTTTCAAGATTTTAAGTGTCGCCTCAGGAAAGAGGATTTTTTAAAATTATTTTACCCCACTCATGTAACATATTAAAATAAGGGTAATCTCATAACCTTTCTAAATCTACCTTTCTTTTGTCAATCCACCGAATTTTAGACCCCTGCGCTTAAAATGCTCTAAAGGAATATACTTAGCGGCGGTTGTGTGCGGGTTTTGCGTACTCTGGTACGGTATCTTCCACTCATAGGGAAATTATAAGACTAACATCAAATTGTGTCTAAAATCGAATAAAAAATATGGACATATGTTTCTTAATTTTAACTCCTTTCTTCGCCTCAAGAGGGAGCTTTAACATTTTGTTTCTTCAAACCTTTAGTATACTGTTTGTCCAAAAATTATAAAATTCACAAAATAAAGTCTTTTCACTCTTCCCTATCTTCTCGTATCAATTTTATTTTTACTACCACCAGGGGACACCGCCCAGTGAGACATTTTACTTTTAGCCTCAGGCTATTGGTATTGTTCATCTGTTTTTCATAATATTTTGTCTCATTGTTTTTCTTCATTGTAGATACTATTCTCCAAGTTCTTGATCCATTCTGACTACTTGGGCACTCATTCTGGACCAGCTGTGGCCCATCGGGCCCCTCTTCATTTGTCTGGCTCTAATCACACGCTTCACTTCTTTTTTTTTTTTTTCTTATTCAATGGTTTGGTTTTTTTACCATTCTCAACTTCTCCTAGTCCTCTCTTACATGAAGTTGTTGGTTTCATCCTTGGTCTGCCCTACTGTCAATTTGGGGCTTAATGCCCCTGCGGTTGGGGGGGGGGGGGCGTTCCTTCTACTTTTTCCAGACCTATCATCTAATACCACGTTGGTAAGGATTGGAAGATTAAAATTATCCAAAATACCAAAAATGAAGTCCACTGAAGTTTTATTTTAGTTATAGAATTCCCTATTAGCGGATATATTTGTCTGTTTATCTTTCTATTTTTTGATAATACTCCTTTGTTTTCGATAAACGGAGAAATTCAACAGCATTAGACACACTTTAGATATTTAGGGAACTTTAACTTGTACCAAACCTTCTGCCTTTATCGAAAAGAAGAAAATGCTAATCGATTCTAGCTAATGCGCCTAAAATAAAAAAAGAAGCTAGCAAATGTGTCAGAAACTAGCTACTTTGGATTTCGATACAGACTTGAAGAGTCATATTGGAATCGTTAGGCACTGGAAAACAATTTCCGTGTTAGACAGGTTTCCTCTTAACAGTTATATTTGTCTGGTTATTCTTATGTTTCTTGATAAACGGAGAAATTCCACAGCATTAGACACACTTTAGACATTTAGGGAACTTTAATTTGTATCAAACCTTTTGCCTTTATCGAAAAGAGGGAAATGCTAATCGATTCTAGCTAATGCGTTTAAAATAAAAAATGAGTTTTTAAGTGTGTCATAAAGTAGCTACTTTGGATTTCGATACAGACTTAAAGAGTCATGTTGGAATCGCTAGGTACTGGAAAACAGTTTCCGTGTTAGACAGGTTCCCTCTTGGCAGGTATCTTTATCTTACTATCCTTACGTTTTTCGAAAGAAACTTTTGTTTTCAATCAATGGGGAAATTCCACAGCATTTGACATTTAGGGGAACTTTAAACTGTATCAAACTTTTTGGAGTTATCTAAAAAGTAGAAGGGTTATTTGATTCAAAGGCACCATAGTTACGCGATTTGGACATTGCAGTTTCATAAAGAAGAAAGGGGAATTTATTCCAATGCAAACAAAATCATTTTAAAATACTGAAATTCAAATGAGATAGCTTTATAAATTTCTTCCATAAGATTAGCATTAGCGAGTAGGTTTTTTCACTTGACTGAAGTAACCCCTTCAGCATAAATCAGGAGCAAATAATTGCGATAGCAGAATTATCGGGCAAACCCTATCACTACTATGAAATTTTCGGCCAGAATAATAGCTAAATTTTCCAACAATTGTTTTTAGCTTCTCTCGTTATAATCGATTGTAAAACATCTCGATTGTAGATTCTAGGAATTAATCGATGGCTGTATCGATTGTGATTTTTTACGATGACGATTTTTCTCGATTGTCGAATTTTCGAGAATCGCCCATCACTAAACATGAATAAGTGGTCACAGGCCTTTCCTACAATATGTTACATGAGGGGTGTTAGCAAAATTTAGAAAAGTGCCCCCTTAGGAGGAGCAAAGTGGGGGCAGGGACATCGGATGTGTATAACATGAATAAGTAGTCACAGGCCGTTTCGACAATATGTCACATGAGGGGTTTCGGCAAAATTTAGAAAACTGCCCCCTCAGAGGGAGCAAAGTAGGCAGAGGGGCATCAGATGCACATAACATGAATAAGAGGTCACACGTCTTTCCAACAGTATGTTATATGACAGGTGTCGGTAAAAGTTAGAAAAGTGCCCCTCTTTGGGACTAGTATTGTGCCCCCCCCCCCTTGAAATTTTTATATATTACAAATAATATTTATCGAAAGGCTCCGTAAAAAAAATTCAATCTAAAATGATGAAAATACTGCAATAAAAAAAAAATCTGAAAAGTAAGACATAATAAAATTCCCCAAAGCAGAATATGATTATAAATGTGCCATACATTGACTTCACTGCAGAACATTTCAAATTTTCATTTTCACGAAAATCCACCATTCAATTGTAGGAAAAATTGCGAAATTTGTCACTCAATGGCAAGGAAAAAAAAAAAAAAAATGGCAAACTCTTTAATCGTTTATTTAAAAAGATTGCAAAATTCATCAATCGGTCGCAAGAAAACTCGTTCAATTCGTCAGTCATGGAGAACAATTAATGAAATCCTTTAGCTTGCTGTGGAAAAACATACAAAATTCGACGAACAGTTGCGAGAAAAAAATCCACGATTTTCGCCAATCGGTTGCAGGTAAAAAAACGCAAAATTTGTCAGTGCACCTCTAGAAGAAACAGCGAAAAAAAAACTATGATCTTCTCTAATCGTTCGCAAGAAAAAGCCTCAAAATTTGCTATGTTAAAAGGAAAAATTCGTGAAAATTTTCAATCGGTTGCGGTTAAAAAAAAAATTGTGAAGATTGTCAGAAGAATCTGCGAAATTCGTAGATCAGTAGCGGAAAAAAACTCACGACTTTCTCCAATCTGTGTCAAGACTTGCTTACTGGTTCAAGGGAAATATCGCAAAATTTTAAAATCGGTTACAGGAAACAAAAAAAAAGTGAAATTCGTCGGTGTATTATCGAAAAAAAATAGAATTAGTCGATCAGTCGTGCAAAAAAAAAACCCATGAAGATTTGGCCAATCAGTCGCAGAAAAGCGACAAAATTCACCAGTAGACCGTGAGAAAATAATCACGATATTCACCGATCTGTCGCAGTAGAATGCGAAATTCGTCGATCGGTTGCAGAAAAAAAGGATTTTTTACCAACCGTTTACACGAAAAAGAGAAAAAATTTGCTAATCAGTAAAAAGAAAATATAATGAAATTCGCTTATCAGTCGCATGTAAAAAAAACTCTGAAGTTGTCAGAAAATTCACGAAATTCTTCGATCAGTCGTGGAAAAAACCAACGATTGTTTCCATCTGTCGCAAGAAAAAATTGGAACATTTGCCAATCAGTCTTCGGTAAAAAAACATGAAATTCATGGATTGGTCATGTGAAAAATAACTACGATTTTCGCCAAAAAGTTGATGAAAAATATCACAAAATTCACCCACCTGTCGTGGTTAAAAAATGCAAAATTCGTCAATGAATTGTGGAAAATATATCAAAATTCTTCACCCAATCACAGGAGAAAAATTGTGAAATTCATCGATTTGGTCAGAGAAAAAAGGCCAAATTCGCCAGTTGACAGAGGGAAAAATCTGAAATAATTCGAAAATCATCAATCGATTGTTGGAAAAAAACCCCGCTAAATTACCATTCGATTAGGGGGGGGGGGGGAAGAAATCACAAAATTCACCAATAATTTCATTCGCGTGAGTATGTCAGGGTTTTATGAAATGTCTTTTGCATTTCTATAAAAGATGCAATTGCACTTCTTCATATATAAAGAAAATTTTCCTGTGACTTTTTTTTTTTAAATTCACACAGAATATTTGATTAGCTGAAGTACATTGCAGAACATTGCAAAGTATTCAGCTTTGGGAATGAAATTCTTTGATCAGCCGCAGAGAAAATCTGTGAAATTCAGTCAGCGACCATATGAAAAAAAAAAATTCAACAACTGTTTATGGGAAAAAATGAAGTTTGTTGATTAGCTAAGAAGAAAATCGGCAAAATTCATAAACCGGATATGTGAAAAAAATCACACGAGTTTTGCCAATCAGCCGCAAGGAAAAATGCAATATACGCCAATCGGTATGGTTTAGATGTATTATAATCCCGCATTTGCCATCTTTGATTTTTTTCTTGCATGAAAACTCCTTTTTCGCCAAGTAGTAAATGTCGCCAATGGTTAAATATTGTTGATAGATTAATATAACATTGAAAAAACTGAAATATAATCATTATAACTATTAATTAAAAAACATTTTTAATTCACGCCAAGAAAATAATCCAAGATGGCAGATGTGGGATTACAAAACATTTGTTCTGAAATAAAATATCACAAAATTTATCAGTTGGTTGCGGGGAAAAAATTGCAAAAATTCTCATTGAATCACCTGAAAAAAAACTGAGAAATTCAACCGTCGATTAATGGGAAAAAAAAAATCTAGAAACCCTTCAGTCGATTGCTTTAAAATATTGTGAAATTCGTCAATTGGTCACAGGAAAACAACATGAAATTCAGCAGGCAATCATGAGAAACAATCGTGAAATTTTACAGTTGGCTGCAGAAAAAAATGTGAAATTCGTCAAACAGTTACAGGAGAAAAACATAATTCGTCAGTCAACAGGGAAGAAAATCAAGAAATTTCATCAGTTGCAGGAAAATATCACAAAATTAAAAAGGTCAAAATAAAAAAGGACTAAATGCAAAATATTTTCAGTGAACAAGGTTCTTGAGTGTTTTTTTTTTTTAAGTGTCCAGCTGGCAGTAATTTTTTTCTAGAGATCCACACTGTTGAAGGCATTTTTAATATAATTGTAGAATAAAATGAAATAAGTGATTACTACTCTATTGTTATTCATACTGCTTAATATGTTTCTGAATAATTAATTTGTTAAGACAGTGTTATCATTGTGAATTTGTATTTTTTTTTTTATTTATTTACATTTGCTTATGGATATTTCTTTTAAAGAAGATTTCAATATAAAAAAGAATGCAGGTGTGCATTTTTGTTATCTGCCTCTTAAATAGGAAAAAAAAAAAAAAAAAGAAAGAAAGAAATCTTGTTTTTCACCCTTTTATGATATGAATCCATGTATATTAGCATTGAGTCTAAGCCGCTTTAGCAGGGCGCAGCGCCGGCAGCCTTTTTTTTTTCTTTTTTGTGCATGGCAAAGCTCTTTTAAACCCTTCTGCTCTTTTTAACACTTCCTATGCTCCCTGTGGCAATTCAACTGATCGCGGTAAAATATCGCAAACTCTAGGGACTCTAAACAAACCAGTTCAAAATATTTTTGTGAATAATGTACAAGTGTGCCCTTTTTTAGAATAGGGGAGAGTTGGGAGGAGTGGGACAGATTTCACAATTTATTTTTTAATTCACTACTTATGTTTTACCAAGAGTATAGCTTATAAAAATCTAATAGTATGTTACTTAAGCTATGTTTAAAAAATACAAACGCTGTGAAATACAAACAACTGGCTTTTATTTGCACGTTTTAAAATGTTAGCATTTTTGTCCCACACCAAATGTGATAAACTCCTTATCACTGTCTATATCCTCAACTCTGCCAATATAATAAACAACTGTCTTCTTCGTCAAAATTTTAACAATTACAAAGTCATTTATCCTAATTTTGGATCATCAGTTAACCAATCAAATTCTTCAGCAATTTCATTGTGAGTAATCAAATCAAAAGTTTTCATCTGTAGAGTCATGCAACAAAAATTTCCCATCAATGGAATCATCAGATAATTCATTTGCTTTTTTCTGTTTCTTCCTTTTCACCTTAAGAATTTTCTTTTTACACAATCTCTTCTGCTTTTTATCAGCGGCTATTTTTTCAATTTCTTCTTTTTCTGGTGTGTCAGTGATGATTTTTTTATCTTTCCTTTTTTCTGTCTTTCTTTATAGTTTTTGTGGAAATGCTTTGGGATAAGGGTGCATATCGGAAAGACTCAAATGTGTTTGAGAACATGTCCCATTCCTCCCTCTGCTGAATATTTTTTAAAAAGGCTTATTATATATATCATGCTACATTTATGCTTTATTTGGCTGCTAGTTTACAAACACTATATCTTTAAGTTTATTATACAATTACAATATTTTTATTTTAAATATAATTGAAAAAAATCATTGAAAGAATAAGAATTTGTACTTACTTCTGAGGTATGAAAATAAAATTTTCCCTTTTAAATACAAACAATAATACAGCTGGTGTAACAATTAGAATCAAACATGAAGCTATAGATGCTTTATCTAGTGGACAAACTAGAACTTAATTCTAACAGTTATTTTGGACATAAATGCTGCTGTCCCACTCCTCCCACTGTCCCATTCCTCCCAACTCTCCCCTAGTGTTTCTTTTTTGAAAAATTCCCGCCCGGCAGTCCTTTTTTCTAGTCAACACTGCATATGTAATGTAATATTAATATTAAAAAAATGAAGGAGGCACGTAATAAAAATGAACACTTTTTACACGATTAAATCAAGTTGACAAAAAGATCTAAAAACAAATATAAAAAACACCAACTGACCAGTAGTAGAATTGACATAAAAAAGCCACTGGTCCCAAGGAACAGTAAGCATGAGAATTTATTTGTCCACATTCATCACTGGCCTGCTACATAAAATTCTATTTCATCCCTTTAACCCTTTGAGTGACAATTAATTACTTCATCTGACTAAGATTTAATCGAATTTTCTTTGTTTTTTTAAATAAAATAAAGTTATGCGATATGTGTTTAGTTGCAGTTTTGGCAGGGAGAGGAAAGTTTATGTTTACCTGTCAGAGAGAGGGGGGGGGGGGGGAGTTACTGGTCCTGCAGATTATAAAATTTTTCAAATTAGTGGTCCAATTGAATTTCTGGTGGTACAGAACAGTCCCAGCGGACCCCCAAGGAAATCGAATGCTGAACTGACAGTGAATAATATGACTTTTTAAATATTTACTACTCAAAAACATATTAAGCAATATGAACTGAACAAGCACAGAATGAAATCAGTTATTTCTTTTAAGCCTGTAAATGATAAAAGTAACAATGCAAACAAGAAAAAATTACACAAATAAAATTTACATACACAATAAAACATGCGAATCTGCTCAAAACATGGAAGATTCTCACCCATTACAGAACAGTCCTTTTTAATATTGTGCTGTCCTCTAAAAAAAACCCACTTTTTGAAATTTTCTCTATATAAAATTTAATAAAAAATACAAAACAATTTAAAGTAGCTACATCTTCACAGCTTGTTCTGACTTCGATTTTAATGTATAGTATTTTTGATTCTATCAATATATTACAAAATGGCAGCCAATTAAACAAGAATTTGAAAAAAACCCACTTTTTCCTAAAAATAACCCATGTTACCTAAAAAAAACCCACATGTAAAAACGCTTCTAGAAATCAAAATATTAGACAGCAAAGTATTTCTTTCATTATTAATTATTTTTAAAACACAATTCTGCAAAAAAAAAAAAAAAAAAAAAATTAAAAGTAAATTGAAGGATTTACAAATGAAAAAATAAAATGTAATTTTTTGCTAAATTCTCCCCAAACTTTTCTAATTTCTTGATAATACCTTGAGTAATATATACCTTGATATATACTATAATATATACCTTGAGTAAATTCCGTAGCATTTCCTACTATTGGTCCATAGAAACATAAAATTTAAATTGGTATTCTTAGCTCTATATTTGTAAAAATCTAGAACCCTTTAAAAAAAATACTGAATAAAAACTAATAAATTTTAACTGAGGTTGTAATCGTTATTGTAATTTTTGTACGCTGTATGTCAGGCTTTGTTCATCTGGTGAAACCCTATTCATTTCATTCCTCTGTCTATCTGTTTGTCCGTCACAGAGTTCGTTCTCAGAAACTGTATAAGTTAGAGACTTGAAATTTTGCATACTTGTACCTGAATATCCAAAATCAAAAATTTTTAAAAGGTCTTATATTAATTTAATGACATTTGACCAGCTTTGTTATTTAGATTTTTAAAACATAATCTTTAGTCTTTTTCGCCAGTTGTCATGTGACCCAAAATCACTCATAACTCGATAAGTAATTTATTTACCAAAAATTTAAAACTCATTTTGATTTCAAATCACTTGGTCAACCCTGTCAATTTTGTGCCTTTACGTTAAAAAATGAGGTGGTAAATGTGTCAAAATTTCATACTTGTTGACTTGAAAATCGCCTTAAGTAATAAAATTTGCATTAAAAAATAATAATAAGGATTAAAATAAAATAAGCTTGTAAACATTAAAACAATGGATGAAATACAAGTAAAGGATATCTTTGTGTATTAAAAAAAAAAAAAAAAGTGGATGGGTTTTATTTTTGCTATAACAAAGGAGGGAAGGAGAGGTATGACACACTTCAAATTCTTAGAAATTCTAGAATATGCATTAAATTTGCATAATTTATTATTTTTTCACCTTTAAAATGAATATTTAAAAGAAAAAATGTATTTTCCATCATTTATTTACATATATAAAAGTGGGTTTTTTTTATCTCTGTTTTCAAAAGGTCACAAACTGAACCAAACATAATATAATCAGCTGAAAATGGTGCATTTTATTCACATATTAATGGTTTAACATAAAAACATCTAAAAACTGATGTACATCATTGTTAACATGTCATATTAGAACAAGAAAAACTGAGAAAATTAAGCTCTTTTTTGACTGGAATTGTGTATTATTAGTTTATTTTTTAAAAAACTAAATAAACATTTCGTAAGTAATTTTAAATAATTTTATTATTGTAAATGGCATATAGAAACAGGACAATAAGAAAATTTTACTTCAGTGATTTTTTTTAAAGAAAATCTAGGGTGGGTTTTTTTTAGGATACATTTTCCTGTGGGTTTTTTTTAGAGGACAGCACTATAATTGTTTTGTACACACAGGAGGTAAACGCAGGGATCGATCCAGGCAAAATTTGAGGGTTTTTTTAGGGCCCTTTCACAAAAGTCTATTTAATAAAATAGGCCCCATCACAAAAATAAATATTATAAAATGAGCCCCTTCACAAAAATAAATTTAATAAAATGGGCTCCTTCACAAAAATAAATTTAATAAAATGGGCCGCTTCACAAAAATAAATTTAATAAAATGGGCCCATCCTCAAAATTCCTTTTAATAAAATAGGCCCACTTCATAACATCTTTTGCATATAAACTATTTTAAATATGTAATTAGTAAATAAAACCAGGTAATGCGAAACAAAAACCTTAACTGAAATTTAAAGAAGTTTCTGTTAATAAATTCTTGATCCGAATTTGAGTTACTGGATTTCAACTATAGTTACAAAATATTACTTTTCACAAAAATAACTTTTAATTTTCACATAATGGAACCCAAGAATAAAAACCTGCATCGACCCCTGTTTGTTAAAGGCCCCAAGAATATATAATTTTTAATGATGTTATGCACTATAGAACAATATTATTGCTCTAAATTTGTCTTTAAATGTTTTTTTGTGAAAAAATTACTTTATTTAAAATAATTATACACATGTAAAGAATTTTAAAATTATTTTTCCCATATTTCATATTCTGTATTATAAATTATTCTACAATATATAATTTTTTTAAAATTAATTTTATGAGTCGAATATTGCAGCTAGTGACATTAAACCCTGCTAAAAGATTTGCCAGAGATATTACACCTCCACTGAGTATTAATCAAGCATCTATGTTCCTAAAAAGATTATAGCTGCTTGATTTTTAAAGAAACCAAATTACTTACTCATAAAATGATATTCCAATACAGTGATCTGCTTAGAAAGAACTTAGGTCCTTTAAAGGACCCTTCACAAACGTTTTCCCCTCAAAACAAGGGCCCTTCACAAAACGTTTCCACCTCCAAACTGAGCTTTTTACGAGTTTAATTATCAAGAAGTAATTTAATCCTTCTATCACTTTTATGCATAATGGAAATATATGCATATATCTTCTTAAAAGTATAAACAAGAAACTGCACATAACTTTCCCAAAAATAAAAAGACGTATTAATGAAAATATCAAAAAATAAAATAGTTCTCTCTAGGATGTATTTGAAAAGTGAAGTGTCACGCCGTTTTTAAAACTGAGAGATTTGTATCGCTATTATTTTAAAAAATAGTAAAAATTCATCTTTAGTCATACACGAAGATTTCTTGTAAAACATTATTTCCATACCACAGTATTTCTATACGTGGCGATCTGGTTTATCGAAAGTGGTTAGTATCGCATGAATGGCTGAATACAAAGTACCAAGCTATAATATTAAAATAAGTATAATACAAGGCTCACTTATACCCCTCTTACGGCTATATATATATCCATTTAAAAATTAATTAAAATGTGACTAATATACAGATAAAAAGAGCCCTGCAAAAAGGAAAAATAGAATAACAAAACGACAGCGTAACGACTGCTCCCGCTTATTTTCCGAGTGGCGGAAAAGTAAACATGCTTTCTGTGTGTTGAGTTGATAACTTCCTTCTCATTCTCCCATGACATGGAGTCAGAAATACAGCTACATGAGGGCTGCTGTCATCTCGAGGGCCCGGGTTCGAGTCCCTGGGTAAGACATGGATGTAATTGTGTATGTCCCATTGTAGTTATATAATATATGTAATGAAAAATAAAAATTGTTGTGACTTGTTGTTGTTTCTATGTATAATAAGGATCATTCGAGGCGACAGCCATTGTAGCTATAGGCCCCAAAGCATTCTCCACCTCGGTGGACTTCAAATGTTAAATTACAGCTACATGATCAAAAATCAAATGTTGCAACGAAAACTTTGTTTTTGAAGAAGTAACTTTTCTAAAGACTGGAATTCACGCCTGATAGAGGATAAGGGCAAATTATGCATGTAATAACCCCACCTATATTTTTCAGCTTTAATCGTGGACGCTACCAAAATGAGGAAAGGGGGGGGGGGGACCCTGCCCCTTCCCTAGATTTTAAAATTTAAGTAACTAGATATTTCTTTTTGTTATGTTTTCAAAAACAATATAAAATGTATTATTTTCGAGTAACTAAATTAAAAGAGCCTCTTTTCTTTAATGTCAGTTGTGCAAAATTCTTAGTTTCTTTTTTAAAGAGGTGCTGTTTGTGTTGTTTTATGATGGCCAATTGTCTACACTTGGGATATTGGGCCGAAGGGGGGTTGCCTGGGGTCTTTCAAAGGGAAGCTAATCCGTATTTAAGCAAAGAAATCCAAGGTTCGAAGAAAACCACGAAAAAAACTCCGAACGACTAGGCCGACGGGCGCGATTGGGTTCGAACCCAGCATCTCCCGTCTACTAGCTTTGAGAGCAGAACCTCTCGGCCACTGGTGGGGTGGTTTTGAAGAGGAACTAAGGATTTTGAGCTAGGACGACAGGAGTGGCATGGTGGAAGTGGGGGGGGGGGAGCGGAGTGCATTGTATCCCTTCCTGCATTTTGAAATTTAATTAACTAAAATTTCTTTCTTTTTTTTGTCTGATTTAGAAGAGCACAGTAAAATATATTCTTTTCGAAAAACTTAAAATGAAAAACTAAATAAGATATTTTTAGAAAAGGGAGAAGGGAAATTGAGGGCCCTCGTTAGATTTTGAAATTTGACTAAAATATTTTTTGTGCGTGTTTGAATACGATTTTAAATATTAATGAAAGGGACTTTGAAATAATTTGGAGATTTTTTTTTTTTTTTTTTTTTTTTTTTTTTTTTGGTACGTGTTAGACTTCGAAGGGTTATATTTTTACTGGTGGTAATTTAAGAGAAATTTATGACAAATTTTAGGATAAAAAGGGGACTTTGAAATACTTTCGTGATTATTTTTTTTCGTTTTAGGGGGAATATTTTGAGATTGAAATTTTTGAGCTTGTTAGAGTTAGAGGTGAAATTGTTACTGGTTATAATATTAGAAAAAATTGTGGCAAATTTAAGGTCAAAAAGGGCTTCGAAAAAATTTCGTGATTTGTTTTTCTTTTTAGGGGAATTTTCGGAGATTGAAATTTTTGAGCGTGTTAGAGGTGAAATTGTTGCTCGTAATAACTTCATAAATGGGGTAATTAAAAATTTTAACTAGTAGACTCTTCAAAATAATTTCGAGATTTTTCTTTCTTTTTGAAGGGATTTGTAGGGAATTAAAAAATACTGTTTTAAATGGTAATTAAAAATCTCAACGAGGGGGACTTTTATTTCTAGAATGGGATTTTTATATCGCTATTTAAAATGGTAATTTTAAATATTAATTAGAAATTTTAACGAGGGGGAGTTAAGAATTTTTGACTGAACCGGAGGAAGACGTTAGATTTCCGGGAATTATCTAATATATTAATTTCGAAATAAATTAAAAATATTAATGAGGAAATGCGGGCATATCAAAATCTTAGATACCATAATGTGCAATAATAAAACCTTTAAGTAAAACCTTCATGTTACCTGGTAAAGAAACAATTTTCATTTTCCTTCAACATACCTCATGTGATTTCACGAAAATCTTCTACGTCATTGAAGGTAATTTGGAGGTTAAAACTTACAGAAATAAACCTGTATGAAATCTTTTAAAAAGAGGTATATTTCTCTTAAGATAACCTTTAGTTTTCATTTGCCTTAAAGATACCCGTTGAAACCTTCAAAATGGCTGCAAAATCTCAAAATTTTTAAAGGTTTTTCTCTGATTTTTTTACCTGGGATATCGTTCAAAAGGCCTTTGACCACTTATTCATGTTATGCACCTCTAATGCCCCTGCCCCCTACTTTGCTCCCCCGGGGGGCACTTTTCTAAATTTTGCTGACACATCATGTGACATATCGTTCGAAAGTCCTGTTACCACTTATTCATGTTACGCACCTCCGGTGCTTCCCCCCCCACCCCGGGACACTTTTCTAAATTTTGCTGACACCCCTCATGTGATATATCTTTCAAAAGGCATGTGACCACTTATTCATGTTATGCACATTCAATGCCCCTCCCCCCACTTTGCTGCATTGAAGGGGCACTTTTCTAAATTTTGCCAACACTGTTCATGCAATTTATTATAAGCATAGTTGATTTCCAGAAACGATCCTATACAAAGCCATGACATGATACCCCCAAAAGCTAATGTTAAATCAACCAACTTCACAAATTTTTAATTCCATTTGAGTATTTGAAGTTTTTTTTATTAATATGTATATATGTTTTATTAATATGTTTAGTTTATTAATATGTATCAAATCAATGTCGAACTGGATATGTAATCATTATTATGTATTGATCTGATGCGAATTTGCACAGAAGGCTGTCCGCATGCAGGTGCAACGATATAATGTAAAGAGAAGATACAGCTTTTATACCTAAAGGAAAACTGCAGATATTTCTGCCAAAATCGGTGAAGGGAAATAACAGGTTTTTTACCTGAAGGAAAACAGCAGGTATTTGGAACTCAGAAGGTTAAGGGAAAATACATGTTTTTTACCTAAAGGTAAGCTGAAGGTAATTTTAGTTCCAAATACCTTCAGTTTCCCTGAAGATTTTTTTTTAAGGTTTCTTGCTGACTTTTTTACCTGGGAATTAATATTTTTCAACTATTTTTACTTTACTTTCTACAGAAATGGAGTACTTGAGTTGCCAAAATTAAACAAATGGCGCTAAAAACTACAAACAAAATTAATATCTCAAAAATAAATTGAGATTTAGTTTTCAAACAAATTGCATTAAAAAGTACTTTTTTTTCTAATAAGACGGTAAAAAAATTGAAAATATGTGGTGCTTAGAAATTTAGATAATTGCAATAGAGTATTTAACAGTACAATCATACACCTGCTTTGTTTTAAGGCTGGCTTATACAACGGAACGTTATTTTTTGGAGACGACATTTTAATTGCTGGGCGAACGAAATAGTATATTGGGAACTAATAAAAATATCTGCAAACAACATTAATCAAGCCCGAATATAATCTCATTTATTACATCAAACATATATAAACGAGTTTGAAATTGCACGTCAAACGTGGCAAATGAGGTGAGTTCGTACTATAACTAGTTTTATAAATTTTTTTGTACCGCATATTGTACTGAATATATATTTTAGTGCGCTTCATAAATGCATTTCAATTTCATTCTGTTCGAAAGGCTGTAACATCAATGTGTGTGACTCAAGAATCTCCACACAAGACTGACTACTTACTGTCACTTCAGCTTCTCCCTTCAAAAAAAAAAAAAAAAAAAAAAAAAAAAAAAAAAAAAAAAAATGGCGTCCTTCCTTGTAAAATGAAGGACGATTTTCACCTCTAAAATTAAAGACAATGGACCTTATGCAAGTGACGTCAGACGCCGGTAGCTGGCGGTATGTTGATCTGTTAATCTAGCCACTGTACCTCTGGAATGCCAGTATGCGCAGGCGCAAACCCGCTGGTAGACGGCTTTAGCCTTGACCCAGGTTGAGTGCAAACATTTTAAATGAAAATTTGTAAACTTAAGGAATTTTCTCGCATACAGAACAACATTTTGAATTTATATTACAATATATTAAGTATATGCTGCCACAACAAAGAATTTTTTGCGGTATTTTTAACAAACAAACGTTAATAACTCACACTCCATACACTGCTATGCTAAATGCCGCTCGAAATACCGCCAGCAGACGAATTTTAGCCTCGACCCTAGCGTGCATAAGGTCCATTCAACTGCACTTTTACCGACACTCACGTTAACTGACCAGCCATCCTAGAATATCCTCTTTGTTCGTCCTTCTTTCTTCTCTTTATCTGGCTCGCAGTCGTATTCACATTCCGAAGTAGAAAAAGGTAGTATTCTGGTATTTCCGTTTAGACAATACAGCGTTTGATACAACAGAGATAGGAATATAATAATCCCATTCTAATCCTCAAGATAAGAAAAAATATTTACCTAACGCTTCAAGGGATATACATATAAATAAAAAAAATAAAATTAATTAACAGTAATCTTCATTAAGCACACGTTCATTAACGTCACAGACCTGACAATCTCAACAAGTTTTTATTATTTATTTCAATTTCAAGTTACACAATCAAAATCAACCTCGAAAATATTGCTTATAGGGTTGAAATGAGAAATTCGAAAACTTCGCCTCAAATATTAAGATAATATTAATGAAATGGCTAAAACTTGGCATTAATGACATCTAAGACGAAAATTAAATAAGATATATCAATAAAAACTCATTATTTTAACAAGACAGAAAGGGCATTTCAAAGAAGAAATGAATAGACTAAACCGAAATTTTAATGAAACAACCTTGCAGCTATATCTGCTTTTCAGTTTTTGTCCGAAAAATTAATCAGTAACATTTTAATCATACAATATGTGGAATTTTTTACAATGAAACGTAATAAAAAAAAGTTTAAGTATTAATGTATCCCACTAAGATCTTTATTAATTTTGCTGAAAGAATGATTTAAGTAAATATTTAAATAGGAAAATAAATTTGATTTTACTGCTTATTAAAAAGATGATTGTTTATTGCTTATAATTTTTCTAATTATCTTTGTTTCTCAAAGGTAACGTTTTACTGATGAAGTTAATTTAATATTTTTTAATTGTTTTATATTTAATGATATGTGTAATGATATGTAAAAAACCTTGAAATTTATTGAAATAATGTCTTTGATATCTGCATTGTTAATTACAAATAAAATAAAATGGCTTAGAAAATTGATCGTAAAACATGGTTCGTACGGATACTGTAATTTCTCTAGGAAAACTACAAGTATATTTTTATAGAAAACGAAATCTAGGCTAAACGCGCTGAACATTGCTGAACGGTGAAGCAGCGGTTGAGGGGTTGCCTAGTTGGCAAGCAACTTAACATCGAGTCTGTTGAATGTGATGTCTTTTATTATAATTAAGAGCTATTGGGAAAAGAAAAGGTGTAGTTGTTTTAAACTACTAAAATATTAAGGATAAGTTAAAGATAGTTGCAGGCATATGAGCTTTTAAAAATTGGAAAAATAAAGTAAAGTACTTTAAAAGATAAAATTTAAATTATAATTTAATATAAGTATAGCTGTGGTTAAAAATTACTATAAAGAGAAAAAAGAAGTGAAAATAAAAATAAAAGTTAGCACTAGTTCAAGTAACTCTCACATAGCAAGAGCAGGAAAAGTGGTTACGAAGGGCGGCAAGTCTTTCTACACAAAAAAAAGGCACTAATCAGAGCAATATTTATATATATATATTATATATACAGGGTTTTTTTTTTTTTTTTTTTTTAAGAAAAAGAAAAAAACAATGAGAATAATATGAAAAAATTGACAAGAGCAATCTGGTGCGGTGAACACAAAGCTCACGGGGAATCCATTATAGTGGAATATTTTGGGCGCTTTCGATGTTGGGGCTCGGGGCTCGAAGGCGTCGTAGTCAGGTAGCTTTGCCCAAAGCCGCCTCAAGACTACAAGCCAAAACACAAGGTTTCGTGACGTCACGACGCGGGGCTTAGATCAGCCGTGGAGAGCACATGCGTTATTAAAACATATTAATTCTTTCCTCTATATTTCAACTTATTATCACAGCATATAGGAAAAAAAATAAAAACTTATAGTTTAAAGACGCTAATTAAGTGCTTTTTAATCAATTTCGATCACTCGAAACAATAATAATAACGATAACACAAAAACAATATTTATGAAATAATACCAATGTGTCAATGAAAATGTGCATCAGAATTAAAGTTACATTAAAGAAAATTCGTTCGTTAATGAAAAGAAAATCCCAAGTATTAAATTTATTTTAGTAGACAGTTTCTATTATTTATTCTACTTTGAAATTTAGAAACAATATCAATTATCTATTTGGTATATATTCAAAAACAAGACATTATACATTATTACATACATATATATATATATATATGTAAATATAAATTTGTAGTTTAAACACATAAATCGAATTACTTTGCTTTCAGTTATTTCAAAATAAATAAATAACAATAAGTGTGCCAATCAAAACCCACATTTAAAAATTAAATTAAAGTGGAAGAAAAGTGAATGTTAAATGAAAACAAATTCAAGTTGTGTTATATTTTTATTTTAATCGGGCTTGAAATTATACAGTAAATATCCTATTAAATATTAAGTGATTTGAAACCTGCATATAATAAATAGTAAAATTAAAGTATACATGAAATTAAGTATTCTTATAAATAAATTTTCGTACTGTAAACTTTACTTATCAGAAATGGGTAATTTTCACATAAAATCCATTAAATTAAAAACCACAAAACTGTCATAATACTAAAACAACACAAGTTCATGAAACAGAAAATTATTATTTAGTTTTGTATTTGTTTGATATATTATGTAAGGTATAAGCAATAGATTTTTAAAAAGTGTATTGACATATGAAGAAAAAAATAAAAGAAAGAAAGAAAAGACTTTCATCAATTGGAATTAAATATTCCTAATTTATGTTCATTTTCCTCGAATGTTTAGATAATAGCTGATTAAAAAAAAAAAAAAAAAAAAAAAAAAAAAAAAAAAAAACCTTCCACAAATATAAATATTTCATTTCCAAAATAATGTTGTGTGGGTTCTTAAATGTTTGTTCACATCTTTTAAGCTTAAAATAATCAATTTTTATGAGATGAAAAGTATTTCCTGACTAGATCTAAAAGTAAATTTATAATTATAGAATAATAATTTTATTTATTGTTACTTTTAATTAAACATTAAAATGTATATGAAAACACATAGGATTTTTGCGAAGAAGGTGTGTGTGTGTGTGGGGGGGGGGGGGGGGCAACCAGGGCCGTGCGAAGAGAAAACTGCGCCCGGGGCAGCGTGTCAATTTGCCCCCCCCCCCCTCCTTCAAAATTGATAAAGGGCATAAACAGAAATAAATTATATTGAATAAATATTTTGCACTTATTTTAGAACTTTAAAAGATTTAATTTTAATTCAGAAATTCCAAACAACTAAATAACAGAAAAGAAAATTGCACTTATTTGTTAATGAGATCATGATGCTTTGCGACAGATTTTTTTTTTAAACCTTTCTCACATATTTTTCTAGCCATTTTTAGTTCTTGTTAGTCTTTAAGCTGCAGAAAATGGGTAAAAATCGCTAACAACTAGATTGGAAACAAGCGGTCCCTTCAACCAATTAGTATACTAAAAAAGCAAAAGAAACAAAAAACCTTCAGAACATAATGTAAAAGATAAAAATAAATTATAATTTCAGTACATTAATTAAGAAAGATAACTGAAGCAATGTTTTAATTAATATAAAATATAATATCAGGCAAATACATTTACTTCCATTTTATTTTTCTTGCATTTAGGGTAACAAAATCGTTTATTATTTTATGTGTAAAGATTGTGACACACTGAATTTTATAGAAAGTAAATTCAGGTTGCTTAATCTCTCGACTCATAGTAGATCTTAAGTAGTTTTTTACTATTTTATTGTTATTGGAATACTTATAAATTATGTACGCTGTCTCCCTCTTTTTATAATTCCTTGTTTTCCCAAAGTTAAAATTATGGAGCAACTAAAGGATTTCTAAATGATCCATTTTATAAAAGTTCTTATCTAATGGTGGAAATAAGGTTTTTGCATTTAAAACTTCGCTTAACAATTCAAGTCCATTCAAGTCAGCAATAAAGGGCAAGATCCAGGCAATATTAACAGATTTTCGATAACTGATTTTAGATTCGCAACCAGCCAGAAACTCAAATTCTTGTTTTACATTTCTCAGTTTCTCAAACCCCCAGTTCAGTTGCACGGTTATAGTGTCTCTACGTAACACGAAATCCTTCACATTCATATAAATTTCCACTTTCATCAGAAGCTTCGTAGTCAAATTGTTCTGCGAATTTTACGTTTTCTGTTTTGTTCAAAAAAGGACTCGGAACAGATGTGTTATTATCCCACCCTCCGCCATCTTGGATTTTTTTTGGTGAGAAAACCCCTTTCTCGCCAAGTGCAAAATGTCGCCAAGTAGCGATGTACTAAAAGCAATATTTCTGGAAAAAATAAACATATAAAAATATTAGATTTTCAAGATTACTTACCTTTTTCGTTTCTTTTTTTACACTTGAAATACACACTTTAAAGAAAGAAATTCCGAAAAAATTCCAAAATAAAATTCTGGATTATAATAAGTTCTATTTCCAACTTGAAATACACACTTTAAAGAAACAAATTCCAAAATAAAATTCTGGATTATAATAAGTTCTATTTCCAACTTGAAATACACACTTTAAAGAAACAAATTACGAAAAAATTATAACTCTGGATTATAATAAACTAAATTTCCGATACCAGGTTGTATCTCGCGATTACGTAAAATAGGAAAAAAATACAAAAATAAAATTTCCTCTGGATTAAAAATACAAAAACAAGATTCTCTCTATTAAAAATACACAAAAAATATTCATTTACTAACTTCCGTCGAATAATCCTCCCACTTAATCACTCTAACAATTTCCAAAAATTTGTTGAAAACTGGTATTTTTTCATCATAACATGCTCTATCAAAAAGAAACATTGCCAAATAGAACGAAAAATCTGTTTGCCGGTTATACCATCCACAACTCTCCTATTACGACAAACCCACGTGCAACCGTCAGATAGTTGCGTTCTTTTTCTAATTAACATATCGCCGCTACATTTACTACAACACATACTAGATTTCAATAACCCAATCTCTTTTAAAAAACTAAAAAACACTGCTCTGTCGCGTATTAGCTCCAATACAAAAAACCTACTACCATCCCCCTCATTTCCTAAAATTGCCCGATTCCCTGACGTGCGGAAAAAGCCGCCTTTTTCTTTTATAATGCTCTGATATTTTGAAATAACATCTCCTACGGCAGACGGTACTACCCGTTCTCCTACAGCGCAACTCATAACACCAAACAGAAAAGAAATCCTCAAAATAAAATGAAAATAAAAAGATACAACCTGGTACAGAGTCACGCAACCGACAGCAACAACACCCGAAAGTGAAATGAATCTTCCCGCAAAAGAGTACGCTCACGCGGCGTAAAAAATGGGGTTACCATAATAAGTTACTCGACGCCAATCATCGGAGTTGCCAGAGCGATGAAAACCGCCAAATATCGCCAAATACTCAACACCGGCGGAGGGTGGGATAATAACACATCTTAGCCAAGGACTCTACATTTACAGACATAACCAAATCTTCGCTTTCTTATTCAAAAATTTCCTCTCTTATTTTTGAAATGTGTTTTTTAGTGTTTCAGTCAGTTTGCTGGCGATCGAAACATTGACAGTTTCTTTTCTTCTTCTTTTTTTTTTTTTTCGTGAGAATAATATTAACTTTTTCTATTTCATTTAAAATGCTGTGTCAAACTAGTAGGTCGTAAATAAAGGGAAATTTCTTTATTTGCTTTATTAAGCTTTTTGCTCCTGAGTAAGTTTACTGATTTTACTTCATTT
This sequence comes from Maratus speciosus, assembly GCA_963932465.1. Classification (NCBI taxonomy): domain Eukaryota; kingdom Metazoa; phylum Arthropoda; class Arachnida; order Araneae; family Salticidae; genus Maratus; species Maratus speciosus. Next base: position 153,865,261 of record OZ010786.1, read on the forward strand.
CTATAAGGTCTCCCAGAGCTTTTAAAATCTGTGGCAATTGATTGTAAACTGTGCAGATATAGCTTTATTTTCTCATTACCATAGAGTATCGCAATGTTTCTTTAAATAAACTGATAAGTGGGACATAAGTATATCCCATCTTTCAGTAGAAGAGAAGAAAAAACAAACACATTTTATGCAGTTCCGGACATTTTTGGACATACACCAGCAGCACGAACTCAAAGTTTAGAGAATGTGCAGAACATGGTAAAAAATAGACGAATTTATTTACTTCGACGATTCGAGCTTACACAACATTATATTGGGAAGCCATATTTGCACCATATTACAACATTGAGCTCTGAAGGATTGATATTGGTATTGTTTATGACGGCCGATTATCTACAAGTTGGATATAGTAGGCTGGAGTAGGATGGGAGTGTCCTCTGTAAGGTCTTTCTAAGGGAACCTAACCCGTATTAACGCAAGGTTCGAAGAAAACTACGGACAATTTCGAACGATTAGGCTGACGTGCGCGATTGGGTCGCACTCAGCACCTCCCGTATGCCGTCTTTGAGAACAGAACCCCTCGTGCAGCTGTGAATCTCGAGATTGTCGGACATTAGCTTATCTTAAATTTCTTATGCTAATTTTTTTCCTTTTTTTTTCTTTTTTTTTTTACTTGATGTAGTCAAGAAACCTTTCCACGAATGAAAATTTTCAATTTTCGGTATCGTATAATTTGCGTCATTTGTTATTTGTGAGGTGTACTGGATTCCTAAACTGGACTGTGTTTAAAATTCAGTAACCTGCAAATGGTTACAATTATTAAAAGAAATTCTTGCAGGAGAGTTATGTAAGATATTATAAGTATTTTTACTGCAGTTCTCGGTTTTAGTTCCAAATAGCAGAGATAGATGGCAAGGAATAAGCACTCAATGGAGGTCTAAACTGAAATCCCCTAGCATCATGCGAAGGAAGAAGGTTAAATATATAGAATAGGCCTCTAAAAATAAGATTGTATTGGAGAATGAGACCCACTCCATACATTTAGCCTCCTCTTTTCGCATCAGTGTTGGGCGATTTCGGTTTTGGCCTTGATTGAGCACCTATGGCGCTACATGTTGTCTTTATAGTGCTTGTGTGGTTATACATTGCTGGCATAATTGTCAATTCAGTATAAACTTGATTGATTTTCACGAATATGGTTTAATAAAGTAAACAGCTGTAACCTGAATTAACTATAAAGCTGTTTAATTCTTCAACAAATCATCGATATTTATGTTGTAATGTGAAATTGTAAAACTGCAGTATAAGAATTGAAAAAGTCATTTGTAACGCGAGCAGCTAGTGGATTTGGTCTGCCCCTCGGCATTGCACTATCACTCTAAAGCGTAAGCTGAGTTCCCGAGGTGGTCATCGCTGCTTGCAGCGCCATCTATAGTTTCTATTTGGAACTAAAGTCGGAAATCGAGGTAAAAAAATACTGACATTTTACATTACCTTCCCGCATTTTTTTTTTTTTTTTTTTAATAGCTGTCACCATTTACAGGTTATTGAATTTTAAAAACAGTCAGTCCATTTTAGAACACTCGGTATATGGAGTGCGATCGAACGAAATTGAAAAATACCTTGCTCTATTAATTTCTTCTACAACCGTTTTTCTTACTTCATTGACAAGAAAGTTCATAATTTCATCCTGAATATATTTTGCCATTTATCTTTTTCACTTTCAGTAATTTTCACTTTAGCTTTTTTCAAATTTGCTTCGATTATATGATTTAATTTTAAACGTCTCTCAAGTTTCTTTTAGCGAATGCATGCATTCCTGTGTTCTAGAGCATTTTTATGCTCAGGAATTTTAGGATTTAATTTCTTCCACATGAAAAACCCACAATATGGATTGGCTAACTTTGGAGGGCGATCATGATAATTGGTGAATAATAAAAAGAGAAAACAAAATATAGTGATTCCCTTAATTAAGTTATCAAACAAGCAGCAATCACCATTAATAATTTCTCGACTAGGTATAATTTTCTTGAACGTTAGTTTGGAAAATTGTAGTCCTTATGCAATCACAGATTTCATGTAATCAGCATTTTCATCCTGTGCTGGACCTTTTTTTAACAGCAAAGTAATGACCGAATGACTATAAGAATGATCCCATAGTGGAATCAGAATAGGTTAGCAATTCATATTCACTGAGTGCGGCAGGTGGCAGAAACTTTCGTATACGATGTAAAGGGCCCGCAGAGTGCAAAAGTTTAAGAAACACTGCAATAAAATATCACAAAAGCATATTATAAAATCATCAGATCTAAAGAGCTCAATGAAAAGTAAATGTGAACAACGCAATAATTTTGAAATGAAAAATGTACATACTTCCACTGGGAAAAATATTCCCGATATGTAAATATATACATTTAGTTTTACAAAAATATAGAATATCGAAGAGTGAAAAAAAAAATTCCAATAAAAATGATCGACGACAATTAAAAAAAAAAAAAAAAAAAAAAAAAAACGGAAATTGGTAGTGCAAATCTGGCGCCCCTAAATTTCTGCGCCCGGGGCGACCGCCCCCTTCGCCCCCCCCTTTCGCACGGTGCTGGGGGCAACTACTGTTTTGCATAAGGGTACTAACAACCCTTCCTCTAGTCTTGTAAATAAATTGTTTACATTTGTGGCAAAAATTGGGAGATTCAAAAACATTATCCCCATAGCTCTATTTACGCAGTACATAAGCATTTATAATTTAACAAAAAATTATGAAAAGAATTTTTATTAAGATAGCAAACGTTTAAGATTAAAAAACAACAATAAATTGATACATGTATATCGATCGGGGTTTGCTTTAAAAGAAGTAAACAACATAAAAATGCTATGTATTCACAGCGACTTTTATGAAAATTTCTGAACACATTAGAAAGAGAGGATGGTGTGACAAAATACAAATTAAATGATATAAGTCTTGACACGATTTAGGGATGTTTGCCATTTTAAATTATTGGTCTATGTGGAACGAAACAGAACTACAATAATATAGTTTCGTTTTGAGACATGGTACTATTGATAGAATCGTACTAGGATTTGCTAGTTAATTTATTTCAAAGAAATTAAAAATAAAAGATTTTGAACACAAGAAATAAAAATTGTGCTGATAGCATATAAATATAATTTGAAAATAAAACTTACCTTGAAAAGAATGTGTTATCAGGCTGAGCAAAACACACGTGCACGTAAAATAGAAAGATACAAAATTCAAATGTTCGGGGCTGGCGCGTTGGCAGTTAGCCAGCCCCGGGCGGTGACGTCACACGTAGGGGGATGAAGGGCGTGTCTGGCTTGTAGTCTTGAGGCAGCTTTGCTTTGCCACGATATCATTGGGAAGGTCGTATAATGCTAAGTAAAATTTTTTCGCAAGGTCTTTTATTCTTTTTCTAAGGGTGACTGTATTGAGGTCCCGACGGACGGTGAAATTGCGCAGGTATCTGGAGGCGCCACGGACGATTCGAAGGTTTTTATTATGCAGTTTGCTAAGATTGTCCATGGTGGATTTGCAGGTGAAGCCCCAGACCGGACTGGCATAAGTGATGATTGGGCGAATGCAAGAATTATAAAGAAGGAGTTTATTATAGACAGATAGGGTGTTACTGTTAATGAGAGGTTTAAGTGCAAGAGAAGCTCCAACGACTTTCTCCCTGATGGAGAGAATATGAGGGCTAAACGCGCAAAATTTCGCTTTCTTTTAAGAAGACATTTTCTATAAGATAATACTGGTGCCGAAAAATTTTCTGGTCTGCAAAATTCAAGGAGGCGTACGAACCATGTAAAAATGGTGTATATCGTAAAACTACGGTGCGCCACAATACCACTATGTTCAGCTGCAATTACTTTTGTTACAATCTTTACAGAAATTTTAAAATAGTGAAGGCTGATTGACGGTTAAAGAAATAGCTCGCTAAAATGTGATATGTTTAAGTGTTTTATACTATAAATATGTATTTGTTGTTGTTAAAATTCCAAGCTAAGTGTAATGCTTTCATCGATCAAACCTAAAATCCCCCTCTCTGTATGGAATGCATTCGTATTTTCTGAATTTCTGATCAGAAAATTAAATTAAAATTTTTGCTACTTTTTTCTGTAAACTCTTTTTAAAAGGTGTTTCTTTACTTTTCGCTTAGCAAAATATTTTTGGTTTCTATTTTACTTTGAAATATCTTTTTTTTTTACAATATTTGTCGGATTAGAGATTGGGGTTTAGCAATTCGTGTAAAAAATGACAAGCAATTTATACTCACCAAAAAGTCACTTCTAGGCGTGCATTTTATTCAAAGGGATAAATTAATTTAAAAGTAAATATCATAGATTAATAATTTCCCATGGAAAAAATGCAGTATTTCTTATTACTATAAATTAAAAGAGAAGTTTAAAGGATAGGATTTTCATAGCTAGAAAACTGCAAGCACAAGAGAGCAACAAATCTAGTGGGGAGGGGGGGGGGGGATAACGAGCAATCAGCTGGAAACTCAATGGTTGAAAGAAGGTAGGCACGCAAGTTCAAAGGGCAAGTTCAAAACCCTTCTACGACTGATCAGGATCCTATTGTCGAAAGGCCGTTTGCCGAGCAGGCAAGAAGTCTTTCCTGCTTCCTGCACGACCGCAAGGAGTAAAGTTAAATAGGCGAAAAATAGCTAAGTTATGGTTAGGAGCACAGAAATAGTTAGGACCCTTTGGCTTCGTTCCAATTTTGCCAGGTAACAATATTTTAAATAATCGTAACTTCTGAATGATATTCTTTTCATATATAAATCAACAAGTTCTCTATTTGCTCATCTATACCTTCAGAACTGCAACACTTTTATGTAGTACATTTGCTTCATTCCGAAGCTCACATTATATTCTTAAACACACGTTATGTTCTGGTGGTTCAATCATAAACACAATGAATTGATCTCACTTCATTTCACTTCACTAGTGGGGATGTCATCCAACAGCGACACCTGCTTTTTAGCTCACAGGCTATCAAAGCCTGAGAGCTTATGTGCCCGCCGGTTCTGTATGTACGTACGTATGTACGTACGTAACGCGATAACTCTTGATAGAAATATCCTATTTGCTTCAATTTTTTTTTCTAGTTTCGTTCTGATAAGGCGCTTCCCTGATTAGTTTTGGGGGTTCATTGGTTAAAAATAAAGGGGGAAAAGGGGGGTTAGTCCAACCTCCCCCCCCCCCTTAATTCAGATAAATGGGTTTTTCATGCAGAATTATTCGATTTGCTCCGAATTTGGTATACCGGCTTATTATGTTAAGGAACTTCCCTGATTAGTTTTGGGGGTCCATTGGTTAAGGATAAAGGGGGAAAAGGGGGGTTAGTCCACCCCCCTTAATTCAGATAAATGGGTTTTTCATGCAGAATTATTCGATTTGCTCCGAAGTTGGTATACCGGCTTATTATGTTAAGGAACTTCCCTGATTAGTTTTGGGGGTTCATTGGTTAAGGATAATGGGGGAAAAGGGGGGCTAGTCCACCCCCCCCCTTAATTTAGATAAATGGGTTTTTCATGCAGGATTATTCGATTTGCTCCAAATTTGGTATACAGGTTTATTATGTTAAGGAGCTTCCCTGCGTAGTTTTGGGGATTCATTGGTTAAGGATAAAGGGGGCTAATCCCCCTTCACTTATTTTTTGAGGGGCATTATTCTTTAAAATACGAGTATAATATACAGTTAGTGCGAAGAGCCTGTGAGCTCAATGCCATCAGTTTAGCTGGGCACTTTTCTTTTTTATTATTTTCTCATTTTAATTACGTTTTCGACGCACAAAACTTCTACTCTTCGGCCGAAGTTCGTCCAGGGCTATTTGTTGCTTGGGGAAATCCTCATTTTTGCAATAAAAGGTACTTAAAAAAATTCCAAAAATCGCCGTATGAACTCCGAAAAAAATTATTGTAAAGAGGACAAAAATTACTATACTAGTATACTCTAATGATTGAATTTGGATTGTTTTTATGACTAGTTCAAAATTTCCGGCAAACTTGAAAAATCGAAAAAAAAAAGCAATATTTTGTCTTCATCATAAAATAACAAAAAAAAAAAAAACCTGATTTCAGAAAACGAAAAATGGCTTTCGACGTGCAAAATTTCAGACATACAAGTACCTTCATACAAAAAACCTGTAATTCAACGCACAGCCGCAGTCCCCGGAAGAGACGGTCCACGGTACTCCTCCGATCTCGGTTGATTTTCTGCCTATCTTGATCACATGGCGATTCGACAACAGGTGGAAACAAGTCTATCTTGATCATGTGACAGCCAAGAAGTGCGGATGTATCATTGACTTTCCTCTTTCGCTGACTGCCAAAAGCAACGATCTCTTCGAAAAAGTGCACACAGATACCCAAACCCTTGTAAGTACTTTTCCAGTACATCAGCCTTGGCAAGATAGAAAATTCTTGGCGAGATAAGGTAATTTGGCAATATATTCTTTGACAACCTATTCACTGTTTCATATACCCTAGGATTTTTTTTTTTTTTTTTTTTTTTTTTGTACAGTTTATTTAATATAAAGAAACCATTTATATATTTTTATATACAAATAGAAATAAATTTTATATAAAAACAATAATATATATATATATATATATATATAATGCTAATGTTTTACCTCTATTTAACTTTAAGTCCAATGAGGACAGCATCTCATATACATTATATTATATTCTAAGAGTATAAAGTGCATGTATTAATTATAAATTTTATTCTTGGTTTTATCCTCTCCTACTATATTATTTATATTAAATTTTAAGAACGTTTGTGTACACATTAATTATAATTAATTTCAAAATTTAAATTCTTTTTTATCTTAAATATCTAAGAATTATAATTTTGGTTATTTATTTTATTATCATTATCATTATATTATATTATATATTTAATTTATTAGGATATCATGTAACAGTGATTTAAATATTGATATTTTATAGTATGTTGCATTTAATTATATGCAACATTAATATCATCCGTGTCACATTTTGCATATTATTAATATTTTTAATAAATCATTTACATATTTTTTCATATAATGTTATTAATTTTTTTAAATATTTTTAATTATCATTTATATATCTCTAGAAAGTATATGCTTTAAAGCATCATTCAAAAACAGTTATAAAGATTTAATTAATTATATATTTTATAACGCCGTTCTCTTATTATAAACTAATTACTCTTAACTAAGGAAGAATGCATAACTATAATATTACTTATAGTTTATTATATACATTATATACAAGCCGCTAAAATGCAGCTATTCTCAACAAGTCACATTTTACAACTGCGCAGAAATATTCTGGTAACATGCAATACCTTACAAACAGATTGTGTAGTGCTGCCATCTATTAATACAAATCTCAACTATTATTGAGATATGACACCCCTCCCCTCATAGTTCAAACGAGCTACAGGCAATCTTGTTCTTTGACTTCTTCGAACTGGAGCACTTTTCTGACAGTCCTCGTCATTGTTTTCAGTCAAATTTTCTTTTACAGTTTTATCTGTCGTAACATCATTTTTATTACTTACAACTGTACCTGCCACAATATCATGCGAAGGCTGAGATTGGCTTGGTTCTATATTATTATCATTATTAAGCTGTTCTTTTATTTTTCCATTAATTCCCGAAAAATGGTTTTGGTTAACCCTTTCATACCTATCATAATTACTGTAATTTTTACCGCTATGTCCCATATTTTCAACTTTGTCTGACATTAGTTTATCATTTCGATTTATCTCTATAACTCTCTCTGGTATTTCATCACTTATCTCTTTATTACGTCTCAACTGATCAACGTGACGTTTACACATTACTCCATCACATCTATTTACTAAAACCCATCTACTCCCCAATAATTTCATAATTTTTCCTTTTACCCATTTCTCTCCTTTTCCAAAATTTTTAACAAAAACTAAATCATGAAGTTTATATTTGTGCAGGGGTTGCTGTATTTTAGGTTTTGATGGTAATACCAAGTGAAGGGCTGTTCGAACTGGCCTTCCAAACATTAATTCAGCAGGAGTTTTACCAGTCACTGAATGAGGAGTGGAATAATTTTCTAACAAAAATCGTGAAATTGACAATGTTATGTCACTTTTATCTAGCTTTTTAAGACAATTTTTCACAGTTTGCACATACCTTTCCGCTTGTCCATTCGACGATGGATGATAAGGTGGAACAGGCGTATGCTTAATTCCATTATTTTTAAGAAATTCCTCAAATTCATCACTTGTGAACGCGGGACCATTATCACTGACCAATTCAACAGGTAATCCAAATGTGGCAAAAATTCTCCTTAATACCTTAATTGTAGTTCTACTATCAGACCTGGGTACTACTTCTACCTCCAACCATTTAGTATAAGAATCGACTACTATTAAAAACATTTTACCTTCAAAAGGACCGGCATGATCTATATGGATCCTTTCCCAGAGCAGTTCAGATTTCCATTTCAAGGGTTCCATTTTGGGACAATCCCTCGCAAACATCTGACATCTATTACAAGAATTTACCATTTGTTCAATTTCTTTATCCATATTTGGCCACCAAACTACCCCCCTAGCTTTCGCTTTCATGCTCGATATACCCTGATGTACGGAATGTAGTAATTTTAATATATATTCACGACCTTCCTCTGATGTGATCACTCTATGTCCCCACAATAGACAATTTTCTAGACAGGAAATTTCCTCCCTTCTACGAAAATATGGTTGATATTCTTCTTGTTTAACCTTTCGCGGCCACCCATGTAACACCCAATCTAAAATTTGTTTAGTTACAGGATTTTCAGTTGTCCACTTTGCAATAGTTCTAGAAGTAATAGGCCAATTATCATTATTTGAAACAAACATTATTTCCGCAGGATTACTCACTATATTTACAGTTTCTGGGAGAGGTAATCTACTTAATGCATCCGCATTTTTATTATTTTTACCCTCGCGATACTCAATAGTATAATCATAACCAGCTAACATTAACGACCATCTCAGCATTCTAGGTGATAATGTATCAGGTACCTTTTTAACAGGATCAAATAATCTAATTAAAGGTTTATGATCTGTTATAATTTTAAATTTTTTTCCAGCTAAATATTGGTAAAATTTAGTGACAACCAAACATTATAGATAAAGCTTCTTTATCAATCATTGCATAATTTCTTTTAGTTTTGTTTAAAGTTCTCGAAGCATAAGCAATAGGTTTCTCTTTACCCTCAACAATGTGGCTTAAAACTGACCCTATGCCATATTCAGAAGCATCACAGTTTAAAACTATCTCTTTGTTAACATCATATAATTCTAAAACAGGAGATGTACATAATAACTGTTTCACTTTTTGAAACGCTTTTTCATGCTTTTCTGACCATGTCCAGTTTACATTATTATCTAATAATCTATGTAAAGGTTCTAAAACATCTGAAATATTAGGCAGGAAGTTTCTATAATAAGAAATTAAGCCTAAAAATGAACGCAATTGTGATACATTATTTGGAATAGGAGCATTCAAAATAGCATTAACTTTTTCTGGAATAGATCTAATTCCTTCCTGAGATATTTTATGACCTAAATAAGAAACTTCCGAAACCATAAATTTTAATTTTTCCTTATTTAATCTTATACCAGTCTCAGAAAAGCATTTCAGAACACTTTCAACTCTTTCAGAATGTTCTGATTCATTACCAGCACTAATAATAACGTCATCTAAAAATACACCAACATATTCAAATTTTTTAAAAATATGTTCAATTTTTCTTTGAAACATACCAGGAGCACATTTTACCCCAAATGCTAATCGTAACACATTAAACAAACCTTTATGTGTATTTATAGTCAAAATCTTGCTACTTTCTTTATCTACAGGTTGTTGTAAATAAGCATCTTTTAAATCAAAAACAGTAAAAAATTTACCACCTGATAATTTGGAAAATAATTCTTCCATTCTAGGAAGGGGATAATTATCACTTTCAGTATTAGAATTAACTGTTGCTCTATAATCACCACATATTCTAACAGAACCATTAGGCTTAGGAACAATTACTATAGGACTAGCCCATTCTGAATGATCAACAGGTTTTAAAATACCCTCATTAGTTAATCGTTCCAATTCAACATCATTAGCTTTCCTTAAAGCAAAAGGAACAGGTCGAGACTTAAGAAAAACTGGTTTTGCATCTTTTTTCAATTTTATTGACGCGGGAGGACCCTTGATTGTTCCGATCCCGTCAGCAAAAACATTAGGAAAATTTCTAATTAAATCATCTTTCGAAATGCTTTTAATCATATTTATATTAGGCCAAAATAATTTTGATGCTTTTAACCAAGTTTTTCCGATTAGACTCGGACCCTCCTCTTTAATTACTGACATTTTTAAATCAGGTATACTATGTTCATTAACAACAGCATTTACTTTTAATTCCCCCAAAACAGTTAAGGAATCTTTAGTATAAGTTTGTAGCTTAATATTAGATTTAATTAAAGGCAGCTTACCTGAGAACAATTTATGAGCAACACTTTTACTTACGATAGTATGAGCCGCACCGCTATCAATTTCAAATTGTATATTTACACCATTTATTTTAACAGATTTTACCCACGACAGATTATTAAAGTTGTCGTTCATAAAATTTAAACAGTATTCTTCCTGAACAGTTTTAATTTTTCTGTTCTTAAAAGGTTTCTCACTTTTCATTCCAAATTTTCGATTTCTGCAACAAACTTTAGGATGACCTAATCGATGGCAAAAATGACATTCTGCAGATTTAAAAGGGCATAACTTGGGGTTATGATTTTTAGAACATCTATAACACGGTTTCTCAGGCGCGTATTTATCTTCTTTAGGCTTAGGTGCATGAGTATACTTCTCTCCTTTCGGAACACGCACTTGATTGACAGTCGTATTATCTCCAATGTGTAGGGATTTTACTCCAGCCTCAGCACACTCGAAAGACTCAGCTATTTCTATCGCTGTTTGGAACGTTAAGTCTCTAGAATCCAGTAATTTTTGCTGTATTTTCTCATCCTGGATCCCAAATACCAACTGATCACGGAGGCGGTCATTAAGCGTATTTCCGAAATTACAATGTTCGGATAAACGACGTAAATCTCGTACGAACTCGGCTATATTTTCTCCTTGCTTCCTTAGTCGTTTCCGGAACTTAAATCGTTCCACAATTTCACTCGGGCGTGGTGAAAAATGATCTTTATCTTTCTTTAAAAGATCCTCGTAACTGATTTCTTTCAGCGTATTCGGAACAATTATATCACGTAAAATAGCAAATGTTGTTGTTCCCCCAGAACTTAATAATATGTTCTTTTTCATTTCATCATTTTTGATGCTATTTGCTGAGAAATAAAAATCAATTTTCTCGACGTAAATAGTCCAAGGAACATTTGCATTATATTCTTCCAAGCGTCCCAGAGAAATTATTTCTTTATCTGCCATTTTCCGTGCCACTTTTTCTTTTTCTCTTTCGAAAAAAATTTTTTTCACAACATTTCACTTTGGGTTAAATTCCCATTTTCGTCGCCACTTTTATAACGCCGTTCTCTTATTATAAGCTAATTACTCTTAACTAAGGAAGAATGCATAACTATAATATTACTTATAGTTTATTATATACATTATATACAAGCCGCTAAAATGCAGCTATTCTCAACAAGTCACATTTTAAAACTGCGCGGAAATATTCTGGTAACATGCAATACCTTACAAACAGATTGTGTAGTGCTGCCATCTATTAATACAGATCTCAACTATTATTGAGATATGACAATATATATCACTTTTTATTCCAAAACAATTTATTTTAATAATAAACTCAACAGATGGAAGCACTTCAGTAATTCCTTGGACAAAGTGGAATTCATTTTTAGATGTACTATAGAGGGAGCTGGTCCAATATATTGCAGTTTGTACCTGACTATATTGTGCATTATTACTTTATGGTCCATTATCTTTAAAAAAAAATTCTTTTTGGCAACAGTTGCATATAATCTTATCCTTGTTTTTTTCGTACCTCATTGCTGGTTACAGAGAATCTCAATTTGGTAATATGTTTTTTGTTTTTTTTCAATCCATTTACATCCGTATTTATTTTTTCATATAATTGTTTTTTCAAATTTTTCTGGTTTTATTGTGTGTTGGTAGCCCTAATTTCGTATTATTTAGCTTTTTTATGACTAATACGAAGATGAAACTACACACTTTATTTGTAGTGCTTAGGTACTTAGGGCCTGAGGATTCTATCTTGGTTCTACAAATTTCCATTTTACTCCTTTAATTCTTTTTTTTAACTATGTTTCTTTGTGGTAGTTTGTAATTGTTTTTAATGGTTTATATATATGTATATATATATATATATATATATACAGGGTGGTCATAAAAAAACTTTGCCGATATATGGAATTCTAGCGCCTGGTCCGCAAAACCGATCGAGATGAAATTTCAGATATAGTTATTCAAAGCTATGAGCTCGGGATTCTGTGAACGGCAACAAAGTGGCGCTCACAGTTACGGTTATATGTACAGAAATTCGAAATTTTTGAATGCCAATGCCCATTTTTTTCCCGCCGCAAAATGCTCAGCGCATGTGAAAATCCTAAAGAGCGTTGGAACGGTATGTGTATCACAAGGAATGGGCGCGTTATGCATGCACAAAAAATGACTCTACGAACGGCCTAAAAAAACACGATTGAATTGCACGGTGGAAATTTGCATATAACAGAGGCAAGACACCAATCACAGAACGCCATTTGTCAGATATTCAACGTAGAAAACTGATAAAAAGCGGGATGCGAATGTTGGTTCTTCAGTCGGGAGCTCACACATGCCGATGAAATGACTATGCCAACGAAAATTCGTGGTGAATTGGAAAAACGCTATTATCAAAATGGGATGAATGCCTCGGAAGTCTTGCGTGTTTACTATCGAAACCATCATCAAATACGTGGCCCATCTACCCCGCAAGCTCTGAGCGATTTAGTAAAGAAATTCGAAGAAACTGCCTGCATCTGTGATAGACTGCGATCGGGACGACCAACTGTTCCTGAGGGCACTGCTATGGAAATGCATCACATGGTGACTTCAGGACGCATGCAAACTGCAAGAGGTGCAGCTCGTGTATTGGATATACCGAAAACCACGGTTCTAAAGCCTACTGCGCTCTGTAATCCGCATGTTTCCATACTGGAAGCAGCGTGTCTAGATGTTGGACGAGAGAGACCATCAATAACGTACGGACTTTGCAAATGAATTTCTTATCCGATATGATTGCGATAACGACTGGCCTCTTCGCATATTATGGACGGACGAGGCACATTTCACATTTACTGGCAATGTCAATGCCAAAAATTGAATGCACTGGGCAGAAACGAATCCGAACGCGGATGTGGCACCATTGTCTTTATACGACGCCAGAGTTACTGTGTGGTGCGGTATTGCAGACACAATTGTTTTCGACCCTTACTTCTTTGAGGAAGCGACACTAACGGGTTTTGTAACGTGCTCTGTGACAGGCTCTTGCTGTACAATATGCTACAAAATTACGTTAAATCACAATAGCTGCAGCGAAATGCACTGAATGACATTGTTTGGATGCAAAATGACGCATATTCACATATAGCGAAGTCTGTTCGCAGGGTACTAGACCAGCATTTTGGCGACAGCATCATCTCCCGCCATTTTCTATTTCAGCGGCATCCACAATCCCCAAACTTCACTCCTATGGGTTTCTGGTTCTGGGGATATCTCAAATCTAGAGTGTACATGTGCAGTCTTAAAACTTCGCCGGATTTGAAAGACTCTATCAAATGTGAGATTATAAACATCTCTCATGCTATGCTACGTTCTGCTGCATTGTACAGTACAGCTGCACAGTCTCCCGCTTGTAATACGTAATTACCTGTGATGACACCCATGCGGAAAATGTGAAATACAAATAAGAGTTTTCATTTCTCCTATCTGTGTAGCAATCAGTGATTAGTATGTTGCCTCTGTCATATGCAAATTTCCTCCGAGCGCCACAATCGTGGGTTTTTTGCTCGTTTGCATAACTATTTTCGTGCGTGTATAATGCGTCCGTTTTCTGTGATACACGTACCGTTCCAACGCTATTTAGGGTTTTCGTCTGCGCTGAACATTTTGCGACGGGAAAAAATGGGCGTTGCCATTCGAAAATTTCGAGCTTCTGTACCTATAACCGTAATCATGAGCGCCACATTGTTGTCATTCACAGAATCTAGAGCTCATACCTCTGAAACACAATATCTGAAATTTCATCTCGATCGGTTGAACGGACCAGCCGCTAGAGGTCCATTTATCGGCAAAGTTTTTTTATGACCACCCTGTGTATATATATATATATATATATATAATGTTTATACATATAAATAAATTCATATATAAACAAGCCTAAAAGTTTGTTAGGTTTGTTTTCATAGCTATTTATATCCTTTGGTAACAAATATCACGTTCTGAAACCCGAATTTCACCAAGCTTTTTAAAAAATGCCTAGGCAGTTATACTGGAAAAGTACCCACTTGTCTTTATTATTATAGATAACTAATGGGCTCTGCCCCCTGCAAGCTACGCTCGCCAACCCCCGTTCAGACACCGCAGAATCTAAAAATAAAAAAAACATGCTAATCTGGTGGGCTTTAAAAATATTAGAGAAGATTAAATTATACTGAAAAAGGCTGTGCAGATCTCCCTGTAAACGGGTTTTCATTCAATTCCCTTTGATTGCAAAAATTTAAGGTCAAATCAGTTGCTGTTAAGACATCCAATGGTGTTTCCGTTTTTGATTAAAGAGGATCAGTTAAACGTTTGAAAAGAAGCTAAAATAAAATGAATTAAGTATTCAGAGTCTTGCTCTCCCGATATTTTAAAACAAACTCTATAATAATAGCCTAAATCATGTGGCTATCATCAACATTTCCCGGCGGAACACTTCGTTTTTTATACTCTAGGTGCCATTTTGATACTTTAATGTTATCCAGGCACAGGTGATAAGTCGACAAATATTATTCTATCCCCATCATTTCATCTATATTATAATAGTTCAAGTCATCAAATGCCATAAACAAATACGGTCTGATCCCTTCGCCTTTCATATGAAGGTTTGGCACAAATGTCATATACGCCCCATACTGGCGCGATTTTTTTCCAACGCCAATTTGGGGAACGCATCAACAGCATAAACAACAGTATCCTGCTTACCATATCAATCAAAATAACGATACTTTGGCGCCAGTTAAGTACCCGTTGCGTATATGACATTGGCGTCAGAAAAAAATCGCGCCAATATGGGGCCGTATATGACATATGTGCCGAAATCAAAAAAAGCCGGGTGCAAATCTCGCCAATATCTTTTTTGCAACTCACCAGTTAGAATTTTTTTATTCTTCGAGTGGTAAATTAAAACATTGATTTGAAGTTGAAATTAAATGTCATGGTTTGTTACATCTATACTAATATTATAAAGAGGTAAAAATTGTTTATTTGTTGGAAATAAGCTCTGGAACTACCGAACCGATTCCAAAAGTAATCGTATCAAAATGATGATGTTACTCCAACTTAGAACATAGGCTATATCTTATGTCTGTGCCACTGGCCAAAAGGGGGTGCAGGAGAAAAAAAGTTCTAAAAATACGATTTTTTTTATACTGAAGGCCCTAGAAACATGAAATTTGGAATGGTAGTTACTTATAAGATACTAATGATCTCTAAGGACATTTCTTAAAAAAATTGATATTAAAAAGGGTGAAAATGCGCGAAAAGCGTTCTAAAAAACGTTCTAAATGGCGATTTTTACGCAATTTCATGAAGTACCAAACCGATTTAAAAAATAATGGTATCAAAATGATCGTGACAACCTTTGCTCCAACATAGGCTACATTTTATGCCGGTGCCACTACCCCAATGATGTGCTGGAGCTAAAAAACGTACGAAATTGTGATTTTTGCGTTACTGAAGGGTCCAGATACTTGGAATTTGGCGTAATAGTTACTTATTAGACATAAATGATCTCTAAGAACATTTTTTTTTTTTAATTCGAAATTTAAAAGTGGTGAAAATGCGCGAAAAGAGTTCTAAAAAACGTTCTAACTGCCGATTTCTACGCAATCTCAGAAAGTACACCAACTATTTCAATAGTAATGGTTCGAAATTGATGATGACAGCCCTTGCTCCAATATAAGCTCCATTTCATGTCGGTGTCACAACCACCTAGGGGTTGCAGAAGCAAAAAAAAAAACGTTCTAATATGCGATTTTTGAGTTAATGAAGGGCCTAGAATCTTAAAATTAGGCAGGACAGTAGTTTATAAGATACAAATGATCTCTAAGAACATTTCCAAAAAAATCGAAATTTGAAAGGGGTGAAAATGAACGAAAAGCGTTCTAAAAAACATTTAAATTGCGATTTCTAAGCAATATCAGGAAGTACCGAACCGATTTTTAAAAATAATGGTGTGAAAACGATGGTGACAGCCCTCGCTCCAACATAGGCTGTATTTCATTTCAGTGCCACTACCCCAAAGGCGGTGAAGCAGCAAAAAACGATATAAATTGCGTTTTTTGTAATACTGCAGGGGCTAGCATCTTGAAATTAGGCATGGTAGTTACTTATAAATGATCTCTAAGAACATTTCTTAAATAATTCGAAATCTAACTGGGGTTGAAATTGGACGAAAAACGTTCTAAAAGACGTTCTAAATTGCGATTTCTACGCAATCTCAGAAAGTACCAAATCGATTGCAAAAGTAATGGTTGGAAATTGATGATGACAGCTTTTGCTCCAATATAGAAGCTATTTCATGTCGGCGTCACTACCATCTTGCGGTTGCATTTTAAAAAAACGTTCAAAATTGTGATTTTTGTGATACTAAAGGATCTAGCAACTTGAAATTTGACATGGTAATTACTTATCAGATGTAAATACTCTCTGAGAAGAGTTACTTAAAAATTTGAAATTTAAAAGGACTGAAAATGAACGAAAAGCGTTTTAAAAACGTTTTAAATTGCGATTTCTGCGCAATCTTAAAAAGTACCCAACCGATTTCAAAAGTAACGGTTGGAAATTGATGATGCCAGCCCTTGCTTCGAAAAGCGAAAAGCGTTCTATAAGCATTCTAAATTACGATTTTTATGCAATCGTATGAAATACGAAACCGATTTCAAACATAATGATTGCAAATTGATGGTGATAGAACCTGCTCAAACATAAGCTATATTTTATGTCGAAGGTTGCAGGAGCAAAAAACTTTTTAAATTGCGATTGCTGCGGTACTGAAGACGCTAGAAACTTTAAATATAGCACGGTAGTTACTTATAAATTATAAATGTCCTCTAAGAACAGTCGAAAATAAATTCGAAATTAAAAGAGGGGGGCAGCGAACGGAAGGATAGAAAAGCATTCTAAATGAGTCCTAAATTACGACTTCTATGAAATCTCAGGAAATAATAAACCGATTACAGAAGTTATTGGTTGCGAATCAAGAGTGATAGTCCTTGATCCTATACGGTCTATATTTTATGCCGGTGTCACTACCACCTGGTTGGCAGGAACAACAAGAAAGCCTTTAAAAACATCTAAATTTGGTTTTCTATAGACTATTAGGAAATACCAACCGATTTCAAGGTTAATGTGGGCAAATTAATGGTGACAGTCTCTTTTCAACATTTTTCGAGACATTCTATTACAACTCTGTTTCGGCATTTTATGTTGGTGCCACGAAACTGGAGAGGTGGTAGATTGTTAGGCAAGAAGATTGGAATTTGACATGATGGTTAATTTTAATATGTAAATGTGTTAAGATGGTTTCTAAAAAATTCAAAACTTCAAATGAATACTGAAATGAGCATAAAAGTCTCAAAATACTTTTTAAATTATCATTTAATCGGAATTAGTTTTAGTTCTTCTTATTAATTAAAATTTTATTTCTGTCTATTGAACTTTTATAATGAAGTTTAGTCAAACTGTGGCTTAATTTGTAATTTTTGAATTATTTCAAAAAGTGTTCTTCAATAAAAGATAGTTATGCAAATATCACTTGGCATATTTCAACTATTACGCGAGCAAAGCCGCGGGGTTTGCTAGTAATTTAATATTTCGCCAGATGTCATATACGCACCGCATATTTGGCATGATTTTTTTTTTTTTTTTTTTTTTTTTTTTTTTTTACGAAAATTTGGCGAAAACCTCGTTTTCGAATACCAGTTACATATGTATTTTTGGTACTACTTAGTTATCCCGTCGACCAAAAATCTATCGCGAACTATAAGATTAAATGCCAATAACGGTTGATCGAAAATGTCACATTCACTTGACTTTTAGCAAGTTACACATGTTTACTTCATCAACTGATTTTTTATTCGACGTTTTATTTTTATATTTATTAATGTTATACTAATTTATTTGTTCTTTGGTTATTTAAAATAAAAATTTTGTCAATCTGTACAATTTGGCGAGTGGCTTGGCGATTTATATAATTTGCGAAATTGGTTGACGGAATAACTACGTTGTACCGTTTTTTTTAATTATTTTCTATTATTTTCAAAAGGAAACAGCAGAAAAGTAATTAATAACTATAGAACAAAATAATTCATATAAATTAAAAAAAGAAATAAAAGTAAATAAACATTTATTATTAAATAAACGACAATAGCCGAGTTACCATGTCAACCAAAATAATGCCATTTTTGTGCCCATTAGGTACCCCAGTGCGCATATGATATCTGTGCCTAATATTTTTCCTTTCGTTTTGTTTTTTAAAATAAAGAAAGAAGTGAAAGCCATCAATTTAAATGTTTCATTTTTAAATGAAAGTTTTAACTGGATTTTTTAACTTTTAATATGTCTTGTCTGAAAATTTGAGTTTAATAAAAAATGTTACAGATTGGTAAAAACTGTAATTCATATAAATTACAGAATAGTTTTACATTATAGAATAGTTTTAGAAGTGTAATAAGAAAATAACTAGATCCATTTGATTGTGGCAACTATAGTTAATATAAATGAAAAAAAAAAAGTTACTAAAACATAATGTAACGAAAACAAATTCCAAGTTCTCTAGTTTCACATTAATCTGAACATAATTTCGAGAAGCAATTTTTTAAAATTACGAAATGTCTTTTCTCATGTGTAGGAGAAAATATTGAAAGTATCTAGTTACGTCTATGCTATAATAAGAACTTATGGCACATGAGGGATTTATTTCTTTTATTGCTAAATTTTCTTTGTGGTTGAACTTTTAATAGCATAATTCTTCAATCTGTAAAATATGTCTTTTTTTTTTTTTTTTTTTTTTAACATAGGTGTATTTCTAGGTATAGTTTAATATAAATATTACAGACATAAAGAAATCGAAGATTAAAAACGGAAAAGTTCTTTTGAAATGTTTATTAATGTTATATTCAAGTGTGTAAAAAAAAAAAAAAAAAGAACTCAATTGTTTTAACTTTTAAGGTGTTTTTTCTTTCAAAACTTCAAGTATATTACGAAATTTTACTTATTGGTAAAAAGTGTAATTTATATATTAAAAAAAATCTTTCGGAATAGCCGAACTGTCAAAATGATGAAACTATAGAAGTGTAATACGAAACTAGAACCATTTAATTGTGTAAACTACACAATATAGATGAAACAAAAGTTATTTAAAATGAATGTAACGATAGAAATTTCAAGTTCAATAGTTTCCATTGATTCGGAACATAATTTTGAGAAGTTATTTTTAAAAATTGCGAAAAATATGTTCTTATATGTTGTAGAAAATATTGAAGATGTCAAGTGTGTTACAATAGTACAATGGTGAAGAAAACTCAAGGACCAAGAAGAAATAAGCATGTAAATGAAATTCTACATGTGATTGTGATTCAAGAGGCAAACAATAGTATTGACAGTAATTTCAACAGGTTTTAATATAAACATTTTGTTGAAAGGATGTATACAGGGTATTACAAGAGGTTGTTTTTCTGAAACGTGCATATTGTCCGAATACATGACTGTACAAGCTAAATACTTACAATAAACAATCACCATTACCATGTCAGTAAGGGATATGGCCACCGTGTAATGCGAGGTAACTTTCAACAAGGCGTGGTATAGTCACAAGGGAATCACTTTTGGTGATGCTCGCACCTAGCATTGAGACCTGGTGCATTTTAAAGCCCTATATTACGAAGTTTGAGAATCGATAAAATTTTTCTGTTAAAATAATATTTCTTGATTTTACAGGAGCATAGCTTTCTGAAAATGCAATTTTCGAGACCACTTATCGAACTATTAACATTGAAGTTTTTAAAAGAAAAGCATTTAAAAATAAAAATTAGTTAATAAAACGTATAAAACTAGAAGATAGCCCGTCAGAATGACGTGTTTGCATTTTCAAAAGAATGACAAAGCATTGCATTATAAAAAGAATTATGAAGTAATAAATTATATCTTATCTGACTAATAAGGTCAGGTGGGGTAAAATAGTCATAAAAACAGTCCATTTTTCATTGAAATTTAATTTGCAAGAAAAATAATTGAATTCGAAAACTAATGACATAGAATATGATGACTGAATGAACAAATGAACTTCACTCACAAAATCTGAAGAACTATTTCACAAAAAATGTGCAAATTAGTACTAATAAGGCTATTTTAAAACGTATAGTCAATTAACTTTCGTCTTCGTTCATTCCATTTAAAAAAAATCACTAACCTTCAATTTCTTATAAATCAGAAAAAAAAAATAAATAAGAGTTATTCACGGCTGTGAAGAAAAAATTAAAATAGCCCGAATATAAAAATTCGAACAATATTGCATTTAATACGCACTTCGCTTGCCTTAAATTGTTATTTTTTAAGAAAGTTTTTATGCATGGAGTTCGTTCAGATCGCTATATTGCCAATGAGCTCGATGGTAGGCATTTTAATGAATCTCAAAGGAATGAATCGGAAACATTCTTAATTAAACATTGTTTTTGAATACAGCTTTATTAAAAAATTAAACCTCTAAAAATTAAAATATAATAGCTGATTTTAACGAAAGATTATCGGGACCCGGATGAATTTACTTCGGAAGTGTTATACACTTAGCGCTATTATCTACCCTCTATATATATAATCCTAATGAATCGAATTGAAACGAATTTATGTAACGATTCTATGAAACGACTGATTAAACAACCGATTACGTTTCACGGCGATTTCTCCTAAAATATGGAATACTTTGCGATGAAATTAACACCAAAAATCCGTATTGATCCACAGATCTCAAAACTGGTATTGCATACATACATACATACACAATGGTGCTACAATCCATGTAGAATTTTGACCTCCCTCGATATACTTCTCCAGACCTTCCGATCTCTGGCCTTTACTTTATAATTTATAATTTGATTTTCTGAAAGACCTTTCTCTATCTCTATTATCCAACTCTTCCTGGGTCTACCAATACTCTTTTCCCAATTAAATTACCACTATAAATCTTCTTCGTGCTTCGCTCATCCCTCATTCTGATTAGATGGCCTAACCATTGCAATCTTCTTATTTTTATAGTATTTATTATATCTTTTTCAATATATAACAGTTTTAACTCCATATTTGTCCTTATACGCCATGTATTGTCTTCTTTAATAGGTCCAAAAATTAGCCTTAAGATCTTCCTTTGCCAAGTGATAAGTAGCTGTTCATCTTTTTGTGTAGTGGTCCAGGTCTCACTACCATAAATTACTACTGGTTTTATAACAGTTTTATAAATTTTAAGTTTGGATGTTGGACAAAACTGGTATTAGAATTTTAAAATTAGAATTAATTTTCGAAATATTAATTTTTTTCTAATTTTAAATACTTTTTTTCTAATGATGGCAACTCAAATTTTAATCATAACAGATATTTTTTTTCATATTTTAGAAAAGGTTATTTTAAATTAATTTGGCGACGAGTTTGGCCTTCCTTAAATGCATGCTAAGAAATGTTATGTTACTTTTATTCAGAATTCAATTTGTATTTCATTATCATTTTATTTAATACAAAACTTTCATTTAAAATTGAAACCTTTAAAAAAAATGGCTTTTACTTCATTCTTTTTTTTTTTTAAACGAAACGAAAAGAAAATTATTAGGCACAGATGTCATATACGCAACGGGGTACCTAATTGGCGCCAAAATTGCGTTATTTTGCCTGACATGGTAACCCGGCTATTGTTGCTTATTTATTAATAAATGTTTATTTGAATTAATTTTCTTTTTATTAAAAAAAAAATGTTATAAATTGTTTTGTTCTCTAGTTATTCATTAATTTTTTTTTTATTTATTGTTGTTTTTCATTTTAAAAATAACAGAAAATAATTAAAAAATACATATGTAACAGGTATTTGAAAACGAGGTTTTCGCCAAATTGTCGTAAAAAAAAAATCACGCCAAACCCGGTGCGTATGTGACAATGCAACAAATCATGAGATTTAATTTCCGCTGCAAAGCAACGTTTTAATGTTATTACTTCTCCCGTCGACCCATTTCGCCAAATTATATAAATAGCCAAATTATACAAATTGACATATTTTTATTTTTTAAATAACAAAAGAACAAATAAATTAGTATAACATTAATAAAAATACAAATAAAACGTCGAAATAAAAATCACTTGATGGCGTGACCATGTGTAACTTCCTTAAAGTTAAGTGAATGTGACATTTACGATCAACCATTATTGGCATTTAATCTTATAGTTTGGCGACAGATTTTTGGTCGATGGAATAATTAAGTAGCACGGTTTTAATTTACCACTCGAAAAATAACAAGTTGGAAATTGCTCGTCAAACGTGGCAAATGAGGTGCGTTCGTACTATAACTAGTTTTATAATTATTTTTTGCACCCCATATTGTACTGAATATATATTTTTTGCGCTTCATAAGTGCATAGTCTGTAACATCATTAAAATGCACTTACAATAATATTTTCCCCATTCCCCGTAATGTAACGGAAAACTTTTGACTGTCCCTGTAATTAAACTATACATTCGATTTTCATAAAATTTGAAATGGCTCGACAAAAGTTTGCAGCAATTATATATTTAAAATTTCAGACCATTCGGAAGGCTGTAAAATCATTAAAATGCATTTGCAATAATTTTTTCCCATTGGCCATAATGTAACGGAAAACTTTTGGGTGTCCCTGTAATTAAACTATACATCCGATTTTCATAAAATTGGAAATGGCTCGACAAAATTTTGCAGCAATTATATATTAAAAATTTCAGACCATTCGGAAGTCTGTAACATCATTAAAATTCACTTGCAATAATTTTTCCCATTGGCCGTAATGTAAAGAAAAACTTTTGACTGTCCCTGTAATTAAACTATACATCCGATTTTCATAAAATTGGAAATGGCTCGACAAAATTTTGCAGCAATTATATATTAAAAATTTCAGATCATTCGGTCGGGTAGTTTTTGCTCTGTTATATGCGGACGGACAGACAGACGGACTGAACGACGACTATAGGTGCTACGTATTTATATAATTACGAACGCACCTAATAAAAATATGCTAACTGGCGAGTTTAAAAAAAAAAGCTATTGGCGTCATTTTCACCCGGCTAACATAAAAGTACCAGGAATTCTTTGTGATCATGGCAACTTTTATGTAGTTTTATTCGAAAAAATAATTTTGATTCTTTAATAAAAATGGAAACCGTTCTTATGAAAAGCGAAGGTATCAGCCCGTTGTTTATGGCAGTTGCATGACTTGGACTATTATAATATAAACGAAATAATGGGGATAGAATAATATTCGGCGACTTATCCCACCTGAGGCTGGCTAACATTAAAGTACCAAAATGGCCGCCTGGAATATAAAAAGCGAAGGGATCCGCCTGGAGCTGTTGATGATAGTCACATGACTTAGGCTATTTTTATAGAGATTGTTTTCAATTTTAAAAACAGGGCAAAGAATAATTTTTCCTAACGATTAAAAATTTATTTTCACGTGACTATTAAAAACAGAAGAAAAAGCTTTAAAATTACTATTAAATGAGTACGTGTTAAAGGCAGGAAAATATTGAAAATTATGTCCTGAAAATTGTATTTACACGTGATTATTAAAAGGGAAAGGAAACTTAAAAATAATAAATACATTAATATGCGTTTAACCCTTTCACGGACAGGGCACTTCTATTCGTAAAATCTTGAAATCAGTGAATGGCACCAGAATTTATAAACAAATTTCGAAATACAAAAATTCTTTTGTTCACTTACTTAATAAAAGGGAAATTTTCATCCCAATATTCTGATGCTAATGTGGCATTTAAGAATTAAAATTAAGTGGTCCAAAAATGAACCACCGCCTTTGAAGGGGTTAAAGCAGCAAATTTTAGTAATTGCATTATGTCAAACGTTTTATAACGCTGTTAAAAAATACCGAGAGACAAATACTCTGTTTACTTAATTCATTTAATTTTAGCTTCTTTTTAAATGTTTAACTCATCTTCTTTAACCAAACGCGAAAACAACCATTGGATGTCTTAACAGCAACTCATTCTACCTTAAATTTTTGCAATCAAAGGGAATTGAATGGAAACCCGTTTACAGGGAGATCACTACAGGTTTTTTCAGTACAATTCAATCTTCTCTAATCTTTTTAAAACCGATCAGATTAGCTTGCTTTTAGATTCTACAGTGTCTGAACGGGGGTTGGCGAGCGTAGCTTGCAGGGAGCAGAGCCCGCTAGTATATATATAATGCAAACAATGTTGATAATATGCAGAATAAAACTCATTTTCAACAGAAAATTTATTTATTTTATTAATTGCAAATAGCTGGCACCAAAATAATAATTATGTAACTTAAATTTTAAAAAGTTTATCTCAGATTAAATCCTGATTTTTTTAAAACATGCATAAAGAAACCTGTAATAAATTTTGATCATTAAAAATCCTCTTTTATCACTTAGTAAGTAAATTGCAACTATTAATTGCATTAACAGATTTTTTTCTCTCAAATTCTTTTATAAAATTATAAATTTATTTTCCCTACAAAATACAAAATTTTATTTGCATTGATATATATATATATTATATGTATATAAAATCATTAAAAACCATTGCAAAATACTAACAAAAAGCGTGAAATTAATTCTAATTACATTTTATAAGAAACATTCATTTTTTGCAATGTCTTTAGAATTCAAAGAATTTCAAAACAAAATTTCTTTTTTTTAATATTAACGACCGTTAGATGGCGCCAACAAAGCCTACACGTTCACAACGAATGCGAGACGAACGAATGTTTACTGTTATGCAATGATAGATTGAGCTGTCAATCTAATTTCAACTGAAGTTATCTCAGAATATATACATAATTGAATGCAAGTCATCTCTCAAATGTTAATTTATTTTAAATAATCTTTCTAAAAATGCAACTTTTATGAAATTTTATTCGAAAAAATAATTTTGAATAAAAATGGCCGAATGGAATTCGATAAAGCGAAGTGGTGTATCGGGATCTGGATGAGTTCACTCCGGAAGTATTATACACTTAGCGCTATTATATATATAATATCGAAAAAAGTTTAAAAATTCCTTCAAGAACCCACGAATTTGATTTTGAAAAATTGCCACATTATATTCACATTTTTGGCGGGGAAAAGTTGGCAGTTTTTTTTTTTTTTTTTTTTTTTTTGTTTTTTGAAAAGTAGAGCTTTCCGGCAACCTTAGCCAAATGTCATAGCTGTTTGTGTTGTGTTAGGAGTGGTTTGGACTTCAGTAGAAATCGTAATGTTCGACCTAATTAGCCTCAGTAATTTTACTAAATTGTGTAAAAATATTAATTTACTTTATGATTACTTTTACCAAAGGATCATTTAATCATTTAATACACCAACATTTCATTTTAAGCATTCGAAACTTTATTCCATTCGATTTCAAAAGAAAATAGTTTGTTTATTTTGTATTTCACTAAAAAATAGTTTTCAATGATCTTGAAAGCTTTTATGGAAATATATTTACTATTTATATATTTATCGTCTGCATAGAAAAAAGAAGAAGAAACCTAATTCTTGTTTTTTTATGCTAGCAATTATCAAACAAATCTCAATCTGATATAATTCTAATATGTACTGTACATTTACTCCCCGGAGAAAGCGGGCGGAAAAAATGTAGCGCCCTATTTGGCTACTTAACTCACTTTTGGTGTGAAATAAACAAATAAAAATGTTATAATAAAATATTAAAAGCATAAAAAAGACGATTTTAACAAAGAAATTTTATCGGTTCTCTAACTTTTATGAATAGGGCTACAAAATGCACCAGATCTCGATGCTAGGTGCGAGCAGCACCAAAAGAGGTTACCTTGTCAGAACAGAACAACATGGTCCAGTAGTTGTTGAGGCCATTACTCTTTAATTGCACGGATGAGGATTTCCTTGTTTGTAGTTGGAAATTGTCGAGCGGCAATGCGTTTTCCCAAGGCATACCACACATTTTCAATGGGATTCGGGTCAGGGAAACGGGCTGACCAGGCTATGCGATGGATATCTTACGGCGTCAAGACAGTCTGGTATAGCTTGTGCGCGATGACAAGTTGCTTTATCACCCAGAAAACGAAACTTTTCACAGACAGAACCTCTAAAAAGTCGAGCATGTGGGAGCAGAACGTCTTCAATGTACCGTCGGCCGATCATGGACCCTTGGTCAAGCACATAGAGATCCGCGCGACCATTGGCCATGATGCCTGTCTACACCATGATTCTGGAAGTCGCATATCGATCTCTTTCCAGAATATTTTCGCTACAGTAAGCACAGCCAATCTCGCGCCATATCAGTTTACGTCTACAATCAGAAGTTAGACTGAATCTACTCTCATCTCAGAAGAGCATGGTAGACCAGTCGTCATCAGTCCAATTACGATGCATACGGCACGACTGTAAACGGCCGCTACGGTAACGTCTCAAGAGTGGGACACACACACAACAGGTCTTCGGATGTATAGTCTACCCTTTTCAAACGTCTTGCAACAGTTTTTCGGGATATTTAAGTTCCTGTGGCAGCACAAAGTTGATCTTCCAATTGACCAGCTGTGCTGCGTCGGTTCCTTTTTGCCGAAATAATAATATACCGATCTTCTTGAAACATCATACTGCTAGGACGACCTCCGTGCACATTCCACTCGTTTGAAATGCTTCCCATAGCCTAGAGACGATACTGTGTGCGATGTTAAATTCACGAGAAACATCTTTCATTTGTCGCCCTTCTTCTCGCTTTCCGATTATTCTTCTACGAGTTAAATCATCTAACTAATGCCTGGAAGACATGTTCAGAATTTCAATGTTCTAACTTTACTTCTTCTCCTTTGATTCTTACACCTAACAACAACTGACAGCACGCGCCGACTACCTGAAATATCTTATCTCTGCTGTCACATGACCGACAAATGCAGAAATACAAAATTTGCATAAGTTTAACAAAACAGAATGCATCCTGCATTCATACAAATTTACACACGTTGCCGCGGACCTATTTCTAACTCTAATCGTTGAAAATAGCAGCGGTCCTTAAGTTTTGTCCACCAGTGTACTATATGTGGCATGTAAGTGATGAGAATTAATTTCTTTTGTGATTCACCTTTAACCACATCTTCAAACCATTCAACACATTTCTTCAAAAATAGGTACATTGGTAGCTACATATAGGCATAAATAAAATAAATAAAAATTGTTAATGAATGCTCGAAGAATTTTAAAGATGAACGAAGATCCTTTTAATTTTTTATAGAGCTTTCTATTTAAAAATTTCGAGTACAACAAGAAATTTTATATTTTATAAAAAATGTAATTTATGAAAATTTTCAGTAATTTATATAACTTTTGTAATTTATAATTGTAATTATAATTTGTATTTTTCTTTATTTGTATTGACATTCTTAGGAATAAAACTAGCTTTTAAAATGACGAAACTACAGAAGGTTAATACAAGAACAGATCCATTTGATTTCAAAAACTGTAGAGAATATAAATGAAACAAAAGTTAACTAAAAAAGTATGTACCAAAAGAAAGTCAAAGTTCTATTGTTTCACATTAATTTCGAACATAGTTTCGATAAGTTACTTTTGAAAATTGCGGAATGTCTTTTCTTTTATGTTAGAATAATTTTAGATGGATGGAGTAACTTCTACGTTATAATAAAAATAAATGGCATACTAGTGAACAAATTTTATTTTTTTATGTACCTGAATTTCCAAAAAAACTTTTTACTGCATATTTTGTTTGCCAGTAAGTATGATTTTTATCACGTAGGTACATAGTGTTCACAATATTTCTCATAAGCAAATGAAGTAAATTGTCTCTTATTTCTAGAATTAATTATATGTAAAATGTAGAACTTATTTAATTGTAAAATAAAATAATAATAAATAAAATACTTCTTATCGATTTCTAACTTAAAATATGGTCATTTTTAATATCAATGATACTTGTTTACTATTAAGCCACAGTGGCTGCTTGATTTTTGACGGCCAATTATCTGCACGAGGGATACAGGCCCAGGGAAGGGGCCCTTCGTGAGGGTCTAAGGGAACCTAACCCGTATTTACGCATGGAAATCCTTGGTTCGAAGAAAACCACGAACGATTAGGCCGACGGGCGCGATTGGGTTCGAACCCAGCACCTCCCGTCTACCAGCTTCGGTTGTTGATTGTTGACGGCCGATTATCTACTCGAGGGATATAGGCCCTAGGGGGAGTGCCCTTCGTGGGGGTCTTTCTAAGGGAACCTAACCCGTATTTACGCATGGAAAATCCAAGGCTTCGAAGAAAACCACGAAAACTCCGAAACGGTTAGGCCGACGGGCGCGATTGGGTTCGAACCCAGCACCTCCCGTCTACCAGCTTCGAGAGCAGAACCTCTCAGCCACTGGCTACCAGCTTCGGTTTGGTTTGTTTTTGACGGCCGATTATCTTCACGAGGGATATAGGCCCAAGGGGGAGTGCCCTCCGTGGGGTCTTTCTAAGGGAACCTAACCCGTATTTAAGCATGGAAACCCACGGATTCGAAGAAAACCACGAAAACTCCGAAACGGTTAGGCCGACGGGCGCGATTGGGTTCGAACCCAGCACTTCCCGTCTACCAGCTTCGAGATCAGAACCTCTCCGCCACTGGTGGGGCATCTACCAGCTTCGATGGCAGAACCTCTCAGCCACTGGTGGGTCCTAAGTCACAGTGGCAAAAAAAAAAAAAACTCATTACGTCATTATCAAAGCAGCTAATTATTTGCAAAATACAGAAACTGTTTCAATTGTTTAAAAAAGCACTCCTAATCAAAATTCAAACATAGACTATAGTGCATTGTGATAATCTTCTATTATTAAGCCCTTGGGGACGAGCGACACATATACGTGCCGCAGAAGATGCTCAGATTTCGTGATAATTCCCACCAGTTATTTTTTATTGTAAATTTTGCCTTATTTAATCGGCGAATTTTCCCGATTTAATAATAATGTAAAAATTTCTGTTTTGAAAAACCAGTAATAAAAGCTTAAAAATTCTGTAAATTGAATCTGGTCGCGAAGGGGTTAAATCTAGTGGCATGATCAAAATACTCAACAAATTTGAAAATTAATAATTTGAAAACAAATAAACATAAAAAGATATTGTTTGTGCCGAACGGAAACAAAAGAACCCGGATTTTTTATGACGAAAGAAAAAACGAACTATGAAATAGTTCCTTTTTTTACTAACAGATGGCTTACAAATGACAAATTGCTTACAAGTTACAAGTAAGCTTAGAAGTTTTCAATGTGCTGTCCGTCATTCAGCAGCGCAGCTGTCATATGAGGCACAACACCGTTCACAGCATTAATCTTCCTACACTGTCAGTCCCTACATTGCCATGTTGTTGCAATATAGCATACACCTAAGGTGATCGGGTCAAAAATGACCCATGGTGTAATATTCGATGTTATGGCTTATATTCACATTTTATTCAATATTAGTAATTAACACGTTCACGCCGGCGTGGTGGGTCACACTCGATTGTCTCAGAGTTGTCAAGTCTCCGACTTTTTGCCCACCATTATTATTTTAGATAAAATTTTGTTCCTTTAAATCGCCCAATTGTTCTAATTAAATAAAACAACATTTTCTGTATTAAAATACTGGTGTCCAAAAAGCCGGAGACTTTGCAGCTCTGAGACAGTTGAGTGTGACCCACCGCGCCGGCGTGAACGTGTTAATTTATTGATTCAGTTATTGTTTTTTCCTCGTTTTTGCATTTGTTTATAATTTACGATTGTCTTTGTAAACTTTCAAGCAATACAATATAAGACGTATCTTTCAATATTTATTCCATATTTCTATTTTTACATTCGTTTGATAGAACAAAATAACATAGAAAATATTCAATTATATACAATCAATGCACACTTGAATGAAATGTTTTTTACAAGTAAACTTGCTATATATTTGCAACACTTTGCAGAACTTTTGTTATCAATCTGTGGGTTTTGTTATCGGTCATCATAAGTGACATCTTCTTTTTCCATTGTTTTCTACACTTCCGGATTCTTTAGGTCGGGTTTCAGGTTGTCTTGAATTTCGAATACCCACCACCAATTCTCGGGCAGCCCTCGGACTTAGCACATGCTTTCTATTTTGGACAAAAAGAGTTTTCTATATTTATAATTTCCAGTTTTATCATGCGCGCACCGCATAAGGATTTTTAATCACGTAATAGTGATATGAATTTTAAAAAGTAAAATTAAATATTACTTTTGTACACACAACATTTATTTTTTCTGTTGAATATACTTAAGAATAGAATATTTATGTAGAAGTAGAATATTTAGTTTAGAAAGGAAAAATAAAAATCTTAATTGCATATTATTTGAGCTTTCGTACGGTGGTGATGTTTTTGATCGTTTTCGACAATCTCAAAGGTCCTTTTAACCTACTCGAATCCTAAAATTACACAACATTCGAAAATTGCGGAAGTAAAATTAATCAAACAAAGAGAGGGGAGGGCATTAGGGCTCCTCCCCTTTGAAAAAATGCATTTTCTTATTATAGAAAAATTTACACGAACATAGTCGCGTGAAATCGTATTTAATACTAGAACCGCGGGAAAATTTACTTAAGTTTTATGAAAATATTTTGCACCAGAATTTTTATATAAAACTATTTAACCCGTATGCACACGTGCTGGGATAAATCTCACCCCAATCACAATTTTTCTTCGAAAAAAAAGGATACATCTTTAAGGACGCTTCTGACTTGCCTTGTACCTTTCAAGGTGAAGGTCGAGAAGGGGTGGTGAAGGAATATCTTTTCTTTGTTCACTAGGAGGGGAGAAATATGGCTCCTGGGATAAAATAATCCTGCGCGTGTACAAATCTTTTATTTCGATACGCTCATTTCTTACGGGATAACACACTCTAACAATAATGACTGTAATTATAATGAATGAGTAAGATAAAAGCTACTTGTATATATTGATGAAAGGATATTAAATGTAATTAATATCCATTTTGTGAAATGATTCATGTTTGATGAGGTTTGCATATTTTCTAAGAAAAAACGTGATTTTTACAGAAATTGCTACAAAATCTGAAAATAAATATGAAAAGCATGATTTTTTTCCTTAAAAAGAAGTAGTGCTGATGCATTTTACAATACAGAACAGTAGATTCGTTTTTAAAACATATTTAGCCAAAAATATAATGGAAGACAAAATGGGGTGAGATATATCCCACGCATGTGCTAACGTTACAAAAGCAGGAGCGTGTACATATGGGTTAACTTATTTTAATTTTTCTCTATTTATTTTACTTTATGAAGACATTTCTGGTTCGAGTGGACATTTATTCATTTAGTACGGGCAAAGATGATCCCTCATCGAGGTTCTAGTGTTAATCTGACAGTCCTTAAAAGTGGCCTTTTCTGAATATTCGAGAAATCTTACATGCTTATAAGTCTTATATACAATAAAAAAATTTAATTAAAATTAATTTCGCATGCATTTTGGATAGTATGAAAAGTTAAATAAAATGCGATGTGCCCGTGATATTCAAGGGCTGTGTCTTTTATTCAAATTGATTCCCACGAATTTTATAAAATATTGTAATTGGCTTTATTATGATATCATTTTACCTGTCATTAAATAAGGTAAATATTTCTTTTTCGAAAAAGTGGTTCCAATGATTAATATGAATTTTTAAACCGTAATTTAATGCGACCATTAAGAGGTTAAAGGGCTCTCCAGATTTACTGGTTTATTTTATTTTACTAGGGGGCTCTGCCCCCTACGAGCTACGCCCCCCAACTCCAGTTCAGACACCCCAAACTCTAAAAGCAGGCTAATTTGATCGGCTTAAAAAATGTTCGGAAGAATGAATTATAATTTTTAAAAAACAGTGGCTATCTCCCTGTTAACGGGTTGTTTTCGTCTTTGATTAAATCAGATCAGAGAAACATGTGAAAATAAGCTAATGTAAAAGGATTTAAGTAAACAGAGTCTTACAGTGCGTCTCATAATTATATGGACAAGCGATTTTTTGAAATAGCAGCTCAAAATATGAAGCCATAATCACGAAAAAAATAATAAGCATATAGAATCATAATATATGTTTGTTACAACAAGGAAATACAGTATAGGTTTTACAGAATTTTTGTAAAAATAAATAAATTCAAAATAAGTTGTCCCAAAAATATATGGACAATGAAGAGAATTACTTTTATTTCCACCGTATCAAAAAATTTTGCATTTTTTGCGTTCTGGACATGTGAAGTACCCACTGCAAAATATAAAATCACTGCTCATTCTCCAATTATCGAATAGTGGGAAAATCCCTCACAACGTTCAATTCTCTGCTGCTGATATAGCTAAAATTTGGCATTTAAAGACTCAAATGTTAAAATTTCTGATATTGCTAAACAAATAAAGAGTAACAGATCCGGAATTAATGAAATTTTAACAAAAAGTGACAATGCGATTGCAAAACTACGTTCAGGTCGACCAAAAAAAGCAACTGTACGACAAGACAGAGAGATTTTTCGAGCAGTTTCAACCCAAAAGAAGTTTGTTCGTGGAATTTCGAAGACTTTAGCGTATCCTATCTATTACGAGATCTACTGTTCATCGTTGCATACAGGCAAGCAAAATTCATAAATATCGCAGAATGTGCGCGGAATCTATGCTGAAAGTGCACCACAGAAATGCACGCGTTCTTTGAACTAAAAAACACAAGCCCACAAGCCTTGGGAAGATGAATTGTTAAGTGTTTCTTCAGTGACGAAGACAAAACCAATTTGGATGGCCCTGATGGCTGGACATAGCAGCGGCATGATCTGCGACGAGAATCTCGGGAGTTCATTAGTCGACAACAAGGAGAGGGTTCTCTCATGGTGTGGAGCGCGATTTGTTTCAATGGAACAACGGATATTGCTTCTCTCAATGGTCAACAGTTCTCTGAGGATTACTAAAATGCCCTTAAAAGCAATCTACTTCCATTTGGAAACATTTTTGGAAAGGATAACTGAAAATTCCAAGAGGATAATGCGTCGATTCACATCTGTCATTCAACAACAGCTAGGTTTACTCAGAATCAAGTAACTGTTATAGACTGACGAGCTATCAGCCCAGACCTAAATTCAATTAAAAACCTTTGGGGAATACTTGCAAGAGATGTATATGCTCATGGTCGTCAATTTTCTACTATTCAGGAATTAAAGCAAAACGTAGAGCAGAATTGATTCTCATTACAGCCACACATACTCCAAACACTAGTTTCAAGCTTACTTGATACGGTTTTCAAGATAATTCAAAGGAATGGATCCAAAATTCGAATTTAAATATTTTTGAGACAACACAGCTTATTTTTATTTTTATTTTTTTTTTTTTACAAAAATTCTGTAAAACTTATACTGCATTTCTTTGTTGTCATAAACTTGTATTATAATTCCATATGCTTATTATTTTTTTCGTGATTACGGCTTCATTTTTTGAACTGTTATTTCAAAAAATCGCCTGTCCATATACTTTTGAGACGCACTGTAGTCTCCCGGTATTTTTTAAAAACGCTATAAGAAACTTTTTTTAAATAAGACATTTTAAATGTATCGTTTTAAATCTGACGTAATTTTCACCAAAGTTAATGTCACCCAGTAATTATCTTTTTAATATTCGCGTAAAAATACTTTTGTGTTAGAAAGGAAATATTATTTGCGCTGTCTTAGAATTCTCAACACAAGAGCAATGCGACTCTTGTAGGCACTTTAATAACATCTGCATTGGTTCATTGGTTCAAAATATCTCAATATGTTGATTTTCTTTAAGCAAGTAAACCCTATTGGTTTATAATTGAAGTCTATGGGAATTTGGCGAAATATTAGAGATATCGCCAAGTTGGCGTCACTTTTGGCGACGAATTTTTGGCGCTAATTTGGCAATATATCGCCAAGTTGGCGACATTTGGCGACAGAACAGGGTCCCCCCTTAAACAATTAACAAATAATCACGATTTCTGTGCCACGTACGGTAGCGTAATATATATAGAGAGAGAGATTAGTTTTAAAAGATTACCTCAAAATACGAAATAAATGTCTCGTGCAAGTATATTTTTAAATTTAAACTGTTTGGCAATATTATGGTTTGGCAATTTTAAATATGACGTAATTTCCCCCATTTACGTCTTTTAACGCACATTAATGAATTTATTATTTTACAATTTTCTTTCTCTTTTAAAATTCACGTGTAAATATAGTTTTTATGACATAATTATCAATATTTTCCCGCGTTTAATACGTAATCATTTAATTCTCATTTGAAAGTTTTTTTCTGTTTATTATAGTCATATGTAAATAAATTTTTAATTTGAAGGAAATATTATTCTTTGCGCTGTTTTTAGATTTGGCAACAATTTAAAATAATACCCTTTTCGAAAAGTTGTAAAAATATCTCTCGAAATGCTGAAAATTTGAATTTAAATAGAAATAAAACCTCAAAAAATGGGTCAAATTAAAAAAAAAAATAAATGCAGTCTGCACGCCAGGAACTTCTAATGTATAAAATGATCTAAAAATGATTAAATTCCTATGTATAGTTTTTGCTTTTATAAAACTTTTTTAATGGGATGTTTTTGACCAAATTTAACATTAAATATCTCTAAAAATAATTCTTCGATTTGAAAACTGTTTGCATCAGCGTGTTTATCAAACATTTCTCTATAATAACACCGATTTTCATATTTTTGTATGCAATATTTTTCTTAATATTAACGAAGAAAGACCTCTGGTCACAAACAATTCAAAACCGGCGGCGGCGGTTGCGACAGCGTTAGTTACTTTTTTTTAGAATAGATTGGAATTAAATCGGATCAGTGAAACATGTGAAAATAAGCTAATATAAAATTATTTAAGTAAACAGAGTCTTTGTCCCCCGGTATTTTTTAACAACGCTATAAGAAAGTTTTTTTTTTTTTTTTTTAATAAGACATTTTAAATGTAGCATTTTAAATCTGACGTAATTTTCACCAAAGTTTTATTTCTCTTTTTAATATTCACGTGAAAATACTTTTGTTGTTAGAAAGGAAATATTATTTGTGCTGTCTTAGAATTCTCAACCACGGACGAACTCGATTCCCCTTATATGGCCGTAACAAAAAGTCGAAATCCCTTTGTTTTCAGGGAATTAGAGTTTCGCTGCGGATAATTGTAGGAGGCGCTTTTACCTACTGTGTCTAATGAAGAATTTGCCTTGCACGCTTGTGTTTTCTTAGCTATAACTTAACTGAAGTTGCGATTTTTAACCGTTTGGAAATGGTTGTTGTTTTCGTTCGAGGATGGGGCCAAATGATGGTCGCATTTTATTTTTTTTAACGAAATTCAACGATGTTCTTTACTTTTAGAAGAATTTTTATTTGAATAGGTAATAGAAAGGCATAAAATAGTTAAAAATTGTTTGAATATGTAATCGAAAGGCATAAAATCGTTAAAAATTGAAAAGGTTACAAAATGGGTAGGCGCAAATTAACAGATATGGAAAAATCCAAAGCCAAAGACCGACGCCGAAATGAAAATCGTC
Organism: Maratus speciosus; assembly: GCA_963932465.1. Classification (NCBI taxonomy): domain Eukaryota; kingdom Metazoa; phylum Arthropoda; class Arachnida; order Araneae; family Salticidae; genus Maratus; species Maratus speciosus. The sequence continues at coordinate 153,901,345 of OZ010786.1, forward strand.
TTGCAAAGCAAAAATCGAGGTCTTCAACTCATTATGTAGGCCATGAAAATCAAGGTCTTCAACTGATTATGTAGCCCATGAAATTCGAGGTCTTCAACTGATTATGTAGCCCATGAAAATCGAGGTCTTCAACTGATTATGTAGCCCATGAAAATCGATTACAGAATAAAAGACGAACACGAAAAAGGAAACAATCTAATGCTAAATCGATTGATAGTAAAAAGCCGTCTCGAGGGGCTCCAATCTACTAGCTACTGCGTTTTACAGTAGGTCGATTCTAACCGGGAAAAATTGAGCTCAACGTAGGTAATTTGTCGCTATCTGTGGATGATTCGGTGAAACTGCTTTCGATTTTTAAACTGTTTTTCTTCTCAAAACGGGACTTGGAGAGTTTATCGATGAAGGTTTTGGTCGTCTGAAGTTTGATCTTTGCGATCTGTTGTTGAAGAGGATGCGACGGAATTTGGTGGACGAAATTTAGATTTTTCGGTTAAATTTTGTTACGAAGGTGATTTGTTGCGATCTGTGGATGATTCGGTGGAACTGCTTTCGATTTTTAACCTCTTATCTTTCTCGGCTTCTCTTGTCGAAATGTCCCAAAATTAAAACTAAGTAAATATTAGGTCAAAAAAAAAATCCAAATGGTCGTTGTAATCTATTAAATTACAATTTTTTTTTTCAGTAAAAACCGGCTCACTGCTGTGTTCCATACTGCACTTACGATTCACTAAAAAAATTCCAAAAATTTATTTTCATGAATTTTCTTCAAATTTGGAGTACAAACTGTTGAAAGAAAAAGAAACTTGTTGATTCTTCAAAATAACTAGGGACTAGTACTTCCCGGGTTACAGAATATAGGTGAAAACATTTTTTTAAATTGAAAACTAATAATTGTTTTATATGCAATAAATTTTTTAGATTGCCCACTTACATTAAAAAAGCATTTTTCACCTGAAAAATGCGAATTATACACTCAAATAAATTTTTGAAATTTATCAAAAGTTATATTTTCTTGTTAGCCGTATGCTAAAAGTTATTTGACCAAGATTTTGTTACTTACGGCATCCTTTTATATTCTGATCATACAGCACGATAGTGCTGTATAGTAGAGCTCAGCCGCATCTTTTACATTTTGAAACATGATGAAAAAGGCAACAACTCAATTACAATCCAAACCAGAAAAAACACAGTGATGAATGATGGCTTGTTGGAAAGCTCTTAATTTAGGGATGTGCCTTTCGGAGGTCGGGTACAAAAATATCCAATATTAAGGGAATGGCACTCATTTAAACTTTACATAGCACTATATCTTCCATAATTTAACATTATAGAAATAGCTCCTTTTTAATTTTCTAATTAAATCTTTTCTTTTGTGTTGCCACACCCTAAAAAATAGCATAATATTTTTTTAAAAAAGGATAATACGCGTACTTTGTTTTTATAAGTCATTAAAAATTCAGATTCTCCTGATATATTTTTACAGTATAAATCGACGTCATTCTAAACAGAAAATGCACATTTTTCATAAATATACATAAATTGTAGCTAAATGTGTCTTATAATAGTTTCTGAAGTCAAAACAGCTGCTATGATATAGGTATTTCAATTACAGAAGGATGATTTAAGAAAAATTAGTAAAAAATTGTTTGCTAGATATGACGTCATTTTTATTGTCCCTTTCTAGCGATGTTTCATTGTGAGTGGAAACCAAAGCGATATAGGTAAGCGTCTTATCTTAAATGGGAGAGGTAACCGCAAGATTAAAGGCGATGTCACATCAATCAAGGTCACACGCCACGTAGCGGACGGAGTGAACAACAGAAAGATGCCTAACTGTTTTCTTCTTTATGGATAATCTATGAATTGCACATCTATAAAATAACTGCGCAAGCGCCAACATCGTGTTTTCATTTGTTTGTAGCATTTATATTCTGACAGTAATATATTAATTCTATTAATTTCTATTATTTTTTATTCGTGTTTTTTTACTTATTTATTGTATTTAATTATTTAAATAAAAACAGTTCTTTTTTAGAACTAATATTATTTGTTAAAATGGCAAAATGTTGTCAATCGAATAACTCTAGTTTTCGAAATTGTAAGAAAATTCTTTTTCTTATAGAATTCATATGTCCTTTTCCAAAGAGCAAAACAAGTTAGTTACGTATTTTTACTTTAATTTATTAAAAAAAATGAAATATTATTTGATATATATTATAAAATGTTGTTGATTTAAATACGCTCGATTTTAATTATTTTCTTTTAAAGAAATGAAAAATGACGCATAAAAATTAGTAAGTAGTTAATGTGTAAAGATTGAATTTTGTAGTCTTATTTTTTACTCAATTCTTGGTGTACTAAAGTTATAAAAAATTATATACACGGTTCTATTCCAGATGAAAATAGAATGTTTATCAAGGTTTAGAATATGTATAGAATTTAATAATAAATAAAATATTCAATTTTAAGTCATTTTCTTCGTTTATCAAGCGTAGACGATACATCGAAAACTTATTCCAATATTCTTTTGATCGTATTCTATTCATGTTATTTAAATTACAAATAGTTCATTTATTTAATTTAAAATTCATTTTATTTTATATTCAGAATCACTTTAATTTAAAATGCATGCATTAAATGTTGTACTATTAAACGAGCAAGTCTTGTTAATTTAGTATTTGTTTAAATATTTTGCGAATCCAGACAATAACTGCAAAAATTTTCCTAAAATCGCCAGATTTTTTTTTCCTTGATGCAGACAAAGCCATTTACAGAATCCCTGTTAAAAATTCTATTACGAATTTCAGATTGTTATTTACAAATCTGATGAATCTTGTTTGCCAGATATATTGCAAAATATTTTTGTTACAGCTTGTTTTGATAAAAATATGTGTAATTTTAAAAAAGTCGCAATGTCATTTTAGTTTAAGGGCTAAAGGCAGTAATGCTTTCGTAGCATTAGTGCTTTTCTCCCGAAATTGAAATGATATTGCGATTATTTTTTTTTTAAATGTGCATAATTTTATCAAAACAAACTGTAATAAAAATATTTTGCAATAAAACTGGGAAGCAAGATTCATCTTCCATAAGTGAGTAAAGAATCAGAAAATATGCGCAAGAGATGCGCAAATGGTAGATATTCTGTCATATATGACGTCATACGGAAAACCCGCGTATTTGCATTATTCACTCCGTCCACTAGATGGCGCAGATGTGTCAATATACCCCAGATTCCAGTATTGACATTGTACGCTTACTTATATCGCTTTGGTGAACTCTTCATTTTCTGAAATTAATCCTTATTACTATCATCCATAAAATGAAAGTTTTATTTTTAAGTCATACGAAAGAAAATTTCGGTAAATGCTAGGTCATTTGGTTTAAATTTCTAAAAATCGTCTATTTTCAATTTAATTTTTAAGCACGATTTCTTTTAAATGTATCTCTATTGCATGCAGGCTCTATTATGATCCATTATCACTTAAAGCAATATAAATAGTTTCAATAATAAAAATGTTTCCAGCTAATAATCCGTAACAAACTTACAAAAGGAACATTGAAATAAAATAAATAAAACAAAAATTTATCATATATGTTATCGCAAAAATTTCAAACCTTACACCGTCGAATACCAGGGAAGATGTTCGACCAAACATAATCTGTTTGAAAACTTCCTATCATTTTACGTATTAGGGGTCTTAAACGCTTTTAAAATTAGTGTTAAAATTTCTAAAAAGCTATAAACAAAATCAAAATAGAAAGAAAAGAGAGAAAGCTAACCATTTTTTCGTGAAATAAAGAAGAAATAAATAAAAATGGGAATTACAGGAGAAACATGTAAATGAGAAAAAAATATTTAGTGTATTTTTAAATGAATTCTCCGTTCTACAACTTTAAATTTTTGACATTTTCTATTTTCTTTCGCTCATTTTTACCCTTTGAAATTTTTATAGTATCAGATAGAAAGAAGAGCTAAGAACTAAATCTGAGGAATAAAACATAATTTTACACATTCATCTTCACAAAACAACTTAATCTAAACTAGAAAAAATCGTCTGCTTACAAATTGTCATCTACAAATATTAGATCAAAGATTTTTTTTTTTATATTACTAATATTTAACCAAGGAGTCTGGGCAAAATCAAATTTAAGTTTTTTGCAAGCATCGATAGAATTATTGACTTATATTTAGAGCAAGAAAATTTAAACAAGAAACACCGATTTTCATATAACTTTTTCTTAAAAATGACGCGCTTAAAATTTTTCGCAAAGCATAAGCAGAATGACTAAGCAAGAAAAATGTCATTTGATAAACATTTATTTTAATTCACAAATCTGAAGTGTTTCTTCTAGATTTGCCAAATGACGTCATTTTTATCCAATTTCGTCAAAATGATTTCATGCGGTTATGAGCAGTTTCTAAATAAAAAGTCAAATCTTAAAAGAACTCAATGCTTTTTATAAATGAATTCTGGAAATGTGTATTTTAATTTAATAAACTTTTAACATGCATTACAATATTGTTTATTACTTGAAATTCAGTATTTAATAAAATTTATGTTATAGTTTTGTCGAAATGCATAATAAAACAAGATTTACACTTCAAACAAACAAAAAAAAAGCAATTTAACAAATTACAACGACCATTTGGAAAATGATTTTTTCAAAGACTAAAATTTAAGACATAAAAAATCGCACAGAGTTGATCATACATTACTTACGCCATGCATTAAACATTAATAGTGTTATTACACATAAAAATTGCAAGCGACAAAAATCGCCTGCGACTCGTCAGATTTCCTGAAACTTACGTATTATCCACCTGAAACTTACGTATTATCCAAGCATTTCATTGGCTGTTTGGGAAAAGTCTTTTCCATCGTCAGATTTTCGACCAATTTTAAATGAAATTTCATTCTTAAACTTTTAAACATCCCACAATATTACTTTTTACACCGTCGTATAGAGAAAAAATGTACTTTTAAATGCAATTTGTTTGAAAGCTATATCTCAATTTGTTTCTGAGTTATTATTTTTTTTTTGTAGTTTTTATTACTTTTTTGTCATAGTGGCAACAGAAGTATCCATCTCTGTTGAAAGTAAAGGGAAAATACAGATTACTGTATAGACCAATCAGAAAACGAATAAAATGCGGATTCAACCAATAAAACGCTTCAGATATGGTTTTGATTTCCTACCCTGACAGAGAACAATAACCATTTTTCCAAATGGTTAAAAGAAATCGTAAGATCTCATGCAATTTAAATGCAACTCAGCGGGTTGCTATGCCAACTAGTTTAATTAAAAGATGATCACTCGGACAATAAAAAATTTTTCGTTACTCCATGTATTCATTTTATTTTTTATTGAAACAGTTATAAAACGATAAGCGTGACATATTTTACGATGAAGTTGATATATGATATTTTTTAAAATGTCGATATTCGAGATGATGCCATCGTCTAAATAAATATTTTTTTGTTGTGTATAAAGAAATAGTATTGTGAAATATTATTGTGAATCATATTCAAAATTACAGAGGTTTGAGAACTATTTTATGAAATCAATACAAATATACTAAAAATAAAAGCTCAAATAAATATTATACAAAAAAGTTTTATTTCAAAACCGCATTTTAAACTACATACATAAAATTGTAAGGGTTTCTTAGCACTGCACTAAACATTGCCATTTTTGAATCAGCGAAAAATGAAGTTAAAACTTAATTTTTCTTAATAATAAAAAATATTTGCAACTCAAAAAACAGTAAATTAAATTTTTTTGCATGATTACGATTAAATAATAAATGACAAAAAAGATTCGCGTTTAAAAAATAGCATGTCACAATGTTTGGCGCGGTTTGTAAAAAAAAAAAAAAAAAAAAAAAATGGTACTTTTCCACTATAGGGGCCTTGCGGGTTTTTTTTTTTTAAGCTCGGTGCAATTCGGGAGTCAGAAATGGCGATTTGTTGCCAAATGATATAAAAAGTTATGAAAACAAAATGGATGGACTTTTTCGTTTAGTTATATATGTATTTTAAATATACGTCTATTATTAATGTTTTTATATACAAATTACTTCTATTTCTATATAAAATTAGATAAATGGCGTCTTTATGTTAAATAAATTGTATAAACCTTGAAAAAAATGCTTGTGTATATGAAATGAAACAGTGAATAGGTTATCAGAAAATATGTTGCCAAATTTCCTTCTCCGCCAGGGGTATTTTCTCTATTTCGCTAAGATCCCTATACTGGAAAAGTACCAAAAAAATCTTTGCATGTTCAGGATTGAAATAAATGGCGCAATAGCATACGTTTTAGTATACAGCTGGTATAACGTAAAAGTAGCGAAAGGTCTCCAAAAAACTTTGTCCCAAATTACGCCAATTCTCTGTAAATTAGAATGTTGAACAGGTCGGCTTTAAAAACAAAGAATCAATTTATCCCTTTTTTAACTGGTAAGCACAGGTGCTGGAATAAATCTCACACCTCTCACATTTTTTCTTCCAAAAAGAAATGATAAATTTCTCGAGGACGCTTCTGACCTTCCTTGTACCTTTCAAGATCAAGGTTGAGAAAGGTTGTGTGAAGGAATGTCTTTTCTTTGTTGGCTAGAAGGGGAGAAATATGCCTTTTGGGATTAAATAATCCCGCGTGTACAAATGCTTCATTTCGATATGTTCATTCGTTACGGAATAGCAGACTCTAAAATAATTTTACTGAAAGCGTGACATAAAAGCTACCTGTATATGTTGATGAAAATATATTAAATGTAATTAATGTAAACTTTATAAAATAATTCATGTTTTAAGAGGTAAAACAAAGCGTTGTATATGTTCTAGACATATATATATAACGCGATTTTTACAGAAACTGTTGCGAAATAGGAAAATAAATATGAAGCGCTCGATTTTTCCCTAAAAAGAAGTAGTACTGATGCATTCTAATATTAGCCAAAAATATAATGGAGACAAAATAAGGTGAGATTTACCCCCACGCGTGTGGTAACGTTACAAAAATAGGTGCGTGTGCTTACGGTTAAGTTAATTATGCGCTAAACGAAGCCCGGTCACATGCGCCAATTGTCTGTAAACTCAATTATGTAATTTATCCGTACCAAATACCACCAGTTGTCTGTAGACTCGATTACGTAATTTATCTCCTTAATTAATGCATATTTTACAAAGGACACCTTATCAATTATTACAGTTAGATGTAAATAGGTTAGTCATTATCGCTGTATTTTAGTTTGACCTACGAAATAATACTATAAATATACAATATTAGCAATATTTCTGATTTTATTTACAGGTGTTTTGTATGATACTTTCAATCACTTTTGATCATTTTTCTCCATTCAGTCGGTTTTAGACTTTTTTTAAATTTTAAATTCCCATTAAGGCCCAAAAACAGAAATATTCCCTTTCTATAGTTTTTTCACAGTTTTAATTCATTTCTTATAACTGTTTCTTACCCTAGCTTTTTGTGTGTGTTGAGGGGTTGACCTAGGATACTGCATAGTCCCTTAAACCAGAGGTGCGTAGGTATGTAGCAGAAAAATTCAAGAGATCACACTATGTATAAAACTTAGTCTAAGGACTAGTCTGGCGGCCAGTCCTGAGTAAAGTATAGGTCAATATCCCAATATGAGTGTTAGCAATAAGTATGGGGTCCTCCAAGCTCTTGACATACACTGGTGACCCAATGTTTCGGTTTCTTTTTGATTGGGGCAATTGGTTCAGCAGGTTGATTGAGGTCATTGGTTGGTTAGTTGGGGTGGTTGTTTGGTTCCTGAAAGAATCTGAAAAAGGCGTGAAATTATATAAAAAACTGGAGGAACCAGATATTCTTATGCATAGTCCCTTAAACCAGAGTAGTATAGGTACATAGCAGTACAAAAAACAGCAATTTTCACCTTCTCAAAATTTGCATAGGCACTTCTTATATACATATTCATCATTTTTAAATAATTTGTATTTGTTTGGTCATTTTAAAATCATTTTAACTTAAAGCTTGAAGTCTCGATTGTCAGCAACATCTTTTATGTGAACTGACGCACTCTTTACTTAAGATTCTAATTTCAATTCCAGAGTGTAAAAGTTTCCGTAAGTTATGTTTTTTAGACGCATTTGTGTTAAAATGTTTAGTTTTATTTAAGAAAATGATCGTTTACTTTTAAACATAATTTCATTTTCACTTAAATAAGCATTTCGCCTAGTGTCTGAAACTTAGTATCAGTACACATGCAGAAGGAAAAACGATATAGAATATTTATGAGGAAAAATGCGTGTTTTCAAAAGCAGTATGTCATTTTCCGTTATTATGCCCCTAATATAATATTATGCTCCTAACAGGATTTTGCGCCACTAAACCCTATACAACAATTTTTATCAAATATTTTGAATTTTTATCAGAAAATGACAATAATAAAGATAAAAATACCTCATTATTTCTCTAGTGTCTGCAATAATGAAAGCTATCTAATTTTCACCATTTCGAAGAAATTTCATAAAATGCTTCTAAATTAAAATATTAAAGTGGGGATATTAAAAAAAAAAAAAAAAAAAAAAAAAAAAACAGATAGTGCGATCACATCTACAAATGAACAGCTTTCAGTTAAAAAAAAAATATTAGTAAAATTGGTTCAGCAGAAAGATCAGGGCAGATGACTAAAAAACACACTTGTGTTTTAAATATATAGATTATATAAAATTGTGAAAAATTAAATTAAGCAAATTATGTTATTTTGATAAAATTATAGTAGAATGTCCTTTTTAAGAATTAAAATACACGCTTTTTTATAAAATGACGTCATTTGCATCTGCTAAAGCAATCCACTTTTACAATCCAGTCTTAAACTTCGTCTATAGAAAATATGCATGTGACGTCATTATCACGGAATAACAGACAATATTCTTGACATAGCCCGAATTTTAATTTCAACTTTTTTTTTCAGGTTTTATGAGAAAATGGCAACAAAAAGATACAGTAATCTCCTATTTTCGACTATTTTCCGGTTACTTTCAATAGAAATGGGGTACTTTTGTTGCCACGATTAGACAAATGATATTAAAAACTACAAAAAAATTAATATCTCAAAAATAAATTGAGATACAGCTTTCAAACAAACTGCATTTAAAAGAGCATTTTTTTTTCCTTATACGACGGTGTAAAAATTTAAAATGTGCGATGTTAGAAATTTAAAAATTTGCAGTAGAGAAAATTGCAAAACGAAAATTTTATTTCAAATTTAAAAGTGTTGCCATTCGCAAAATGACGTATGCGTTACGCACAGATATGCTTGTTCTTTATAATATAGATAAAACCTGAAAAAAAAATATTATTTATTTATTATTAATTTTTTTTGTTTCCCCGTGTTTCAGCACCTACAATATTTAAATTTATTGAAAATTGTTCACAATGTATACACATACCTATATTTTTCTAAATTAAGAATCGTGTAAATTTCCATGTTTTTTTTTTTTTTTTTTTTTTTTTTTAACCATTTGGAAAAATGGTTATTGCCCTCGGTCAAGGTAGGAAATCAAAATCATATCTGAAGCGTTTTATTGATTGAATCCGCATTTTATTCGTTTTCTGATTGGTCTATACAGTAATCTGCATTTTCCCTTTACTTTCAACAGAGATGGATACTTCTGTTGCCACTATGACAAAAAAGTAATAAAAACTACAGAGAAAATTAATAACTCAGAAACAAATTGAGATACAGCTTTCAAACAAATTGCATTTAAAAGTACATTTTTTTCTCTATACGACGGTGTAAAAAGTAATATTGTGAGATTTTTAGAGGTTTAAGAATGAAATTTCATTTAAAATTGGTACAGGAATATTAATGTTTAATCCATGGCGTACGTAATGTATCTCTCTATTCTAAAAAAAAGTAACTACCGCTGTCACCGCCGCCGCCGCCGCCGCCGGTTTTGAATTTTTTGTAACCGGAGGTCTTTCTTCGTTAATATTGAGAAAAATAATGCATACAAAAATATGAAAATCAGTCGTTTTATACAGAAATGTTTGATAAACACGCTGATGCAGACAGTTTTCAAATCGAAGAATTATTTTAAGAGATATTTAATGCTAAAGTTGGACAAAATCGTTCCACTAAAAAAGTTTTATAGCAGCAAAAACTATACATGGCAGTGTAATCATTTTTAGATCATTTTATGCGTTAGAATTTGCCTGAGTGCAGATTGCATTAATTTTTTTATTTTGACTCATTTTTTCAGGTTTTATTTCTATTTTAAATTCAAATTTTCAGCATTTCTAGAGATATTTTTTACAGATTTCAGAAAATTCTACTAATTTAAACTGTTGCCAACTGTATAGAAAGAGCAAGCAATAATGTTTGCTTCAAATTAAAAATTTATTTACACGTGACTATTATAAACAGGAAAAAAACTTTCGAATTAGAATTAAATAATTATGTATAAAAAGCAGGAACTTATTAAAAATTACGTCATAAAAAGTATACACGTGAATTTTAAAAGAGAAAGGATATTGCAAAATAATAAATTCATTAACATGCGTTAGAAGTCTTAGGAGAAATTACGTCATATTTACGTCACATTGTAGTTATTACATAAAATGAACACAAAATAATATTGCAAAAACGTTTAAATTTAGAAATTGCGCTAGACATTTATTTAATATTTTGAGAGGATATTTTCAACTATTTTTGTTAGGAAAGCGCAAATAATATTTCATTGCTAACAAAAGTACTTTCACGCGATTATTTAAAAAAGAAAGAATAGCTTGGTAAAAATTACGTCAGATTAAAAACGATTAATTTAAAATGTCTCATTTAAAAGAACTTTCTTTTCGCTTTGTTAAAAAATACCAGGAGACAAAGACTCTGTTTACTTAATTCCTTTTATATTAGCTTATTTTGAAATGTTGTTACACGTGTCTACGTCATCAAGTTATTTTTATTTCGACGTTTTATTTGTATTTTTATTAATGTTGTACGAATTTATTTGTTCTTTCGTTATTTAAAATAAAAATTAAGTCAATTTGTATAATTTGGCGAGTGGTTTGGCGATTTATATAATTTGGCGAAATTGGTCGACGGGATAATCCAGTAGTACCGCAGCGGATTTGGCGTTAAAATTCCCCAATCAAAGAGAAATGAATAGAAATTCGTTTATAGGGAGATCGCCACTGTTTTTTAAATTATAATTCAATCTTTCGAAATCTTTTTAAAGCCGATCAAATTAGCGTGCATTTAGAGCCTGCGGTGTCTGGACGGGGGTTGGCGAGCGTAGCTCGTAGGGGGCCGAGCCCCCTAGTTTCCTAAAAATTTACAGTACCGAAAAATGTAGTCTATGGAGTGCGTAATGTATGATCAACTACGTGCGATTTTTTATGTCTTAAATTTTAGTCTTTGAAAAAATCATTTTCCAAATGGTCGTTGTAATTTGTTAAATTGCATTTTTTTTCCTTAAGAAAAAAAGAAAAATCGATATGATTTGATTGCCGGATATTGGCAAAAAGACCTGCTTATAATTATTATTATTATTATTATTATTATTATTATTTTATATCATGAAACATGTAAATATATTTTTATCGTATACTTTTAGACGATGACTGTCTAGAATTAGACTATTTAATTTTATTAAGTGATTTTGTAATTTTTCTATATGCTTTTATAGTTAAGATTAGTCCATATAAAGGTTAAATTTATTGAAAATCGCTCGCAATGTACTGATATTTATATCTCTCTATTCTAAATAAAAGTAACTACCGCTGTCGTCGCCGCCGCCGCCGGTTTTGAATTTATTGTGACCGGAGGTCTTTCTTTGTTAATATTAAGGAAAATAATGCATACAAAAATATGAAAATCAGTCGTTTTATACAGAAATGTTTGATAAACACGCTGATGCAGACAGTTTTCAAATCGAAGAATTATTTTAAGAGATATTTAATGCTAAAGTTGTACAAAATCGTTCCACTAAAAAAGTTTTATAGGAGCAAAAACTATTCGTGGGAATTTAATCATCTTTAGATCATTTTATACGTTATAATTTCCCGGTGTGCAGAATTGATTTATTTTTTTTAATTTGACTCATTTTTCGAGGTTTTATTTCTATTTTAAATTCAAATTTTCAGCATTTCGAGAGATATTTTTTACTTATTTTAGAAAATTGTACTAATTTAACCTGTTGCCAACTGTATAAACAACCGTAACAATAATGTTTGCTTCAAATTAAAAATTTATTTACACGTGACTATTATAAATAGAAAAGATACTTTCAAATTAAAATTAAATAATCGCGTATAAAAAGCAGGAACTTATTGAAAATTACGTCACAAAAAGTATACACGTGAATTTTAAAAGAGAAAGGATATTGTAAAATAATAAATTCATTAACATGCGTTAGAAGTCTTAAGTAGGAGAAATTACGTCATATTTACGTCACATTACAGTTATTAAATAAAATGAACACAAAATAATATTGCAAAACAGTTTAAATTTAGAAATTGCGCTAGACATTTATTTGATATTTTGAGAGGATCTTTTCAACTATTTTTGTTAGGAAAGCGCAAATAATATTTCATTTCTAACAAAAGTATTTTCACGTGAATATTTAAAAGAGAAAGAATTGCTTGGTCAAAATTACGTTAGATTAAAAACGATTAATTTAAAATGTCTCATTTAATAGAACTTTCTTTTTGCTTTGTTAAAAAATACCAGGAGACAAAGACTCTGTTTACTTAATTCCTTTTATATTAGCTTATTTTGAAATGTTGTTACACGTGTCTACGTCATCAAGTTATTTTTATTTCGACGTTTTATTTGTAATTTAATTAATGCTGTACTAATTTATTTGTTCTTTCGTTATTTAAAATAAAAATTATGTCAATTTGTATAATTTGGCGAGTGGTTTGGCGATTTATATAATTTGGCGAAATTGGTCGACTGGATAATCAAGTAGTACCGCAGCGGATTTGTAAAATTTCGAAATCAAAGAGAAAGTAATAGAAATCCGTTTATAGGGAGATCGCCACTGTTTTTTAAATTATAATTCAATCTTTCGAAATCTTTTTAAAGTCGATCAAATTAGCGTGCATTTAGAATCTGCGGTGTCTGGACGGGGGTTGGCAAGCGTAGCTCGTAGGGGGCCGAGCCCCCTAGTTTTCTAAATAATTAAGAATTATGTAAATGTTTATGTTTTGAAAAAAAATCGATATGAGTTGATTGCCGGATATCGGCGAAAAGACTTGTTTATTTTTTTATATTATGAAACATGTAAATATATTTTTATTTTAATGGTATACTTTTATGCCATGACTGTACAGAATTAGAAAATTTAATTTTATACGTAATTTTGTAATTTTTTTGTATGCTTGAATATTTCATATCAACACATATAATGGCCAAATTTATTGAAAATTGGCTGCAATGTACAGACATATATATATTTTTTAATAATTAAGAATCACGTAAATATCCATGTTTTCTTAAAAAAATCGATATGAGTTGATTGTCGGTTATTGGCAAAAATGCTTACTTATTTTGTTATGAAACATGCAAATATCCTTTTATTTGTATCAGTGTTCAGAGTTAGAATATTTAATTTTATATGTAATTTTGTTATTTTTCTACATGCTTGAATATGTCAGATTAACACCTATAATGGCCAAATTTATTGAAAATTGTTTGCAATGTACATATATCTATATTTTGTAATTAATTAAGAATCGTGCTAAAATAATCAATGCTCTGAAAAAAATATTTCGTTATGAGTTAATTGCCGGATACTGGCGATCTTGCTTATTCTGTTAATATTGTGTAAATATTTTTTTATTATACTAGGGGGGCACCACCCCCCTGCTCGCTACGCTCACCAACTCCCCTCGTAGTCGAACCCCTATTTTCTAGCCAAACCCAGACGTAATTGTTTCGCGTTTCCGTTCTCGATCGCATCGCGATCCCTTATTTTCTATTCATTCAATTTTTAGATTCTACTTCGTAAAAACGCGCTCCTCCCCAACTCCTGACAATTTTATTTCCGTATCTCCAAACACATAATCATTAGAGCTTACAGAGTTTCATAATTATAAAAATTATTAAATATAAAATTATATAGTGTTACGAATATTCTAAATAGTTAGTGTTTGTGCTTAAAAATAATGTAAATAGTTCAATTAAGCTAATATTAGTTTTTGTTGCATTGAAATTTCTCAATTTTTTGATTTTCTGAAAGGAAGTAAAACCTATTGGATTTCAATGGGAGTCTATGGAAATTTGGCGAAATATGGGAAATAGCGCCAAGTCGGCGTCACATTTGACAACTAATTTTGGTCGCCAAATTTGGCGGTGTACCGCTAAGTTGGCGACAAACTTGGCGACGTTTGACGACAGAGCTGCACCCACCTTGGTAAGCCCCCTTATAGCGGCAGAAAGCTCTGACCAATCAGATGTGTTTCACGGTATCTACGCAGATTTTCATTGGTCCATTTCCAAATCGTTACTTTTTTTATATATAGAGGGATTTTTTATACTACTACGGCCCCCCACGAGCTACGCTCGCCAACCCCCGTCCAGACACTGCAAACTCTAAATGCACGCTAATTTGATCGGTTTTAAAAAGGTTTCGAAAGATTAAATTATAATTTAGAAAACAGTGGCGATCTCCCTATAAACGGATTTCTATTCATTTCGCTTTGATTGAGGAATTTTAATGCCAAATCCGCTGCGGTACTACTTGATTATCCCGTCGACCAATTTCGCCAAATTATATAAATCGTCAAACCACTCACCAAATTATACAAATTGACATAATTTTTATTTTAAATAACGAAAGAACAAATAAATTAGTACAACATTAATAAAAATACAAATAAAACGTCGAAATAAAAATAACTAGATGACGTAGACACGTGTAACAACATTTCAAAATAAGCTAATATAAAATTAATTAAGTAAACAGAGTCTTTGTCTCCTGGTATTTTTTAACAAAGCGAAAAGAAAGTTCTTTTAAATGAGACATTTTAAAATTAATCGTTTTTAATCTGACGTAATTTTGACCAAACTATTCTTTCTCTTTTAAATGTTCACGTGAAAATACTTTTGTTAGAAATAAAATATTATTTGCGCTTTCCTAACAAAAATAGTTGAAAAGATCCTTTCAAAATATCAAATAAATGTCTAGCACAATTTCTAAATTTAAACTGTTTTGCAATATTATTTTGTGTTCATTTTATGTAATAACTGTAATGTGACGTAAATATAACGTAATTTCTCCTATTTAAGACTTCTAACGCATGTTAATGAATTTATTATTTTACAATATCATTTCTCTTTTAAAATTCACGTGTATACTTTTTGTGACGTAATTTTCAATAAGTTCCTGCTTTTTATACGCAATTATTTAATTTTAATTTGAAAGTATCTTTTCTATTTATAATAGTCACGTGTAAATAAATTTTTAATTTGAAGCAAACATTATTGTTTCCGTTGTTTATACAGTTGGCAACAGGTTAAATTAGTACAATTTTCTAAAATAAGTAAAAAATATCTCTCGAAATGCTGAAAATTTGAATTTAAAATAGAAATAAAACCTCGAAAAATGAGTCAATTTAAAAAAATAAATGAATTCTGCACACCGGGAAATTATAACGTATAAAATGATCTAAAAATTATTATATTCCGATGTATAGTTTTTGCTCCTATAAAACTTTTTTAGTGGAACGATTTTGTCCAACTTTAGCATTAAATATCTCTTACAATAATTCTTCGATTTGAAAACTGTCTGCATCAGCGTGTTTATCAAACATTTCTGTATAATACTATGGATTTTCATATTTTTGTATGCATTATTTTTCTTAATATTAACGAAGAAAGACCTCCGGTCACAAAAAATTCAAAACCGGCGGCGGTGACAGCGGTAGTTACTTTTTTCAGAACTAGGGGGCTCGGCCCCTACGAGCTACGCTCGCCAACCCCCATTCAGACACCGCAGTCTCTAAAAGCACGCTAATTTGATCGGCTTTAAACAGATTTTGAAAGATTGAACTATAATTTAAAAAACAGTGGCGATCTCCCTATAAACGGGTTTCTATTCATTTCTCTTCGATTGCAGAACTTTAAGGAAAAATCAGCTGCTGTTAAAAGATACAATGGCTGTATTCGTCTTTGATTATATGAAATCAGTTAAACATTTCAAAATAAGCTAATATAATAAGCAAATCTGCATCAAAATGCAAATATATTTCACAAATACCAATGCCTTCTTTTTACGGAAACGACACAGAAGGTTAACGAATCTTAACTAAACCATTTAAGCCCTTTCTGGCACAGATGTCATATTCGCCCCATATTGGCGCGATTTTTTTTCGGTTGCCAATTTGGCGAAAACATCAACAGCATAAACAACATAATCCGGTTTACCACATCAAGCAAAATAACGACACTTTGGCGCCAGTTAAGTACCCGTTGCGTATATGACATTGGCGTCAGAAAGAAATCGCGCCAATATGGGCGAATATGACATCTGTGCCCAATTTCTTTATTTTCTGCTTCACAGATTTTTCTCTTTCAAATCATATTTTTTGTCGATGACACTTCATTTTCAGCTTGTAATCATTTTTATTTTTATTAAATTATTAAATAGTCGCTCGAAAGTAGTCTAAACGCGTTCAATAAAATTAATTTTAATCTTATTAATATAATCTCAAAATATCAAAATAATGTCTCGCGCAATTTTTAAATTTAAACTCTTTTGCAATATTACTTTTTGTTCATTTTAAAGTAATAAGTGTAATGTGACATAATTTCTCCTATTTAAGACTTTTAACGCATGTTAATGAATTTATTATTTTACAATATCCTTTTTCTTTTAAAATTCACGTGTAATTATAGTTTTTATGAAGTATTTTCAATAAGTTCCTGCTTTTCATACGTAATTATTTAAACTTGATTTGAAAGTTTTTTTTCTGTTAATAATAGTCACGTGTAAAATAAATTTTTAATTTGAAGCAAACATTATTATTTTCGCTGTTTATACAGTTGGCAACAGTTTAAATTAGTACAATCTCTCTATTCTAAAAAAAAGTAACTACCGCTGTCACCGCCGCCGCCGGTTTTGAATTTTTTGTGACCGGAGGACTTTCTTCGTTAATATTTAAAAAACTGTTGCATACAAAAATATGAAAATCGGTAGTATTATAGAAAAATGTTTGATAAACACGCTGATGCAGACAGTTTTCAAATCGAAGAATTATTTTAAGAGATATTTAATGCCAAAGTTGGACAAAATCGTTCCATTAAAAAAGTTTTATAGGAGCAAAAACTGTACATCGGAATTTAATCATTTTTAGATCATTTTATGCGTCAAAATTTCCCGGTGTGCAGATTGCAGTTAGTTTTTTAATTTGAATAATTTTTAGAGGTTTTATTTCTATTTTAAATTCAAATTTTCAGCATTTCGAGAGATATTTTTTACAAATTTTAGAAAATTGTATTAATTTAAACTGTTGTCAGCTGTATAAACAGCGCAAACAGTAATGTTTGCTTCAAATTAAAAATGTATTTTACACGTGACTATTATAAACAGAAAATATAAAAAGCAGGAACTCATTGAAAATTACGTCATAAAAACTATAGTTACACGTGAATTTTAAATGAGAAAGAATCTCTCTATTCTAAAAAAAAGTAACTACCGCTGTCACCGCCGCCGCCGGTTTTGAATTTATTGTGACCGGAGGTCTTTCTTCGTCAATATTAAGAACAATAATGCATACAAAAATATGAAAATCGGTAGTATTATACAGAAATGTTTGATAAGCACGCTGATGTAAACAGTTTTCAAATCGAAGAATTATTTTAAGAGATATTTAATGCTAAAGTTGGACAAAATCGTTCCACTAAAAAAGTTTTATAGGAGCAAAAACTATACATCAGAAATTAATAATTTTTAGATAATTTTATACGTTATAATTTCCCGGTGTGCAGAATTCATTTAATTTTTTATTTGACTCATTTTTCGAGGTTTCATTTCTATTTTAAATTCAAATTTTCAGCATTTCGAGATATATTTTTTACTTATTTTAGAAAATTGTACTAATTTAACCTGTTGCCAACTGTATATAAACAACGAAAACAATAATGTTTGCTTCAAATTAAAAATTTATTTACACGTGACTATTATAACTAGAAAAGATATCTTCAAATTAAAATTAAATAATTGCGTATAAAAAACAGGAACTTATTGAAAATTACGTCATAAAAAGTATACACGTGAATTTTAATAGAGAAAGGATATTGTAAAATAATAAATTCATTACCATGCGTTAGAAGTCTTAAATAGGGGAAATTACGTCATATTTACGTCACATTACAGTTATTACATAAAATGAACACAAAATAATATTACAAAACAGTTTAAATTTAGAAATTGCACTAGACATTTATCTGATATTTTGAGAGGATCTTTTCAACTATTTTTGTTAGGAACGCGCAAATAATATTTCATTTCTAACAAAAGAATTTTCACGTGAATATTTAAAAGAGTAATAGCTTGGTCAAAGTTACGTTAGATTGAAAACGATTAATTTAAAAAGTCTCATTTAAAAGAAATTCCTTTTCGCTTTGTTAAAAAATACCAGGAGACAAAGACTCTGTTTACTTAATTCCTTTTATATTAGCTAATTTTGAAATGTTGTTACACGTGTCTACCTCATCAAGTTACTTTTATTTCGACGTTTTATTTGTATTTTTATTAATGTTGTACTAATTTGTTTGTTCTTTCGTTATTTAAAATAAAAATTATGTCAATTTGTATAATTTGGCGAAATTGGTCGACTGGATAATCAAGTAGTACCGCAGCGAATTTGGCGTTAAAATTCCCCAATCAAAGAGAAATGAATAGAAATCCGTTTATAGGGAGATCGCCACTGTTTTTTAAATTATAATTCAATCTTTCGAAATCTTTTTAAAGCCGATCAAATTAGCGTGCATTTAGAGTCTGCGGTGTCTGGACGGGGGTTGGCGGGCGCAGCTCGTAGGGGGCCGAGCCCCCTAGTATTGTAAAATAATAAATTCAGTAACATGCGTTAGAAGTCCTAAATAGGAGAATTTACGTCATATTACACTTATTACGTAAAATAAACAAAAAATAATATTGCAAAACAGTTTTAATTTAAAAATTGCGCGAGACATTTACTTGACATTTTAAGATGATCATAATATTTCATTTCTAACAAAAGTATTTTGACGTGAATATTAAAAAGAGAAAGAAAAGTTTGGTGAAAATTACGTCAGATTATAATTGTCAGATTCAAATTATAATTAAATCTTCCGAAATCTTTTTAAAGGCGATCAAATTAGCGTGCTGTTAGAGTCTGCGGTGTCTGAACGGGGGTTGACGAGCGTAGCTCGTAGGGGGTAGAGCCCCCTAGTTTTCTAAAAATAAGTAACAAATATCTCTCGAAATGCTGAAAATTTGAATTTAAAATGGAAATAAAACCTCAAAAAATGAGTCAAATTAAAAAACGAGATACAGTCTGCACACCGGGAACTTCAAACGCATAAAATGATCTAAAAATGATTAAATTCCGATGAATAGTTTTTGCTCCTATAAAACTTTTTTAGTGGAACGATTTTGTCCAACTTTAGCATTAAATATCTCTTAAAATAATTCTTCGATTTGAAAACTGCCTGCATCAGCGTGTTTATCAAACATTTCTGTATAATACTACCGATTTTCATATTTTTGTATGCATTATTTTTCTTAATATTAACGAAGAAATACCGCCGGTCACAAAAAATTCAAAACCGGCGGCGGCGGTGACAGAGGTAGTTACTTTTTTTTAGAGTAGAGAGATAGAGAGATTATATCCTTGTTGATGCCATTCTAATTTTTGAACAGAAAATAACGTCAACCATTAAAAAAAAAAAAAAAAAAAAAAAAAAAAAAAAAAAAAAAAAAAACACGCATTTTTCTTCATAAATCAAAAGATTGAAGAAGATAATTTAATATTTTTACATTACGCTGATACTGAGTTTGAGATGCTAGGGAAAATGATTCAGTGAGTAAAAATGATGTCATATTTAAAACAAAACGATCATTTTCTTTGATAAATCTAAATATTTGACCAATACTAAATGGCCATATGGCAACTAAAGGCAAATTTCTGAATGGTAAGTTTTTGCGGGTACTAAGATTAGAACTTAAAGTTTGTGCGGATGTTCACATGAAAAGTTGTATCGGACAAATGTGACTTTATGTTTGGAAATACATTCATTAATAATATATTGTGCGTTAAAATACTTTTAAATTGTGATTTGAATGGTGTGTAATGTAAATTTAGCGAATGTGAAAATAACGTACAGTTTAGATTTTATGGGGGGGGGGGGGGGGGATTTTATGATGTGACAAAGCGAAATCCTTTTTACTGATTTTTCATCGCGTAAAAACGAACATAAGAGCCTCAATCGATAACTTCAACATAATTACTGATCTTGATTACGTATTCTAATACAGTTTAATTTTTCAATAATTGAAGCAGTTGAAGTTTGTGGAAATAATATTTTGGTAATTTTAGGTTAAAAACATTATTTGTTTTAAGAGTTAAACAACCAATGCAAGATGAATTTTTTATAGTAATTATTTTTGTAAGTTTATTATAAATTCGATCTAACAGTTCCATTCCAAACATTTTAATTCGTCGAATTTCGACGGGTTCCAACTCGTATAAATAAAAATGTATATGTTCCTTTGTTCAAAATCGCTAATCTCCAAAAGTTCTTCACCGATTGCTTTGAAATTCACGGGTTGAGTTGCATCCAAATACGGAAGTGTTGTTATATACTTATTATGAACCTCGCTCCCCCACCCACCCCCATTTGCCTCCCCCCCCCCCCCACCAGGGGCCGCTTTTTAATTTTTTTCCAAAACCCATCACGTGATATATCATTAGAAAGCCCTTGGACAACTGTTTCATATTATGCACCTCGAATCTCGATCCCCTCACTTTCCACAAGGGGGGACACATATCTATATAAATAAAAATATAAATGTTCGTTCGTACGAAATATTAAACCTCCGAAAGTTCTTCATCGATTGCTTTGAAATTCACGGATTGCGTTGCATTCCAATACGAGAGTGTTTTTATATACCTATCACGAACCTCGCTCCTCAGTCCTCCAATTTCATCGCTACCACCAGGGGGCGCTTTTTAAATTTTTTCAGACACACGTCATGTGACATATCATTAGAAAGCCCTTTAACTACTCTTTCATATTATGCACCTACCATCTCCCTCATCCGACTTTCCGCCCCGTGAGGGCACATTTCTATAAAAAAAAATGTAAATGTTCGTTTGTACGAAATCTTAAACCTCCGAAAGTTCTTCACCGATTTCTTTGAAATTCACCGATTGCGTTGCATTTGAATGCGCGCGTATTTTTATATTACTATTATGAACCTCGCATCCCCTCCCCCAATTTCATCTCCGAGGCACTTTTTTAATATTTTCCAACATCCATTATGCGGTATATCATTAGAAAGCCCTTTGACCGTTCTTTCATATTATGCAACTCCCCTCACTATGCCCTCCGGAGGGGCACATTACTGAAATATTTTGTCAGTATTTTTTATGATATTTGTTTTTTCTTTGTTTTTTTAGTTCGTGTTTTTTTTCTTTTTAGCTCACAGGCTATTAAAACCTGAGAGCTAAGGTGCCCGTAGGTTCTGTATATACGTATGTATGTAACGCGATAACTCTTGATAGAAATATCCGATTTGCTTCAAATTTTGTAAATAGTTTCATTCTGATAAGGTGCTTCCCTGATTAGGTTTGGGAGTTCATTGGTTAAGTATAAAAGTGAAACGGGGAGCTAATCCTCCCTTAATTTAGATAAATGGGTTTTTCATGCAGAATTTTCCGATTTCCTTTCAAATTTTGTGAGTACGTTCATTCTGATAAGGCGCTACCCTGATTAGTTTTGAGAGTTCATTGGTTAAGCATAAAAGAGGCAACGGGGGGTCTAATCTCCCCTTAATTTAAATAAATGTTTTTTTTTTTCATGCAGAATTATCTGATTTGCTTCAAATTTTGTAAATAGGTTCATTTTGATAAAGTGCTTCCCTGATTAGTTTGGTGTTTTATTGGTTGTGCAAAGGGGGACGGGGAGCTAAATTCCCCACCCCCTTTAATTTAGATAACATGGTTTTGCATGTAGAATTAATTATTCGATTTGCTTCAAATTTTGTGACTAGTTCTATCTGATAAGGCGCTTCCCTGATTTGTTTTGGGGGTTCATTGATTAAATATATAGGGACGAACGGTGGCTAATCCCCCCTTAATTTAGATAAATGGGTTTTTCATGCAGAATTATCCGATTTGCTTCAAATTTGGTATACCGGTTTATTCTGATAAGGCGTTTCCCTGATTAGATTTGGAGGTTCATTGGTTAAGTATAAAGGGGGGAAACGGGGGTGGAATCCCCCTTAATTTATTTTTCATTGGGCATTATTCTTTGAAATAAGAGTATAATATACAATTAGTGTGAATAGCCTGTGAACTTAATGCCCTAAGTTTAACTCGGCACATATCTTTTTAATTCACTCGATTTGCAGGGATGCCACCGCACGTACTGCAATTGACAATCGACCTGCCCATTATGATGTTGCGAAATATGCACAAGCCAAATCTTTGCAACGGCACGCGGCTTGCACTAAAAAAATAATGAGCAACTTCTCAGAAGCAACAATCTTGACAGGACTTTTCAAAGGTGAAGGTGTCTTCATCCTTTGATTCCAATGGATGAGCAATTTCAATTTAAGAGATTGCAATTACCTATTTGATTGGTGTTTGTAATCTCCATCAACAAAGCTTAGGGCCAAGCTTTTAAATTCAGCGGTTGTTTAGATCTAGACATGAATTGCTTCTCACACGGGCAATTATATGTTTCGTGTTCTAGAATCGGCAAATCAGACAATCTCTAAATCTGCACAGACAATGTAACAACAATAAATATTGTATACCCACAAGTATGGTGAAATTGAACATATTAGAAACGTGCACTTTCTCTTTTCTTTCTTTTCCAATTAGCCAGACTGAGCCACAGCAACGCGAGGCCGGGTAACAGCTAGTTTTAAATATAATGCAATTTCCTCCGTTACGTCCTTTAACGCATATTAATGCATTTATTATTTTACAGTTTTCTTTCTCTTTTAAAATTCACGCGTACATATAGTTTTTATGACGTAATTATCAATATTTTCGTGCTTTTAATACATAATCATTTAATTGTCATTTGAAAGTTATTTTTTGCTTATAATAGTCACGTGTAAATAAATTTTTAATTTGAAGGAAATATTATTCTTTGCGTTGTTTTTAGATTTGGCAACAATTTAAAGTGATACTCTTTACTAAAAGTTGTAAAAAATATCTCTCGAAATGCTGAAAATTTGAATTTAAAATAGAAATAAAACTTTAAAAAATGAGTCAAATTAAAAAAAAAAAAAAAAAAAAAAGAAAAAAAAAATGCAGTCTGCACGTCGAGAACTTCTAATGTATAAATGATCTAAAAATGATTAAATTCCTAATGTATAGTTTTTGCTCCTATAAAACTTTTTTAATAGGACGATTTTGACCAACTTTAACATTAAATATCTCTTACAATAATTCTTCGATTTGAAAACTGTCTGCATCAGCGTGTTTATCAAACATTTCTCTATAAATCCCACCGATTTTTATATTTTTGTAGGTAATATTTTTCTTAATATTAACGAAGAAAGACCTCCGGTTACAAAAAATTCAAAACCGGCGGCGGCGGTGACAGCGTCAGTTACTTTTTTTTTAGAATAGAGAGATTTTATTTTTATTTCATTTTACGAAAGCACGAGAAACGGAAAATAAGGCACACGGTTTCCCATTTTCACTTTCATTTTTTTTTCCTTTTCATATTCTGCCCCACCAGTGGCTGAGAGGTTCTGCTCTCGAAGCTGGTAGACGGGAGGTGCTGGGTTCGAACCCAATCGCGCCCGTCGGCCTAATCGTTCGGAGTTTTCGTGGTTTTCTTCGAACCTTGTATTTCCAAGCGTTAATACGGGTTAGGTTCCCTTAGAAAGACCCCCACGAAGGGCACTCCCCCCGGGCCTATATCCTTCGTGCAGATAATTGGCCGTCATAAATACAACCAACCAACCTTTTCATATTCTTGTCAATGTTTTCGCTTTCATTTTTTCTTTTAAAATTCCTGTCAATATGCAAATGTGGGAATTTTACTAATGCTACAACAAATACTAATAATAATAATAATAATTCGAAGAAGAAGAAGAATAGCTTATAATTAAAATCCTAATGCCATATAACTTTAATAAATCAAAGAAAATTTTCAAAATAGAAATCAACTCTGGAAAACCTGTATTAATATATTTGTTTTTATGAAATTTTTATTAAATTAAAAAGATCCAAAAGCACAGAAGTACAGTATCATCAAATATTAATTATTCAATCTCTAAAAGTGTGGACATTTTTGCACGTCATTAATGCTACTTATTCCCAAAGGAACATGATATGTTAATTAAGAGGCTCTTTATTTAAAACTCTTTACGGCATTCAAAGCACGAAAAGAAGCTTATTGAGAAATGGGTAATTTATAGCTTCCTTAATTATCCATTAAGTATAAATCCGTGTTCACCCAGTAAACGGTAATTTTTGCTTTCTTTATAGTGCGCAAAGAATTTTATTACAGAAGTAAACTTATACTTCATTTGAATAACTAAAATTTCTAAAAAAAAAGTACTTAAGTATACAGAAGTTTAACGTATGCCAGATGTTGAAATACTATATTAGTATACTCATTTTAATTGCTGAAAGGCGTAAATTAAAACTTTTAGAACAGTGAAAATAGGTTTGGCATTTCAACTGTTTACACGTTTAGACTCTACTCAAGTCATTTTCAAAACAAATAAATAAAAATATTCTAAAAATTCACTGTTTATGAAACACCATCATTCAAATTTTCACATACTCTTTCATATTACGCACATTATTTTTTATTTTACATAGATGTTTATTTTTTATTTTTCTAACCATTGAGTAACTCGAACCATAGTTTTGGTAAGTGAAATGATGCTGTACCGTTAAATATTGAATTTTTGCGTATTACAATCTCTATGGTTTCTGTTATAATGGATAATGCAAGAAAAGTGACACACCTCGACAAAAGTAAATTTCACAGGAGAGGCAAATGGGGAGAGGGGGGGGGGGGAGGAATTTGCATGATTTTACTGTAACAGGAAATTATAGCTCTTAGCTCTGCATGCAAGAATAAAAACGTGAATAAACGTGACACATAAAATCCTTAAAAATGAAGACATAGGATGAGGTTTGGAGGTTTCGGTAATTTTACCTCCCCACACAATCCATTCCTCTTCTGCGGGTACAAACGGACATATAGCGTAATAAAGTGATTTTTCGTATAAGTACGCATATGAAACTTTTTGTGTAGGAAGACCTATGATGACAAGTATGAAAGACCTATTAGTGGAATAAAACGCAAAATGAATGCTTGCGAGATGTGTCACTTTTCTTGTGGGTGAGCGATTTGTAGATTCCCTAATTCTACAAAATACTAAAAAGAAATATTTTAAATAAAAGATTTAAGTGGAGTTATAAATACTGCACAAAATCCTCATAAATTCGAATTTAATTAATTAATTTTAATTGGAAAAATCCTTCTAAAATTTATTAAATGATTGGGTAAATCTACTAATATAGTTTCAAAAATTCCAGAAAAGTCCTTCAGAAGATGAAATTTTCATGAATTCATAATTTGAAACATAAAGGGTTAAGAACGGTTTCTAAAAAAATCGAAATTTAATCCTTTCAAGGGCGGTGGTACGTTTATGAAACCACTTAATTTTAATTCCCAAATGCCACAATGGCACCAGAATTTTGGGTATAAAATTTCATTATGTATGTGAAATATAGCTTTTTTTTATTTCCAAATAAATTTGTTGTTAAATTTCGTTGTCATTCATTCATTTCAACATTTTAGCAATGGAAGTGCTTTGCCCCTGAAAGGATTAAAAAGGTGAAATGTGAGAAAAATGTTATCAATTATGATTTATTTGGAATTTGTAGGGCTAGAAACTTCAAACGTATAATGAAACTAGACTTCTGTTACACCAAAGCAATCGAAATACTTCATGCAATTTAAATGCAAAAAAAAAAAACAGGTTGCCACGCGGCTAGTCAATAAATAAAAATAAAACTACAGCATAGGAAAATAAATTGTAGTTTTCACATATTTTCCGCGATTTTAATAACATTTAATGTTTATTTATGTTTGAGTATGCAAAGAGATTGCTGACACTAATATATAGTAAATATATAACAAATTAACGCCTTTTGATAATATACTAATTTTAATTGTTAAAAGGCGTAAATTAAAACTATAAAAACAGTAAAATATGTTTATTCGACTGTTTACATATTTCGACTCTACCCGAGTCATTTTCAAGACAAATAAATAAAAATATTTAAAAAAATACACGGTCTATGAAACGCCATCATTCAAATTTTCAGTAATCTATACTTCCTATTATAAAGAGGAAAAAATTGTTTATTTGTAGGAGGTAAGCTCTGGAACTACCGAACCGATTCCAAAAGTAATGGTATCAAAATGATGGTGTTAGTCCAACTTAGAACATAGGCTATATCTTATGTCGGTGCCACTACACCAAAGGGGGTGTAGGAGCAAAAAACGTTCTAAAAATGCGATTTTAGCGTTACTGAAGGGCCTAGAAATATGAAATTTTGAATATTAGTTACTTATAAGATATAAATTATGTCTAAGAACAGTTCTTAAACAATTCGAAATTTAAAAGGGTTGAAAATGCACAAAAAGCGTTCTAAAAAACGTTCTAAATGGTAGTTTCTACACAATCTCAGGAAATACCAAACCGATTTAAAAAAAAATTTGTGTCATAATGATGGTGGCAACGCTTGCTCCAAGATAGGCTATGTTTTATGTCGGTGTCACTATCCCAAAGGGGGTGCAGGAGCAAAAAGCGTTCTAAAAATGCGATTTTAGCGTTACTGAAGGGCCTAGAAATATGAAATTTTGAATATTAGTTACTTATAAGACATAAATGATGTCTAAGAACAGTTCTTAAACATTTCGAAATTTAAAAGGGGTGAAAATGCACAAAAAGCGTTCTAAAAAACGTTCTAAATGGTAGTTTCTACACAATCTCAGGAAATACCAAACCGATTTAAAAATAATTGATGTCATAATGATGGTGACAACGCTTGCTCCAAGATAGGCTATGTTTTATGTCGGTGTCACTACCCCAAAGGGAGTGCAGGAGCAAAAAATGTTCTAAAAATGCGATTTATGTGTTACTGAAAGGCCTAGAAATATGAAATTTGAAATATTAGCTACTTATTAGATATAAAGGATTTCTAAGAACAGTTCTTAAACAATTCGAAATTTGAAAGGGGTGAAAATGCGCAAAAATCGTTCTAAAAAACGTTCTAAATGGTGGTTTTTACACAATCTCAGGAAATACCAAACCAATTTAAAAAATCATGGTGTCAAAATCAGGGTGTCAAAATGACTGTAACAACCCTTGCTCCAACATAGGCTATGTTTTATGTCGGTGCCACTACCCGAAAGGGGGTGCAGGAGCAAAAAACGTAAAAATGCGATTTTTGCGTTACCGAAGGGCCTAGAAATATGAAATTTGAAATATTAGCTACTTATTAGATATAAAGGATTTTTAAGAACAGATCTTAAACAATTCGAAATTTAAAACGGGTGAAAATGCGCGAAAAGCGTTCTAAAAAACGTTCTAATGGTGGTTTCTACACAATCTCAGGAAATACCAAACCGATTTAAAAATAATTGATGTCATAATGATGGTGACAACGCTTGCTCCAAGATAGGCTATGTTTTATGTCGGTGTCACTACCCCAAAGGGAGTGCAGGAGCAAAAAACGTTCTAAAAATGCGATTTATGTGTTACTGAAAGGCCTAGAAATATGAAATTTGAAATATTAGCTACTTATTAGATATAAAGGATTTCTAAGAGCAGTTCTTAAACAATTCGAAATTTGAAAGGGGTGAAAATGCGCGAAAATCGTTCTAAAAAACGTTCTAAATGGTGGTTTTTACACAATCTCAGGAAATACCAAACCAATTTAAAAAATCATGGTGTCAAAATCAGGGTGTCAAAATGACTGTAACAACCCTTGCTCCAACATAGGTTATGTTTTATGTCGGTGCCACTACCCGAAAGGGGGTGCAGGAGCAAAAAACGTAAAAATGCGATTTTTGCGTTACCGAAGAGCCTAGAAATATGAAATTTGAAATATTAGCTACTTATTAGATATAAAGGATTTTTAAGAACAGATCTTAAACAATTCGAAATTTAAAAGGGGTGAAAATGCGCGAAAAGCGTTCTAAAAAACGTTCTAATGGTGGTTTCTACACAATTTCAGGAAATACCAAACCGATCTAAAAAATAATGGCGTCAAAATGATGGTGATAACCCTTTCTCCAACATAGGCGATGTTTTATATCGGTGCCACTACCCCAAAGGGGATGCAGGAGAAAAACGTTCTAAATTGCGGCTTTTGCGTTACGGCAGGGCCTAGAATCGTGAAATTTTAATGGTAGTCAGTTATAAGATATCAATGATCTCTAAGGACATTTCTTAAAAAAATCGAAATTTAAAAGGGGGTCAAAATGCGCAAAAAAGCGTTGTAAAAAACTTTCTAATTTGCGATTTCTATGCAATCTCAGGAAGTACTGAACCGATTTCAAATATAATGGTGTAAAAATGATGGTGACAGATCTTGCTCCAATTGGAGCAAGATATAAAATATAGCCTATCTTAAGATAGGCTATATTTTATATCTGTTTCCACTACCCCAGAGAAGATGTAGGAGCAAAATGCGCGAAAAGCGTTCTAAAAACGTTCTAAATGCCGATTTGTCGGCAATATCTCAGGAAGAATTAATCTGATTTCAAACGTAATGGTAGGAAATTGATGCTGACAGCCTCTGCTCTAACATAGACGCTATTTTATGTCGGTATCACTATCACCAAGACATTTCAGGAGCAAAAAAGCGTTCTAAATTTCGATTTTTGTGATCGGTAGGGGCTAGCAACTTAAAATTAGGCAAGGTACATATTTATTAGATATAAATGATCTTTAAGAACAGTTTCGGAAAAATTGGAAATTTAAAAAGGGGTGAAAATGCGCGAAAAGCGTCCTAAAAACGTTCTAAATTGCGATTTCTACTCAGTCTAACGAAATACCAAAGCTATTTCAAAAGTAATGGTTGCAAATCAATGGTGACAGTCCCTGCTATAACATAGGTTATATTTTATGTTGCTGTCACTACCACTATCGCTGAGGGTTGCAAAAGCAATATATGTTCTAATTTGCGTTTTTTGCACAACTGAGGGGTCTGACACTTTGAAGTATGGCATGGTATTGGGTACTTACAAGATGCAACTGCTTTCTAAGAGCAGTCGAAAGAAAATTCCAAATTTAAAAAAATGAAGTATGTGAAAAGCGTTATAAATTACAATTTTTAAGCAAACTTAAGAATTACCAAACCGATAAAAAAATAATGATAACAAATTTTGGTGATAGAACCTGCTCAAACATAAGCTACATTTTATGTCTGTTCCACTACCACCAGAGGGTTGCAGGAGCTAAAAACTTTCTAAATTGCGATTTCTGTGATACTGAAAAGGCTAGAAACTTTAAATATGACATGGTAGTTACTTATAAAATATAAATGCCCTCGAAGGAACGTCGAAAATAAATTCGAATTAAAAAGGGGTGAAGCGAAGGGGAGGTGCGAAAAGTATTCTAAAAATTTCTAAATTACGATTCTATGCAATTTCAGGGAATATAAACCGATTATAAAGTAATAGTTGCGAATCAATGGTAACTGTCTCATATCCTACACAGGCTATATTTTATGCCGGTGATTCTACCACCTGGGGTTCACAGGAACAACAAACGTTCTAAAAAAGGGCTTTAAAAGCTTTTTAAATTACGTTTCTGTGGAATATTTTGAAATAACAAACCGATTTCAAAATTAATGTTGCCAAATTAATGGTGACAGTTCCTGTTTCAACATAGCCCTTTATGTTGAGAGAGGTGGTAGGTAGGACTTGGAATTTGACATGATAGTTAATTTTAAGATGTAAGAAGATGGTTTCTAAAAAATTCAAAACTTCAAATGAATACTGAAATGAGCGTATTAATTGAGCATAAAAGTTTCAAAATATTTTCTAAATTATCATTTATTTAGTTTTATTTCATTTTATTAATTTAAGTCTCATTTCTGCCATTGCAGTTGTAATAATGATGTTTAATCAAACTGTGTTTTCAATAGTAATTTTTGAATTATTCCTAAAAGTAATAAGTAACTTTAAATAGAAAAAACTTTTAATAAAATAAAACATTACCTTTTAATAAAATAAAAATTTAGTTAGTACCTTTTAATAAAAATTAGACATATAAATATTACTTGCCATATTTCAAATATTACGCGAGCAAAGCCGCGGGATTTTCTAGTCTTTAATATTATGCACGTTATTTTTTATTTCACTTAGATGTTCATTTTTTATTTTCATAACCATTGAGTAACTCGAGCCATAGTGCTGGTAAGTGAAATGATGCTGCATTGTTACATATTGAATTTTTGCGTGTTACAACCTGTATGGTTTCTCTCATAATGCAGATAGTATAGATTGGAGGGGAAAATTATCTTACTTTCATTGAAATTTATTTGGATAGTTTCTTCTTCATATAATCTTGCTAGGGCTGTGATTTTTCTATTATTATGGTATTTCATATACGCCTGAGTAATTCTCCCAGTGGCCGAGAGGTTCTGCTCTCGAAGCTGGTAGACGGGAGGTGCTGGGTTCGATCCCAATCGCGCCCGTCGGCCTAATCGTTCGGAGTTTTCGTGGTTTTCTTCGAGCCGTGGATCTTCCATGCGTTAAAACGGATTAGGTTCCCTTAGAAAGACCCCCACGGAGGGCACTCCCCCCGGGCCTATGTCCCTCGTGTAGATAATTGGCCGTCAAAAATCAACCCAACCCTGAGTAATTCTCAAAATTAAATGGGTCAATTTTAGTGCAAATGGCATTCTTTAATTTCGGAGGTGGTTTGGCTATTAAGCACATATTGAAATGCTTAAGACTGCATTTTAATTTCTCAAAAAAAAAGCTTGGAAAATATTGAATAACATAAAGTGTACTATGTCTAATAAACTTTCAATATTTTAATACTATTCAATATTTTCCAGGCTTTTTTTTTTATTTATTTATTTATTTATTTATTTTTTTTTTGAGGAATTAAAATGCAGTCTTAAGAATTTCAATATCTGCTTATTAGCCAAACCACCTCCGAAATTAAAGAATGTCATTTGCACTAAAATTGACCCAATTAATTTTGAGAATTACTCTGGTGTATATATGAAATACCATAATAATAGAAAAATCACAGCCCTAGCAAGATTATATGAAAAAGAAACTATCCAAATAAATTTCAATGAAAGTAAGATAATTTTTCCCTGCAATCTATACTATCTGCATTATGAGAGAAACCATACAGGTTGTAACACGCAAAAGTTCGATATGTAACAATGCAGCATCATTTCACTTACCAACACCATGGCTCGAGTTACTCAATGGTTATGAAAATAAAAAATAAACATCTAAGTGAAATTTAAAAAAAAAAAAAAAAAAAACGTGCATAATATTAAAGATTATTGAAAATTTGAATGGTTGGTTTGTTTTTGGCAGCCGATTATCTACTCTAGGGATATAGGCCCGAGTTGGGGAGTGCCCTTCGTGGGGGTCTTTGAGGCGCGATTGGGTTCGAACCCAGCACCTCCGATCTACCAGCTTCGAGAGCAGAACCTGTCAGCCACTGGTGGGGCTGAAAATTTGAATGATGGCGTTTCATAGACCGTGCATTTTTTTAAATATTTTTGTTTATTTGTTTTGAAAATGACTCGGGTAGAGTCGAAACATGTAAACAGCCGAATAAACCTATTTTTACTGTTTTTATCGTTTTAATTTACGCCTTTTAACAACTAAAATTAGTATATTATCAAAAGGCGTTAATTTGTTATATATTTACTATATTAGTGTCAGCAATCTATTTGCATATTCAAACATAAATAAACATTAAATATTATTAAATTCGCGGAAAATATGTGAAACTACAATTTATTTTCCTATGCTGTAGTTTTATTTTTATTTATTTACTAGCCGCGTGGCAACCCGTTGTGTTGCATGAAGTATTTCGATTGTTTTGGTGTAACAGAAGTCTAGTTTCATTATACGTTTGAAGTTTCTAGCCCTACAAATTCCAAATAAATCATAATTTATAACATTTTTCTCACATTTCACCTTTTTAATACTTTCAGGGCAAAGCACTTCCATTGCTAAAATATTGAAATGAATGAATGACAACGAAATTTAAGAACAAATTTATTTGGAAATAAGAAAAAATCTATATTTCACATACATAATAAAATTTTATACGCAAAATTCTGGTGCCATTGTGGCATTTGGGAATTAAAATTAAGTGGTTTCATAAACGTACCACCGCCCTTGAAAGGCTTAAATTTCGATTTTGTTTTTTAGAAACCGTTCTTAACCTTTTATGTTCCAAATTATGAATTCATGAAAATTTCCTCTTCTGAAGCACTTTTCTTGAATTTTTGAAACTATATTAGAAGATTTACACAATCATTTAATAAATTTTAGAATGATTTTGCCAATTAAAATTAATTAATTAAATTCGAATTTATGAGAATTTTGTGCAATATTTATAACTCCAATTAAATCTTTTATTTAATATATATATATATATAATATATATAATAAATTTGAAATCACAAATATATGAAGAAATTGATAAAGTTCTAAAGATGATTTAGAAATGAACATATGAAACCAGTATGTAAAATAAGAAACTATGAATGACTCACAGAATCATCAGAGGAGCTTGTGAGTTCATTCATAGAAGATGCGTTATTTCATCCAATTTTGTCGGTATTATATATTTAGTATTTTGTAGAATTAGGAAATGTACAAATCGTTCACCCGCAGGAAAAGTGACACATCTCGCAAACATTCATTTTGCGTTTTATTCCACTAATAGGCCTGTCA
Organism: Maratus speciosus; assembly: GCA_963932465.1. Lineage (NCBI taxonomy): Eukaryota > Metazoa > Arthropoda > Arachnida > Araneae > Salticidae > Maratus > Maratus speciosus. The sequence goes on from OZ010786.1 coordinate 153,934,541, forward strand.
TACTTGTCATCATAGGTTTTGCTACACAAAAAGTTTCATAAGTGTAGTTATGTGAAAATTACTTTATTACGCTATATGCCCATTTGTGCCTACAGAAGAGGAATGGATTGTGTGGGGAGGTAAAATTACCCAAATCCCCAAACCTCATCCTATGTCTTCATTCTTAAGGGTTTTATGTGTAACGTTCATTCACGTTTTTATTCCTGCATGCAGAGCTTAGTGCTATAATTTCATGTTACAGTAAAATCATGCACATTTTCATTTGCCTCTCCTGTGAAATTTATTTTTGTCGAGATGTGTCACTTTTCTTTCGGGTGAGCGAAATATAAATTCTTACAATAGAAATATAAAAACTTTTCCGAACTGAACCCCCCCCCCCCCTCCCTCCTAATCTTTCAACATCAATAAAGATGAAAAGTTGCAAAGGCAAAAGAAATCCTTTTAAAAATAGTTTTGTTTTGTGCAACCCAGAATGCTTTTGGAACAAGATAAAGTAAAGTATCTATAACTCATTCTAAACTGTATTACTACTAATCGATGTATTAAATTAATTTTATAACAAGTTATTTTAGTGGTACTTTAAAGCGCCGTCAGGGCATAAAGGAGTTAACCCTACAAATGCATGATTTTTATTTCACCCTTTCTCCCCCTCCCGCCCTCCCAAAAAAAAATGTAATAACTATATACTGAACAAGAAAAATATTTAAAAAATCACGTCAACTTTTATCCATAATTTATGTGAAAACTAAAGTGTCAAATGGCTACATTATAATCCGAACAACATATAACGTGAAAATTAAAGTGTGTCTAGTGGCTAAACTGAGCATTGTAGGGTTAAAGAGCATTTGTATCTTAAAAGTAACTACCACATGCGAAATTTCAAGTTTTTAGTTACAACAGTGTCACAGAAATCGTAATTTTAGAACGATTTTTTGTTCCAACACTCTTTTACATTTCGAATTTTTTAGAAACTGTTCTGTGCAAGCATTTACGTCTTACAAGTATCAGCCATGTCAATTTTCAAGTTACTAGCACTAACAGTGTACCAAATACATCATAATTTAGAACATTCAACTCATTTCACATTTTTAAATTTCAATTTTTTTAAACATTTCTTAGCGAGTATTTACATCTTAAAAACAGCAATCGCACTAAATTTCAATTTACTTGCCCCAACAATATCACAGAAATGACAATTTTGGCAGCTATTGGTTCATTAGAACAGTGACCATGTTGAACCACATTTGTAATTAACAATAAAAATTGTCATCACATACTGTTAATTTTTTATGTCTTTTGTTTCATTTGGCAAGCGCCCATTCATTTATCACGTATATTAACTTTTCCAATCCCACAATTTCCCCTGTAAGTGATTTTTGATATTCGTATTTTTCTTAAAATGTTGAAATCTCATGTTTCTCCCCTCAAGTACACAAGGTTTTATTACAATAGATTTCCCGCTAGCAGGTTCAGAACGTCTCAAGTTATTTTATGGCTGTCCAGTATATTACCTTCAATCAGGGCTTAATTTCTAACAAAAAAAGTACCGGAGCCCTAATATTCTGCGGTACTGCCGGTACTAACAACTGTACCGTTCCCCTCCCACGTCACTCCAGTCTGCATATTTATATTCCATACATTATTTACAAAATTTAAAGCTTTTTTTTTCTTTGGCAAAATAAAAATCTTAAATATATCTATCAATCCCTTAGCTGTCTATCTATCTATCTGTTTATGTCTTATCTATCACCCTTAGCTGTCACGTATCCCACTTTTTAGTTATTACTCCTACCAAACAATGATCTATGCCTAATTTTAATGTTAATTAATCGCAGAATTCTGCGATAAAAGGTAAAGATTATGATTTGGAAATAGAGTTACATAAAAAAGGGATAGTTTGCAGCTATGCGTTTTTTATGAAAAAAAAATGAATGAAATTTACAGAAATTAACATTTATATGCTGAAGAGCAATGTTTTTCAATTTCCTATAAAAGATGCATATCTTAAACTATAATCGATTCCTTCCGCATAACAATCTTTTGTGATGGGTCCCAGAAAATTAGATTAAATTAAAAATTTGACACCGTTATCGGAAAGATTCGAGGCTGTTATAGAAAAAGAGTAAACACTGCTCGATTGTTTTCTGTCAGAATAACAATACGTGGTAATTATATCTAATTACAAATGAAAATGACTTCGTAAATGTGCAGGGCAGACCCTTGGCTTGGCCAGCGTTCATGATATAAACTAAATAGAAAAATCACTAATGTGATTTTTATACTCGTACTTAATAGAAGACAAAAAACCTCAAACAAACAAACACTCAAGCTGATGCTCGTTGGCTAAAAAAAGAAAATATTCTTTTCAGGTTAAACATCTAAATAAAAAATAAAATAAACCAGCCAATTAAAGATTATCCTACTGTCACAAAAGAAACTCGAACTGAAAGAAAATTCATTGTTCAGTCTCTTGAGTGGCCGCCGTTTTCAACACGTCGCCGCCGTCAAGGGCATAAATTTGCAAATATCACTAGAATAGAAAAACACATAGCATTAAAATGATTTGAAATATAATATAATATACAAGATATTCTACTTACATAATTTTGAAGGAAGAAAAGTTTTTTTTTTTTTATACATGAATAAATAAAAATTTGAATGTAAGACAGATTGAGCTTGAGCCAGTATAACCCCAAAAACTGATATAAAAATTAAGACCGTTTCATCTCCATCTCCTACGTGTGCAGGTGTGCAACACATTACGTCGCGTCACATATAAGTGTTTTGATAAAAATGAACTCAAAAGCTTGGAAAGGGGGAGGAAATGAAAGGGTAATTTAGGCTTCGTTTTTTCGGAAGCGCTATTGAACTGGGCTCCGGAGCCCTGTATTTATGAGCTCCGGTGAATTACGACTAGTATTTAAATATGTATACGAAAAACAGAGACGTTCCGGAGCTGGTCTCCGGTGATCTCCGGCGCAAATTAAGCCCTGTCTACAGAATAAAATTTAAATCATATCCATATACATTGAAATAGGAAATCTAGGCAATATCGCTTACCCAATTTATCAAAAACTTAATTTAGCTGCATTACTGAAAACTGTTCAATTTATTAATGAATGAATTAAGAACGTTAAAGTCAATGTAACTGCTCTAACAACATGTAACTATTCTAATCAGAATTAAATCTGCCAAGTAGAAAATTTTAAAACATTAATTATCGAGTATTAAGATTAAAATTGTTTTATTTAAAATCATTAAGTATCCACAAACTCTTAGAATTGACAGAGTACTTAATTTCTAGTGATTAATTACTTTCAGCAAAGTTTAGTTAATTAAGTACAAAATTCTAAAGTTACTATGATTAAGTCTTAAAATTTTATCATATACTGTTTATACGTACTTAATGTTATATAATTAAAATGTTAAGACGTAACACTTCATCTCGAAATTAATTTATACTGTAATTTACTTTTATGTATTTTTGCAAATTTCAAACAATTTATCAGGGTATCATAAAACTTTTATTTTAAAATATTTTAATGTATGCGCATAAATAACCAATTTACTGTCGAAAATGGACTCATCAACTTATCAGTAAATGGAATCAATTTTCGTATCATTTTATTTTGATTTTTAAAACTAATTTCTTGCATATATAATCAGGTTATATAAAATTACATATTAAAAACTCCCTAATATAAATAAATTAAAGCATCAGTTACGCATGTAATTAACTGCCTTGATATGAAAGTTATATGAAACTACTTTAAAATATTTGATGATGTAATAATTGGTGAATTCATTTCTTTTTAGAACTTTAATTGAAGAATGCATCTTATAAAGGAAATATTTTATTAATGAATTTTAATTTTTAGTTATTTCACTTAAATAAACTGATTTTCATTAAATCGTTAAAAAAGAATATGATATAGCAACAAAATAACAGTAAGCAAAAAATTTATATACAGGTGTAAACAGCAAAACAACTTAAAAAAAAAGAAAAAAAAAAAAAAAAAAAACTTCTTGAATATACCATAAAAGGGGGGGGGGGAAGCACAACCCGTTTCAAAGAACTTTTTCTTTCTTCTTCAGGCGCAAAAAGACATGCTACTGGTTTGAGCAAGACTCGAAATAAATAGAAGAGAAAGGGGGAGAAATCAATAAATAGGAAGTGACAACGAACAAGAAAGCAAGAGATAAAGAGTAACGAGCAATCAGGATTTGACACGACAAGTACAGTAAGAATTATTTATATTTATTTACCCCTGCCTTTTGCTTTTTATCTATTTGTATCAGTTTTCTTCTCTTATTATTATACTCGTCCAAAAACTTCAGATTGATATACCCTTTATCTCCTTCTTTGCTATTGGCTGTCCCGTCTCCTACGCCCGTCTCTCTCCTATGCCCTTCTCATTTTTTTTTTTCAGTCTTGCTATAAATGGTAGCATGTCTTTTCGCGCCTGAAGATGAAATATAGAGTCCTTCGAAACGGGTTGTGTGTTTTCTTTTCATTAACACTTTTTAAATTGTGTATAAAAAGCTATTTTCGGGTCAATCCATTTCAAGTGCTCCAGAAAATCAGATATTCGTTGCTCGACCATTTTTAAAAAATCTGAAATTTTTTGTGCAACAACTCTAACATGATGGAAGTTCAAAATGACTATTATTTTAATTTAATTTAATTTTTTTTATTTTTTTGTTTGTGCATGGCGGCCATCTTTGTTTCATCGTCTTCAGCAATTTTCTCACAAGAAGAGTTTACGGAATTGCAAATAATTCATCGTTTATTTATCCAATTCAACTGAGGATTAAAGCAATTTGTACAGAATACATTGGGCTAAAAATCTGGTAATGGAGTAGTTTTCGAAACTAACTGCTTATTGGTAAAATTTAAGCATAAAGTTTCAGTTTTTTTCCAAAATTTGTCCGTTTACAAGAGGAAATTTTTCTAGCAAGGAAAACTGTCAACATGACATATTTTTTTTTTACAAATAGGCCGAAAGTACTTGTACTCACACGCCGAATTCCTGATCTGAGACTTGCTTTCTCTTCGCTAAAAAAAATCCCAAATTTTTCAAAAATGACAAAAATCGCACTTTTCAGGCTTTGATATCTCTGGTGGGGCACGAGATAAAAATCTGAAATTTTTTTTATAAGAGTATTGTATGGTAGTGGTATGCACAAGAAATTTCAGGATGGAGATTTGACTACAAGCTGAGGTATGGCAAGGGCAACATGTCAAAACAATACTGCCAAACTATTGTTTTGTTGTAGTCACAGCTAAGTATTTATTTCAGAGTATCATTTAAATTTATTTTTTAGATTATCTTTAAATAATAGTAACAGAAAATAAAGCCTTACAGGGAATGAGGGAGATAAAGAGAATTATTGTGGATGAACACGAATCGCTGAGTGATATTCAGAAACAGGAAATTATTACGATTTTAGGAAATTATCATGAATTGATTAGCAAATTACCTGGATTGGCAAAAGTGAATGGGCATGCCATTCATGTTACGGCTGATGGTGTCCCGAAGAGGTTATCGCCATATAGAATTCCTATAACTTTGCAGGAGGAGGCGGATCGCCAAATTCGAGAATTACTTGACCAGGGATTGATTGAACATAGCAACAGCGAGTGGGCACATCCAGTTGTATGTGTGGCAAAGAAAGATGGAATTGTTAGGTTATGTGTAGATTTTAGACACTTGAATAGTTTTACCATACCGGATGCATATCCACTGAAAATTGCGAAGGATTTGTTATATGAAATTGGACAGGCGATTTTTATTACAATTTTAGATTTAACGAAGGGATACTGGCAGATTCCAACGGTGGAGGAATCGAAACCTTTTACAGCTTTTGTCACGCATTCAGGACATTATCAATGGAGAGTAGTGCCATTTGGTTTGAAAAATGCTGGAAGTACGTTTCAGAGATCTGTGGATGGGTTGTTTCAACGACATAAAAAATATTGCAGGTCATATATAGACGATGTTGATATATTTTCTCAAACATGGGAAGAACACTTGGAACATCTTCGACAGGCATTTCAGTGCATTAGAGACGCAGGATTGAGTGTAAATTTGGGAAAGTGTAATTTTGGTAGAAATGAAGTAAAGGTTTTGGGTCATGTGATTGGATCAGGAAAACATTAGTCCGACCCTTTGAAGGTAGAAACTATACGGAAAATATCTAGGCCTACTACAAAGAACGAGTTACGAAGTTTGCTGGGTGTAGCTAGTTATTACCGGGATTACCTCTCTATTCTAAAAAAAAGTAACTACCGCTGTCACCGCCGCCGCCGCCGCCGGTTTTGAATTTTTTGTCACCGGAGGTCTTTCTTCGTTAATATTAAGAAAAATAATGCATACAATAACATAAAAATCGGTGGTTTTATACAGAAATGTTTGATAAACACGCTGATGCAGACAGTTTTCAAATCGAAGAATTATTTTAAGAGATATTTTATGCTAAAGTTGGACAAAATCGTTCCACTAAAAGAGTTTTATAGCAGCAAAAACTATACATGGCAGTGTAATAATTCTTAGATCATTTTATGCGTTAAAATTTGCCGGAGTGCAGATTGCATTAATTTTTTTATTTTGGCTCATTTTTTCAGGTTTTATTTCTATTTTAAATTCAAATTTTCAGCATTTCTAGAGATATTTTTTACAGATTTCAGAAAATTGCACTAATTTAAACTGTTGCCAACTGTATAAAAAGTGCAAGCAATAATGTTTGCTTCAAATTGAAAATTTATTTACACGTGACTATTATAAGCAGGAAAAAAACTTTCAAATTAGAATTAAATAATTACATATAAAAAGCAGGAACTTATTAAAAATTACGTCATAAAAAGTATACGCGTGAATTTTAAAAGAGAAAGAATATTGTAAAATAATAAATTCATTAACATGCGTTAGAAGTCTTAGGAGAAATTACGTCATATTTGCGTCACATTATAGCTATTACATAAAATGAACACAAAATAAAATTGCAAAAATGTTTAAATTTAGAAATTGCGCTAGACATTTATTTAATATTTTGAGAGGATATTTTGAACTATTTTTGTTAGGAAACCGCAAATAATGTTTAATTGCTAACAAAAGTACTTTCACGTGATTATTTAAAAGAGAAAGAATAGCTTGGTAAAAATTACGTCAGATTAAAAACGATTAATTTAAAATGTCTCATTTAAAAGAACTTTCTTTTCACTTTGTTAAAAAATACCAGGAGACAAAGACTCTGTTTACTTAATTCCTTTTATATTAGCTTATTTTGAAATGTTGTTACACGTGTCTACGTCATGAAGTTATTTTTATTTCGTCGTTTTATTTGTATTTTTATTAATGTTGTACGAATTTATTTGTTCTTTCGTTATTTAAAATAAAAATTATGTCAATTTGTATAATTTGGCGAGTGGTTTGGCGATTTATATAATTTGGCGAAATTGGCCGTCGAGATAATCAAGTAGTACCGCAGCGGATTTGGCGTTAAAATTCCCCAATCAAAGAGAAATGAATAGAAATTCGTTTATAGGGAGATCGCCACTGTTTTTTAAATTATAATTCACTCTTTCGAAATCTTTTTAAAGACGATCAAATTAGCGTGAATTTAGAGCCTGCGGTGTCTGGACGGGGGTTGGCGAGCGTAGCTCGTAGGGGGCCGAGCCCCCTAGTATTTCAAATTTCTCGGCATTGGTTTTGCCTTTGACTAATCTTACACGAAAAAGAGTGGTAAACGTGATTCCATGGGATGCAGACGCTGAAAATGCGTTCAGCCGGTTAAAGGAGAAATTGTCACAAATTTCGTCAATGTTTACCCCTAAACTCGATCGACCGTTTTAGTTGTGTACTGATTCTTCCGCTAATGTTATCGGAGCTTGTCTTGCTCAGATGGATGATCAGGCACAAGAGAGACCTATTGCATTTGTTAGTAAGAAACTTACAGATACCCAGATGCGTTGGGCTACTATAGAGAGAGAAGCATACGGTGTAATCGAGGCTTTGAAGAGGTTTGACACTTGGATATGCGGTGCAGAGATTGAGGTCATTTCGGATCACAATCCACTCACTTTTCTTACGAGCAGCGTGCCGCATGGAGCAAAATTGGATCGTTGGTCTCTGGCATTTCTGAGATACAATTTAACTATAACTTATCGTAAGGGTTCTGGACATTTAAATGCAGATTCTATGTCAAGATTGACGTTTGATGAAGGTTAAACTGTAATTTAGTTCTTTAATTTGTGTTTTTGGAAATTATTTTTTTTTGTGTATTAATTTATGAAATTCATGTTGGTGAATAATATTGTACATATATATATTTCTTGAATTAGTTAGTTAATTAGTTATAATGGGAAGTTCCACATTATTCTCACCTTTGCTGGAAAAAAAATGTGTGGTATAATTATGATTTTACGCTTCATTGTGACAAGGGTCACGAATGAGCTTCTTTGAGGGGAAAGTTCTCAGAGTTGTGAAACCCAACAAACAAATTTAAATGCAATTGTCAGAGTAGTGAAACCCGACGGATAAATTTAAATGCAGTTGTCAGAGTAGTGAAACCCAGCGGACAAACTGAAACATCTAGAAAGGACTTTTTTTACTTTGATTCAGTCTGCCGTTGAACTTTAGGTAACTCAACTGGCAAAAGGACGAAACAGAGGATCGTGAGAGCTGATGCAGAAGAGGTTGAAATGTAATGGAGTGTGGAAGAGAGTTCTGTGTAGTTTTGATTTATTGTTTCATTTTAAAATGTTTTTAGAGCATTAAAAATGTTGAGTTTTAATTCTGTGTGGTGTTCAAGATTTTATGAGTAGTGTGAAGTTGCTTCAATGGCTCCCTATTTGAATGATCCTCGGCTGCGAGTTTAATTGTTTCAGAAGCTCCGTATCACAAAAACATCACTGTTATATTAAAACATTAGGCACGTGCCACCATCAACCGATATTCTGTCAAATTATAATTTTGTGGGAAATTGCAATTAAAAAAAAACACTTCTCTGCGTATCTTTGCGCCATCGGTTGGAGGTAAAGTACACAGTGGTGGGGCAAAGATACGCAGCGCGTATTTTTGCCAGATTACTGCGAGTTTTTGCCCCATTTCTACTAAAATGAATGAGTTATGTAAAAGCATTAGTAAATTTACCTAACATCTATAGTTAAACTGAAAATTAGAAGTTAAACCGCGAAAAAAGAAAAAAACAGCGGTCCGCAAACAACAGTTAACTTTCAACTACTGTGAAAAAAAATTGTTCCATAAACACTGTGAGCGGTCTCCGTGATCGCCTGATCGTAGAATGAATAAAAGGGTTGACTGACTCATAAAATACTGTTTCTGCTCTAAACTTTATGTAAAAGCCTATTACAATAAAAAAAATCCCTCATTCAGAAGACTTTTCAGAAGTTTTCAGCGATTCTACTAGTTTCCAAACAAATCAAAATTAAATTAACATCAACAGTTAAACTGAAAATTACAAGTTAAACTGTAAAAACTAAATATACCAGCGGTCTGTGAGACCGTTAACAGGAGTTAAGGGTTAAAACGTTCATAAAGCGTTTCATGAAACGAGAATTTGATTTTTAAAAGTAGGTAGGTAGATACCTACCCTCTATATTTAAAAAAAATTAACTAGAAAAAGGAAAAGGTAGTTAACTAGCTTATATTAGTTAAGTAGCTATTATATTTTATACAACTAGGGGGCTCGGCCCCCTACGAGCTACGCTCGCCAACCCCCGTCCAGACACCGCAGGCTCTAAATGCACGCTAATGTGAGCGGCTTTAAAAAGATTTCGAACGATTGAATTATAATTTAAAAAACAGTGGCGATCTCCCTATAAACGGATTTCTATTCATTTCTCTTTGATTGGGGGAAATTTTAACGCCAAATCCGCTGCGGTACTACTTGATTATCCCGTCGACTAATTTCGCCAAATTATATAAATCGCCAAACCACTCGCCAAATTATACAAATTGACATAATTTTTATTTTAAATAACGAAAGAACAAATAAATTAGTACAACATTAATAAAAATACAAATAAAACGTCGAAATAAAAATAACTTGATGACGTAGACACGTGATGTAACAACATTTCAAAATAAGCTAATATAAAAGGAATTAAGTAAACAGAATCTTTGTCTCTCGGTATTTTTTAACAAAGCGAATTTAAATGAGACATTTTAAATTAATCGTTTTTAATCTGACGTAATTTTTACCAAACTATTATTTCTCTTTTTAATATTCACGTGAAATACTTGTGTTAGAAATGAAATATTATTTGCGCTTTCCTAAGAAAAATAGTTGAAAAGTATCCTCTCAAAATATCAAGTAAATGTCTAGCGCAATTTCTAAATTTAAACCGTTTTGCAATATTATTTTGTGTTCATTTTATGTAATAACTGTAATGTGACGTAAATCTGACGTAATTTCTCCTATTTAAGACTTCTAACGCATGTTGATAAATTTATTATTTTACAAATTCCTTTCTCTCTTAAAATTCACGCGTAATTATAATTTTTATGACGTAATTTTTAATAAGTTCCTGCTTTTTGTACATAATTATTTAATTCTAGTTCCAAATGTTTTATAATAGTCACGTGTAAATAAATTTTTAATTTATTACACGTATAAATATATATATATATTTTAAGCAAACATTATTGTTTCCGCTGTTTATACAGTTGGCAACAGTTTAAATTAATGTCACTTTCTAAAATCTGTAAAAAATATCTCTAGAAATGCTGAAAATTTGAATTTAAAATAGAAATAAAACCTCAAAAAATTAGCCAAATTAAAAAAAGAAATACAATCTGCACACCGGGAACTTCAAACGTATAAAATGATCTAAAAATGATTAAATTCCCATGAACAGTTTTTGCTCCTATAAAACTTTTTTAGTGGAACGATTTTGTCTAACTTTAGCATTAAATATTTCTTAAAATAATTCTTCGATTTGAAAACTGACTGCATCAGCGTGTTTATCAAACATTTCCGTATAATACTACCGATTTTCATATTTTTGTATGCATTATTTTTCTTAATATGAACGAAGAAAGACCTCCGGTCGCAAAAAATTCAAAACCGGCGGCGGCGGCGGTGACAGCGGTAGTTACTTTTTTTTAGAATAGAGAGATACTAACTTAGAAAATATAAAGCTTCCCACAACGTAATTGTGGAAAGCTTTGCATCTAACTATCAAAAGCCCTGCATCTTAAACTTGTGCGTATCTTTGCCCCAAGACGGATGAGTACTTTTACCCCATTCTGCAGCATTTTGCTTAACTGGCTAACTATAATTTTAAACATTAGGGGGCTCGGCCCCCTACGAGCTACGCTCGCCAACCCCCGTCCAGACACCGTAGGCTCTACATGCACGCTAATTTGGTCGGCTTTAAAAAGATTTCGAAAGATTGAATTATAATTTAAAAAACAGTGGCGATCTCTCTATAAACGGATTTCTATTCATTTCTCTTTGATTGGGGAATTTTAACGCCAAATCCGTTGCGGTACTACTTGATTATCCCGTCGACCAATTTCGCCAAATTATATAAATCGCCAAACCACTCGCCAAATTATACAAATTGACATAATTTTTATTTTAAATAACGAAAAAACAAATAAATTAGTACAACATTAATAAAAATACAAATAAAACGTCGAAATAAAAATAACTTGATGACGTAGACACGTGTAACAATATTTCAAAATAAGCTAATATAAAAGGAATTAAGTAAACAGAGTCTTTGTCTCCTGGTATTTTTTAACAAAGTGAAAAGAAAGTTCTTTTAAATGAGACATTTTAAATTAATCGTTTTTAATCTGACGTAATTTTGACCAAACTATTCTTTCTCTTTTTAATATTCACGTGAAAATACTTGTGTTAGAAATTAAATATTATTTGCGCTTTCCTAACAAAAATAGTTGAAAAGTATCCTCTTAAAATATCAAATAAATGTCTAGCGCAATTTCTAAATTTAAACCGTTTTGCAATATTATTTTGTGTTCATTTTATGTAATAACTGTAATGTGACGTATATATGACGTAATTTCTTCTATTTAAGACTTCTAACGCATGTTAATAAATTTATTGCTTTACAAATTCCTTTCTCTCTTAAAATTCAGGTGTAATTATAGTTTTTATGACATAATTTTTTAATAAGTTCCTGCTTTTTGTACATAATTATTTAATTCTAATTCCAAATGTTTTTTACTGTTTATAATAGTCACGTGTAAATAATTTTTTAATTTATTCACACGTATAAATATTTTTTTTTTTGAAGCAAATATTGCTTCCGCTGTTTATACAGTTGGCAACAGTTTAAATTAATATCACTTTCTAAAATCTGTTAAAAATATCTCTCGAAATGCTGAAAATCTGAATTTAAAATAGAAATAAAACCTCAATAAATTAGCCAAAATAAAAAAATTAATGCAATCTGCACTCCGGCAAATTCTAACGCATAAAATGATCTAAAAATGATTAAATTCCTATGAACAGTTTTTGCTCCTATAAAACTTTTTTAGTGGAACGATTTTGTCCAACTTTAGCTTTAAATATCTCTTAAAATAATTCTTCGATCTGAAAACTGTCTGCATCAGCGTGTTTATCAAACATTTCTGTATAATACTACCGATTTTCATATTTTTGTATGCATTATTTTTCTTAATATTAACGAAGAAAGACCTCCGGTCACAAAAAATTCAAAACCGGCGGCGGCGGCGGCGGTGACAGCGGTAGTTACTTTTTTTTAGAATAGAGAGATATGCGATCGAGGTAAACTACACGGCATTTAGGAGCTAAAGAGCTTCCGTTCTCCACTGAATTTTTGGATTTTTAAAAATTCAAGGTATTGTCAGCTAAATAATAAAGTGAAATTTTAAAAATATTAGATCAAAATTTAAACTTACTTCATTTTGTTTACACGGAGTGCTACTTATTTCACAAGGTTTGAACACACAACTACTACATTTGAGACCAAACTGCCACATAGCGTTCATGATTGTAGAAATGTTTCTTCATATTAAATCAGCCAGTGTGTATCTTTGCCCCGTACGTATATTATTTACCCCCACCTACTCTACCCATTCATACTTTTCTAGTATATGCAGCTGTACCCAACGCTACGCTGTATAGTTTTTTTTTTTTTTTTATAATGTATTATTATTCTTTTGGCAGCGATTTCTAATAATGCAGTTAATAATTCATATATTTATTGTACGGAACCCTCTGAGCGCGAGTAACACTCGCACTTGACCGTTTATTTATCTATCTTTTTATTTACTTTATTAATATTTTATGTTTTTGTGTTATTTTGTCAGCTGTCTTGAATTACCGAGGAACCTTTCATATGTTATCCTTAATTCCGGCTGGCGATGTAGTAGTTATATGGTGGGGAACCCTCTCTAGTCTCCAGGAGGGTTTACTTTTATGCAGTGTTCCACGGTAAGTAGGCGCTGAGGGGACGGCCTAGCAGTAGAATCGGGCCTATTCCGGCCCCTATCCATGTATTGAGTTTTGTTCTATCGCGGCGTCCGGAGTCGGTAGTAACGTACCGTGTGATGACCAGTATTGGCCACGCACACCTACAAAATTTTCTTTAAAAGGCATTTAAATATAAAACAAACCTTATTTGCTGGGTGAGCGCAGTTATCCGGATTACCAGATCAGCGCAAGGCCGGATTATAGAAAGTACAATATATACATAATCAACTCTATTATATGCCTAGTGCATAATCAGTAAGCGATTAAATTATTTCAAATCTTGATCATGAGATAAGTTATTTACTGATTTAAAAAGAAATTTTATGTAAAGAAATTTAATTATTTAAACTTTCTTCGATTAAAATAGCCCAAAAATTTTACAAATATTATGAAATTGTAGGAAAAATCCAGGTGGTGTAATAAATTTGAACGTTGTTTCATAGATATTATATTTGATGCGTCAAATTGGTGTATTTTCCCCCATAGTACTCAATCTATGAAACAGATTTTCAGAAGTAGAAATTTTTGCTTTTTTATTACATAGGGTAAAGTGCCCTAATTTCGTCCCTAATCCTGCCTTTTCTTCTCCACTTCTACGAAAGTGGCGCCACTTATCACGCAAGGCGGAAGGTAAAAGGGGACAGTAGTGAAAGTTTCGTTTTCCAAGACGCATACATATATTAAAGACGCCGAATTTCCTATTTTTAGAAGACCTGAGTTCTTATTATGTCGTTTGTAGAACTTATTTTCTTTATTGAAGTATTTATTTCTTATTCATTACATGTATTTTACGTAGGTAAGATGCTGACAGTAGCATACAGTGAGTTTTAGGACTCTCAGTTCGTCTTACGGGAACTGAAGCTCCGCTTTATTGGCAAGTAGCGTGGTTCCAATTTCGTCCCCCTTGCAGTTCTTATTTTCGTCCCGGGGACGAAATTAGCAATGCTTTATCATGACAATTATTTCAAAATGAAAATAAAGTTTAATATAAAATAAAATAAAAAGTATAATAATCTAAATACAATAAAATGAAAAAAGTTTAAAATAAAATTCAAAACGAAGATAACCTTTTTGCTTAAAAAAAACTTTTTAAAAACTTTTAAAAATATTTTTTTTTTTTTTTTTTTTTATTAAAAGAAAAAAAATATTGTCTCTCTTGATCGTTGCAGTTGGTGCCACGGAAGAAGTGGGATAAAGCTTTGGATGGGAGAATGGTATCATAATCGTCTGTCTGCCTACGCATTCAACAACAAAACTGCAACTTCTCGGTGTCGCGTTTATGTTTCCTTTAAAACGTTTTATGCTAAAACAATAGAAAATTCGCTGTCAAACTATCCTGGTAGAAAAGTTGAGAACTTACAGATCGCACAACTTTTCAATGAAGCCTACGAGTGTGCCTGATCAACCATCATCAAACGGTCAAGTTGTTGTTGCCATTAGCCCTAAAGAGATCAAGGAAGTGCCAGTGATCACATCACCAACTTCTGCCCGAAGAGATTCAGTGACATTGAGCACTGGATCTCCACATAAAAACAAAGTGAAAGATTCCCAGGTGAAGAAGAAACGCTCAGCTGAAAAAAAAAAACTTATGGCATCCACCATTCTCAAGGGAAAGGGGGAAGAATCAACCATGTAAAATGTCCAAACATGGCCTACCCAGCGAGCGACTCTGATGACGAAAGTGTCTCTTCTGTCGACATGTCTTATGGTGATAATACAAGTGATAATGATGGCGGTAATGATGTCCTATCTGCTTGAAGCGTTTTTCTGGTGATAAACATAGAGAACAATGCGTTCACTGTCTTCAATGCTGTACTTGGCCACACGAAATACGCTCAGGAGCCAAAAACAATACAAAATGTATATATTCCGCATGCTTGGATGGTTAATGTTTCGTTATGTTATTCTTCTACTGATAATTAGTACATTTCTTTGTGCCTTAATTTAATGTAAATTAAATTACTTACTCATTTAGAAAATTTTTTTGATTTAGTTATAAGTTAAGTCTCGGCGTATTGGATTTTTTGAGGGGAAAAAATTGGGACCATTTTTTTCTTTTTCCATATATAGATACTTTTGAAAAAACAATTTTTCTCATTATTAAATTTTTTTGTACCTTATTTGTCTATGTTTCTATGTGCGTGGTTAGTTAGTCTATGTAAAATCCAAATTTCGTATGTGTTCGCTGAAAATTAAACTTCCAAGGGCCTAAAAGTGACTGGAGGACGAAAATAGGGCACTGTAAAGATTTCCCTGCCTCCAAAATTGATCTGGTAGCGCAGAAGACAGGAATTACTCTAGGTTAACCTTCGAATAATTTTATTCTGGGTTTTATCAGGATTATACACATATTAATCAGGGTCCGTATCAATTATAAATATGAAGGGACATTTGCCACAGAGTCTAGGATAATCACAGAATGTCTTATTACACTTGAGACTGGTGTCTCTGAATGAAATCGGACTTGCTAGCAATTTAGCTGCCAACAAGATCAAAATTGTTCAGTCACTAAATTAGCGAGATCGAAAGTCTCTCGGAAATAAAGGATTTCGCCGGCTGATGCCGTCTGCGAGCATACAAGAACTCACTAACAAAATGTCTAGTCGCTAATTTTTAGAGATTGGAAGTTTCTAGGATATAGGTATTTCGCCGGCTGGTGCCGTCTGCGTTCCTCCAAGAACTCACTAACAAAATGTCTAGTCGCTAATTTTTAGAGATTGGGAGTTTCTAGGATATAGGTATTTCGCCGGCTGGTGCCGTCTGCGTTCCTCCAAGAATTCCCTGACAAAATGTCTAGTCGCTAATTTTTAGAGATTGGAAGTTTCTAGGAGATAGGTATTTCACCGGCTGGTGCTGTCTGCGAGCCTCCAAGAACTCCCTCACAAAATGTCTAGTCGCTAATTTCTAGAGATTGAAAGTTTCTAGGAGATTGGGATTTCGCAGGCTGGTGTCGTCTAAGAACCTCCAAGAACTAACTCCCTTCCACAAAATCTCTCCTCGTCTCCATCCCCTGTTTCCTCCCCCAAACCGGCGGGGTATGTTTCTCTTCCAATCGGCCAAGTACCCGTGTTCTCATTGGAGCATATTTGTTCTTCTCAGGCGCCATGTTGCCATTGGGAGTCTGTGAGGTGCTGAAACTCTCTGCGCGAGGAGGTCGGCTGAAGGAGAAATCGATCCATAAGGGACCGACCGTGGCGAACTGCTAATGTCACGAAACATTGGAACTAGAATATCTCGAGAGATTCTCCTATTGTCCATTAAAGATGATTGGTTTCCAGCCCGCGGGAACTGCAGTCCGCTTGTGAAGTCTTGGTACAGGCCTAGTTCTGTTAATTAATTATCTAATTACGCCAAGACTTTACAGCACCTTACCCTGATTAAAAATATAGGTAAGTTTTAGAATAACACACAAAAGAAAAAGAAAAAAATATGTTTTTTCTCAAAACTTTATCTTTAAATAATTGCTTCAGTGTTTTGATTTGTTTTAGTGCATATTTTAAACTAATAATTACGATTATTACACATAGTGATTTTGAAAATCCCGCACCAAAGTCATCTTCCCCTTCCCTTTTTTACATTTCCAACATACGGGAGAAAGAAAAATAGCAATTGTTTACAAATTAAAAACTTCAAGATAGTAAGCGATGGATTATAGCGGACAGCTAGATCGCTGACGTTGTGCTAAATAGAATCGTTGGTGACGCTAGTAGCAGCTCAGAGGAACGAAGACTGGGATGCGGCAGAAAAAGAGACGAAACTGGAAAAATGCACACATCTGACTGGAAAATTAATATGTGCTTTAGAGAAACAGGATATATTTCCGAAATCGATATTCTTCAATTATATAAAATGCAAGGACTTGTTAAAGAAAAGCCGAAAAAATTGAAGCAACAAAAATTGACATCGATGTTTCGGAAATTATACGAGAAGAAATGATTTTACTGTTCATAAGAATTTTTTTGTGTAACATAAAATATATCAAAGTTTTTATTAAATATTTAATTTTCTCTTTTTCTCACATAAATATCACTTTCCTTTGAATTAAATTATGAATAAAGGCACCATTAAGAATATCGGAAGTACTTTTGACGTTCTTTCAGAAATTCGGAATTTTCAAAATTCCAGCTCAGTTTCGGTCCCGACGATGCCGGATTTTCGAGGTTATACTGTATAAAATATTAATTACATCATAAGTTCCAAAAACTATTTCACTTCGTTGAAACTACATCATTTTATACATCAGGCTTTATTAAAGACTAGCAAAACCCGGGGCTTTGCTCGTGTAGTAGTTGAAATCAGGGATGCACCGAATAGTGATTTTGGCCGAATACCGAATATTCGGCCAACAGGCGAATCGAATACCGAATATTCGGCTTGTTGAATGCTTTTATATTTCAAAGTTTAAAGACATTAAAATGTTAATTTTTTTTACAGTTTTACATAATATTTAAAACAGAAATGTTCATTTTGATAATCAAGAGCTTTTTTCAAGTAAACTTTGTGCTGAAAAAAAAAAAATCTGCTTTGAGTTAGTATTTAAAAAGAGGATAGTTGTAAAACTTTTTTAATTAATAAAATTTTAAATTTCATGGTTTCTTCTGTGAATTAAAACAAATGAATAAAATTTTCTTAAATTCTGAAACAAACATTTTAAAATCAAAGAGAAATTGTGAAAAAATTGGAAGTAAAATTGTACAGGATCATATATTATTTGTTGTCAGGAAGAGACTAAAATAAAAGTAAATAAATAATACAATCTATTCAAATTTTATATAGTGGCAATTCAACAAGAATAACCGTTCTGCTCCCTTTGATTAAGCAAAGCAGTTTTTAAATGCATCCTAGATCGGTGTCTGGAGTGGGCGATCAAATTCAGAGATTGTAAACATTGTTCTTAAAATCTTAGCAAGAAACAGATTACTGGACAATGTTCAGGAACTTGCATTTGTACATAATTAATTCCTATGAAAATCCTCGTGATTGGTTAATTTTCTTAAATAATACTTAACAAATAGCAAATATATAATGTAAAAACATTCTCTCTTATTTAAATATGAGTCTGTTTCTAATTATTCTGAATATCTTTATAAGTTGACTATTAAACGTAGAAGTGGTATAAGGTTTTTAAAAATATATTTTAAAAGTTTTTTTTAAGTTTCGGTTGGGCCGAATATTTCGATATTCGGCCAAACCTAATATTCGGCAGGCCGAATAGTTTGATATTCGGCCAAACGAATATTCGGTAACATGGACGAATAAGCCAAATACCGAATAGATACCGAATATTCGGTGCATCCCTAGTTGAAATATGCCAAACGGTATTTGTGTGCCTATTTTTATTAGAAAAAAATTATACTGCTACGGATAATTTAAAAATTACTAATTAAGCCACAGTTTGACTAAACTTCATTACTACAGAGCATTGGGCGAAAATGGGACTTAGTGAGAAGAATTAAAACTAATTCTAAATAAATGATAATTTAGAATGTAATTCGAAGATTTTACACTCATTTCACTTTTCATTTGAAGTTTTGAATTTTTTAGAAACCGTCCATAGCAAGGATTTACATCTTTAAAGTAACCATCATCCCATATTGCATTACATCTTATAAGTAACTACCGTATCAAATTTCAACTTTATTCCTTTACAATTCCGTAGAAATCGAAGTTTAGAAAATTTTTAGAACGCTTTTCGCTCATTTCACTCTTTTAAATTTCGATTTTTTTTTTTTTTTTTAAGAAACTGTTCTTAACCCTCGCAATACTAAGATGGGGTCAATTTGACTCCATCTGGACATTTTGCAGGGTTTTTTTTTCTCTCATTTAGAATATGTACTCTAAAAGTATTTTCTAGGAATTCTCCTAGTCTTTTTGATAATTTTGTCTACTTACAAGGAAGGTCACACGGGCATACTCCAGAAAATCTGAAAAAAATTATAGAATGTTCTACTCATGAGGATAGGTATGTTTATAAAAAAAATTTCGGCGGAAATTCGATAAAGTGTCCGTAAAAAAAATAAGGAAAGTTTCAATATTTGGCGATTTATCACCGGTTAGCGATGGAATAAAGTTTCAAAAATGCTTTTTTATGTCAAATACACTTTAACTCTTTCCGGCGCGGAGTAATTCTGTTTATAAACTGATGAAATAATGGACTGACACCAGAATTTATAAACGAAGTTATTAGAAAATACGAACTTGCTTATTTTCACGTACATTATAAAAGGAAAATTTTAATTAAATATTCTTGGTGCCGTTTGTCAGTTTTGGAATTAAAATTAGGTGTCCCTTTTTAAGGACACCGTCCTCGAAAGGGTTAAGGAAAAAATGTTTCATGTTGAACTTGTTTAAATACATTTAATTTAAAAAACTTTAGTTTTGTCAGTTTTAGTTTGTTTTAATTATAATTTTGTCATATCGATATTTATATGTATTTATATTGAAATTTAATTATCAAAAATTACAATATAAAACGAAATTCAAAATTTAAATTAATTGAAATTGTTTCAAGCTCAAAATTAAGTCCAATTCAGCTTTGTCTATTCAATTTTGTTGCTATGGAAACGACTTCTTAGATATTGAAATGTATAACTGCGGTATTCTTCACCTGGCTTTTATTTTTGAATACGCTTAAATGTAAGAAAATAATCTTTTCAACATGAATTTTTTTTATACACATGAAAATATTTTTTTCTGTGATAAATTAAATAATTGCAGCAGCAAGCAATATATATATGTAATACAATATATATATACATATTAAACTCTCTCATTGTTTAAGCTTAAATTCATTAAATACCATTTACACGCATTCTAAAAATCTATTAACAAACAATTTTCAGTTACATTAAAATCGTTTGCTTTTGGCGAGGAAAAGTGCTGCTCGCCAAATCGCGTGACGCTTTCGTTTTTTCGCGCCAAATAGTGGAAAGTATTTTATTTTTTATACGGACTTTCTACTGTAATTCCGCCGCCAAATTTGACTGATTCTTTATTACATGCATAAGTAGTTTAATTAGTTTTTTTTTTTCAAAATATTCTGAGTATGCCCAGTAAGGAGACCTTCCTTGTTAGTAATTAGTTTTTTTTTTCCAAAATATTCTGAGTATGCCGAGTAAGGAGACCTTCCTTGTTAGTAATTAGTTTTTTTTTTTTTTCAAAATATTTTGAGTATGCCCAGTAAGGAGACCTTCCTTGTTAGTAATTAGTTTTTTTTTTTTTTTTCAAAATATTCTGAGTATGCTCAGTAAGGAGACCTTCCTTGTTAGTAATTAGTTTTTTTTTCCAAAATATTCTGAGTATGCCCAGTAAGGAGACCTTCCTTGTTAGTAATTAGTTTTTTTTTCCAAAATATTCTGAGTATGCCCAGTAAGGAGACCTTCCTTGTTAGTAATTAGTTTTTTTTTCCCAAAATATTTTGAGTATGCCCAGTAAGGAGACCTTCCTTGTTAGTAATTTGTTTTTTTTTTTCAAAATATTCTGAGTATGCCCAGTAAGGAGACCTTCCTTGTTAGTAATTAGTTTTCTTTTTCCAAAATATTCTGAGTATGCCCAGTAAGGAGACCTTCCTTGTTAGTAATTAGTTTTTTTTTTCCAAAATATTCTGAGTATGCCCAGTAAGGAGACCTTCCTTGTTAGTAATTAGTTTTTTTTTTTTTTTCCAAAATATTCTGAGTATGCCCAGTAAGGAGACCTTCCTTGTTAGTAAGTTTCGCACAGTTAAATTTTTTCGTTTATTTGTAGAAACTGCGAATGAGATCTCATTGACCCCCACCTTAGACAATCAGGGAATAAATAAAAGCTTTCTATCATTTATCACATTTCAAGAGAAAGAAAGATAATTTTTTGCATTCTCCCACATGTAGCTCACTAGATGGCACTGTGGGAACAGCGTTATCATGAAAGCCAGTGTAGGCACCACCCTCATTTCGTTATTTCTTTCTTCTTGTATTCAGTTGTGTTTAAATTTCGGTATTCAATGAAATGAATCGTCGCTCCGTATAAACATTATAATTACCTACGGGGGCCTAAATTATTAATGGGGTCACTCCTTTTTATATCTTAGGCATTTAAATAATATTTTGATCTTAGTACTGCGAGGGTTAAAGAGCATTTAGTAACTACCATGCCAAATTTCAAGTTTCTAGCTTTTTCAATATCGCAATTTTAGAATGTTTTTCGCTCCTGCACCACCACCTTTTTGGTAGTGGCACTGACATAAAATATAGTCTATGTTGAAGCGGGGATTGTCACCATCAATTTGCCACTATTACTTTCGAAATCGGTTTGGTATTTCCTGAGATTCCGTAGAAGTCGTAAGTTAGAAAGTTTTTTGAATGCTTTTCGCTCATTTTACCCTTTGCAACTTCGTAATTTGTAGTAGCTGTTCTTAGAGATCATTTGCATCCTATAAGCATCTACCATGCTAAATTTCAAGTTTCTGTCTTTAACAATTCCATAGAAATCGTAATCTAGAACATTTTTAAAATACTTTTCGCTCATTTAACCCTTTTAAATTTCGAATTTTTTTCAACTGTTCTTAGACGGCATTTGCATCTAATCAGTAACTAACATACTAAATTCCAAGTTTCTAAGCTTATCAGTATAAAATAAACGATCAAGTGCGTGTATTACTCGCGAACAGAGGGTTCCGTACAATAAATATATTAAGTACTAACTGTATTATTACAACAAAATCGTTGCTAAAAGAATAATAAGACTTTGTAAAAAACTATACAAAGTAGGGTTGGGTATAGCTGTATATACTAGAAAAGCATAAATCGATGTACCATGGAAGTTCAGAGAGATATGAAGCTTAAATGCGTATCAAATATTGCTATTCTGTATAACTCTTTCTTAAAATTTTATCCTAATCTGTTTAGGATGAACCTAATTCGGTGGTGATAATAAAAGTAGTGCATATTTAAACTTCATTTGGCATTTCATGAACCCAAATTCAGCGTAGTAATAATCTTTTCCTTTTACAGTGAACCTAAAACAAAACCCTTGTTCAAAGTTTAAACGTGGCATTGTGCTAAGCACGCTTCGAAAAGAAGTCGCAAAGTTGCAACGCCGCACAGTGGGACGTTTTGGGGATCTAGGTGAACAAAATCCATTTTTCCCATTATGTCGGAATTTGACAAAACCGCGTGTACTGGTAGCTGAATGTCTATATTTTCGAGATCCGTACTAGTTGTGGCGTAAAAAATCAGGTGTCGATTAATTGTGGCCGTAAAGTAGGGATTTGCGCAGTTGGTTTGAGGGAGTTTCAAAAGTTGCACTAGCTTCCTCTGAGTTTGAAAGCACGTCGTGACTATTCTGTTTTATTTGAAAGCACGAGTTTGCTGATCTAATGTCACAGCTTTGTCAAGGTCAGATTTAACCCATTTTTGTTTGAAAATAAGCAATATTAAACCCGCTTTATCGCTTTTTTCAAAGGCTGAAATTCTGGATGATCCTTGATGTTGTTTACAAATTTCATCTTGACTTTTAACAAATTATTCAACATTATTCGTCAATAAGCATTTTTTTAAATCAAAGTGCCTTTTCTAAAGTATTGAAAAATTAAATAAACTCCTGCAGATAGCTGCAGATCAGTAAGTTTTTATTAATAAACAAGCATTTTATTAACTTGCAATGCATGTATGTATGTTTAGTTCAAATCTTGCAAGTCAAATTTAAATCACTTTTAATTATCCTATTGAGCCGAAACAATGAATACATGTGTAATTTGAATGACAATACAATAGTATTATGATTTAAAGAACATAGAAGTTTGTTTAGAATACTGTTTCTACAGGGCTTCACAAAAATTTAGAATAAAACTTGCAAGTTAATTTTAAACCAATTTCAATAATCTGATTGAGCTGAAACTTTGCTCAGGATATGTAATTCTGATGACAATGCAATATTATTATAATTTATGGAACGTGGCAGTTACGCTTTTTTACAAGGCCACATAAAAGATTTATTCAAATCTTGCAAGACAATTTTAAATCACTTTCAAATAATTGATTGAGCTGATACTTTGCCTACATGTGTTTTTTCGATGACAATTCTATTAAATTATAATTTGACGAACGTAGAAATATGCATTTTTTACAGGGCCACACAAAATATCGCGGAAAGATTGTTGCTAAAAAGAAGAAATTTTAATTAAATTTCTACAATATTACTATAGGTTATTGAGATAAAAAATAACATTTTTTAAATTGAAAACAAAGTGCAGTTATATTTCTTTTACAGGGACACGTAAAAAATTCGAATACATTACATATGCAGAAATTTTATTTCAAATTGAATAAAATTTATATAGGTTATTTATTCACGCAATGACATTTTTTCAACCGAAAATAATTTTGCTAGCATTTACATGCTTTATAGGGTACCACAAAACATTATTATTTTTTTTTAAATATAGTTTTATTTTTAAAAAAAATATTTTTGAGGATGACTACACAGATTTCTCGAGAAATTCTTAGTAGACAAAATTACAAAAGAGAAATGAATGTTAACTTACATGTGTGCATTAAATTGTTTTTTACTTAATTGTAAAATACAGTGCGTGTAAAAACTTTAAGGACAGCAAAAAATTGTAAAAATTTTGATAAATTGGAAATGCAACAAGTGAAATGGTAATATAATGTTGATCATAAAGTGGAAATACTAATATAAAAGTCAACAGAATGTATCTGTGTCCTTTTTATTGGGAAAAAATCATAATTATGCAAAAAAAAACACTATTTTTGACTTTGTAAAAACTATAAGGTTGGTTGGTTGGTTGATTTTTGACGGCCAATTATCTGCACGAGGGATATAGGCCATGGGGGGGGGGGAGTGCCCTTCGTGGGGGACTTTCTAAAGGAATTTAACCCGTATTTACGCATGGAAATCCACGACTCGAAGAAAACCACGAACGATCAGGCCGACGGGCGCGATTGGGTTCGAACCCAGCACCTCCCGTCTACCAGCTTCGAGAGCAGAACCTCTCAGAAAAACTATAAGGACACCAGTATTTTTTTTACAGAAATGCTATATAGAATTATTATTAAGGATCGACCGAAACATGTTTTTAAGGCCGAAACCGAGACGAAACGGAATTTCGGCGATCTTCCTATTTACGGCCGAAAACGAAAACAAATATGTCCAAAAAAATTTTAAATAATTAAATTGTATCTATTAAAGTAATTAATACATACATTATTAATTAATTATGCGTATTTATTAAATATGTATAAAAATTAATTAATTATGCGTATTTATTAGATATACATAATTATTAATTAATTATACGTGTGGCCTAAATTGTCTCTCTGTGCCTTACATCCAAAACTTTATATATATATATATATACATATATATATATATATATATATATACATATATATAAAATAAAACGTAATTAATTCACCAACGACACAGAAAGGTTTTCTAATTATACGAATTTCATTTAATTAAAAAATATTTTAGTTTTATGTATACACGCACCTCGATTTATCTTTTATAATGATTTCTGTAAATGATCATCTATTATACTAGAACTTTCTCAAAGAGTATTCGAAACACACCTGCGGTGTCAAACTAAAAATTCCTATTACTGTTATGACTGCAATTTTTTAATGAGCACGTGAAAAAGTTTAGTTATATATGCATTGCTTGCTTTATAATCTGCATTCAAGTCTTGAGTAAGTCATGACTGATAATTACAAACAACGAAGTTGATAGCAATAAATTTCCGAAGGAAGAACCGAGATTTTGGTAATACCGAGTTTTCGCCGAAAACGAATTTTCGGTGAAACTCAGATTTTGGACCGAAACTCGACCGAAACTATCAGTATTCCAAAAATCTCTTTTCTTCCTTCGGAAATTTTCAACACTTGTCATCGATTTTGAGACCATTTATTGCTATGAACTTCGTTGTTAACGCATAATTAATTAATTTTTATACATATTTAATAAATACGTATAATTAATTAATAATATATATTTATGTATGTATTAATTACTTTAATACATGCAATTTAATTACTTAAAAAATTTTTGGGGCATATTCGTTTTCATTTTTGACCGAAAATAGGAAGACTGCCGAAATTCGGTTTCGGTTTCGGCCTAAAAAACATGTTTCGATCGATCCTTAATGATAATTCTATATAACATTTCTATAAATAAAATACTGGCGTCCTTATAATTTTTACACAGTCAAAAATAGTGGGGGTTTTTTTGCATAATTATGATTTTTTTCGCAATAAAAAGGACACAGATACGTTCTGTTGACTTTTATATTAGTATTTCCACTTTATGATCAACATTAAATTACCATTTCACTTGTCGCATATTCAATTTATCAAAATTTTTACAATTTTTTGCTGTCCTTAAAGTTTTTACACGCACTGTAAGTATGTTTAACGAATTATTCGGGAACAGATGTCATAAGTCCCCCCCCCCCCCCCCCCCGGCCGCCATCTTGGAATTCTTCTTCGCGTGAAAACCCCTTTTCCGCCAAGTAGTAAATGTCGCCAAGCACCGGTTTATACGCATGTTTTGGGTTAACGAAAATTAAATGTAAATAATAAACAAAATTCGCTAAACTGGCAATCAGTAATCCTTGTATGAGCGCTTCGCGCACATTTACCAAAAAAAAAACACCGCCTATTTCAGCATTTTTGGCGTGATAGCATTCTCAAAATTCAGCAGTTCTCGTTTTGTAGCAATCTCAAAACGTAAAAAACTCTTAAAACAGCAAAATATACATAAAAAACGAAACTCCCTAAAGTGGCAATCAGCAATAGTTGTATGAGCCCTTCGCGCACATTTACCGACAAAAAAAAAACATCGCCGAATTCAGCATTTTTCGCGGTATAGCATTCTCAAAATTCAACAGTTTTCGTTTTGTAGCAATCTCAAAATGTAAAAAACTCTTAAAGCAACAAAATATACATAAAATTATCAACATACCTTAACAGACATCTGCTTTCTTGAAGCCTCCTGCACAAAATATCTCTCATAACACCGCCGTCATTTTCCAAAATAGGCTTAATAGGCATTGACACGCTATAAACAAACCTCCCTTTCTTGTCAAAATTTCCTCATATTTCTTAATTACTTCAGCAAGAGCGTTTAAACGGACTACAGAAACTATAGTCAATGAAATACATCCAATAAATTTAACAAAAATAAAAAGACAACGATAGAACACGATACACGATATCAAAATTCTAAGCTTCTCAGGGGTTGCCAGAACACGACACGTCACACGGGGTTGCCATATCGAGTTTGTCATATCCGTAAACACCGCCAACATGCCAACAAAAAATCGCCAAACAATTCAAAACAATAACGGCTGAGGGAAGATACGGCATCTGTACCATTATTTGTAATGTATTATACAGGGCGCCCACTAAAGTCCTTCCAACGCTTTTACTTGCCAAACGTTTGCAGCTATACTCATAAAAGTGGTGTCTAGGTACAGTAAAGAGGCTATGCTCTACCAGATGACACAGCTTCCAGCATCACCTGGTGCAAAACAGCCGAGTTAGTATTCCTATCTCGAAAACGAGATTCATGCTCAGAACGAGATTCATTTAGCATTCATGTTCACAAGGTGTCCTTTCGAACTAAATCGATGATGTTGTACTAGAGATCTGCACGGGCTGGCCCGTGGCCCGAAGCCCGAGCTCGGGCCTATTTTCGTTCGCGGCACTCAGGCCGGGCCCGGGCCATACTTTCTTCTGAAGGCTCGGGCCGGGCCTATTCACTACTCTTTACGGGCCGGGCTCGGGCCTTACTTTTTACCTGAAGGTTCGTGCCGGGCCGGGCCTAACTTATTTTTTCTGCATAGACCCGGGTACTGGTTTCATTTCTAATCTTCACGGCCAAACATTTTCATTCCTAGTTTTAACCCAGCCCGTATGAAAATCATTGTCTCGGCGTGCCCTGGTCCGTTCAACGGTCAGTAAAATTGGGCTTGGCACATTTTTTTTTCAAAACATGCATACATTTTTAAATCGCCATTATTCTACAATTAAACATTGAAATTCATTCTTTTTAAAGAATAGTAGATATCTACACTTATTAAAATATAGTAAAACGTGTGAAAAAGAACCTGTCTATGACGGAATTTTGTTTTAAACTGAAAAACGTGTTGATCCATGCAAAATTAATATACTACTACGTCAGAAAAGAATATATAATACATTTACACTTGCTAAGAAGGAAACTTGTCTATAAAGCATTTTTTTTGTCTATGCAATTTTGTCTTAGATTTTACTGTATAGCATTTTTCAGATTTTTAACACTTCAATACATGGAATATGGATTAACAATATTAATGATAACTGAAACATTTACTTACAAGAAATAGAGATTCATTAAAAAAAATAAATATCGCAACCTGCGGCACTTCTATAAAAATGAAGATTATAAACACGAAAAGAAAAGTTAAGATAAATATTTTTGGCTTGAACTCCACGTATGAGACAAACTTTTAACAAAATCGACATAAAAATCAATGTTTTGTAGAAATTCATTCGGGCCGGGCCGGGCTCTTGCCGATATTTTAACTTTTTGGGGGGGGCCGGACCGGGCTCGGGCCGAACTTTTAACTTTTTTACCGGGCCTGGAAATGTTGGCCCGTGCAGACCTCTATGTTGTACTAATTTGTCATTTACTTTCATCCCTATTTCGAACCGTTTTTGCGTTAAGAATGCTAATGCCGCCATTTTGCACCAGGTGGCGCTGTAAGCGGTCTCATCTAGTAGCGCATACCCTCTTTACTATACTTAATTAGACACCACATTTATGAATATAAGTGCAGTCGTTCGGCAGTTAAGACGGTGGGAACGGACTTTAGTGGACACCCTGTATTTTTATTTTAAGACACTGCTGTTAAATAACCAAATATTTATCACTGTTTGAGTATTTTATTAGTGATGCATTAAAAAAAACAGCATAAACTAATTAAACTTAAACGAAATAATTTTGTCCACCTAGATCGTCAAAACGTCCCACTGCGCGCCGCCTTGATCAGTGCCGCGTTTTTCCAGATAAGTTTTTAATTAACCTGGCGTATTGAGAGAGTCACTCATTGCAAACTAATCGCGAATCCCATAGTAATTATGCGATTAATTCTAGTTAAATTAGTCTGTTTTTAAAATTTGACGTTTATTGCTTTTATACTGCTACTGAGCATTGCTTTACACAAATATACCATTAAAAGTTGTTATTTTGGGTTTAAAAGCCGGTGGCGCATAGAGTACGCTGCCAGTGTCTTTATGTATGTCCAAACCGTCCGTGTCTTTAAATGTTAATATCTCGGCTAATTACCGACATTTTTTTTTCGAAAATCATTATCAACAGACCTTTTATGCTGCTGCGACAATAGGTACCTCCAGTGCTCCTCAACTCCTTTGCTGAACGCACGCAAATCGAAATTTTCGTGTAAAAGAAAAATGCGAACTTCTCAAAACTATGTGACCTAGGGTAATCGCTATAATTTTCCTGCATAGTTTAAATTAACTTCTACTACCCCTAATTTTTTCATAATTTTAGTTTCAGTAGATTCAGAAATATAGGTGGGGGGGGGGGCATATTTCTGCATTACATTTTTGATGATATCGCTGAAAATATAATCTCTCTATTCTAAAAAGAAGTAACTACCGCTGTCACCGCCGCCGCCGCCGCCGGTTTTGAATTTTTTGTGACCGGAGGTCTTTCTTCGTTAATATTAAGAAAAATAATGCATACAAAAATATGAAAATCGGTAGTACTATACAGAAATGTTTGATAAACACGCTGATGCAGACAGTTTTCAGATCGAAGAATTATTTTAAGAGATATTTAATGCTAAAGTTGAACAAAATCGTTCCACTAAAAAAGTTTTATAGGAGCAAAAACTGTTCATAGGAATTTAATCATTTTTAGATCATTTTATCCGTTAGAATTTGCCGGAGTGCAGATTGCATTAATTTTTTTATTTTGATTAATTTTTTGAGGTTTTATTTCTATTTTAAATTCAGATTTTCAGCATTTCTAGAGATATTTTTAACAGATTTTAGAAAGTGATATTAATTTAAACTGTTGCCAACTGTATAAACAGCGGAAGCAATAATGTTTGCTTCAAAAAAAAAAAAAAAAAAAAAATATTTTTACGTGTAAATAAATTAAAAATTTATATACACGTGACTATTATAAACAGGAAAAAACATTTGGAATTAGAATTAAATAATTATGTACAAAAAGCATGAACTTATTAAAAATTATGCCATAAAAACTATAATTACACGTGAATTTTAAGAGAGAAAGGAATTTGTAAAGCAATAAATTTATTAACATGCGTTAGAAGTCTTAAATAGGAGAAATTGCGTCATATTTACGTCACATTGCAGTTATTACATAAAATGAACACAAAATAATATTGCAAAACGGTTTAAATTTAGAAATTGCGCTAGACATTTATTTGATATTTTAAGAGGATACTTTTCAACTATTTTTGTTAGGAAAGCGCAAATAATATTTAATTTCTAACACAAGTATTTTCACGTGAATATTAAAAAGAGAAAGAATAGTTTGGTCAAAATTACGTCAGATTAAAAACGATTAAATTAAAATGTCTCATTTAAAAGAACTTTCTTTTCAATTTGTTAAAAAATACCAGGAGACAAAGACTCTGTTTACTTAATTCCTTTTACATTAGCTTATTTTGAAATGTTGTTTTATTTGTATTTTTATTAATGTTGTACTAATTTATTTGTTTTTTCTTTATTTAAAATAAAAATTATGTCAATTTGTATAATTTGGCGATTTATATAAATTGGCGAAATTGGTCGGCGGTATAATCAAGTAGTACCGCAACGGATTTGGCGTTAAAATTCCCCAATCAAAGAGAAATGAATAGAAATCCGTTTATAGAGAGATCGCCACTGTTTTTTAAATTATGATTCAATCTTTCGAAATCTTTTTAAAGCCGATCAAATTAGCGTGCATTTAGAGTCTACGGTGTCTGGACGGGGGTTGGCGAGCGTAGCTCGTAGGGGGCCGAGCCCCCTAGTATCTAAAATTAAAAGAAATGACATTACCCCTCTACATTTTCCCTAAATATATTTGTCAATGGTTAATAATCTATAAATATGTGGGTCAATAGTCTTTATTACTTGAGTCAATTTGAACTTTCTACGTTCCATAGTTTACGAGTAAATGGTTGTGACAGACGGACAGACAGACACAGGAGTTATCTTATAATGGTTCCGTTTTTACTTTTTAAGTACGGAATCCTAAAAATTGCAATTTTAGAAGGTTTTTTCTCCTGCAACCCCCTGCTGGTAGTAGCACCGACCGACATAAAGTATGGCTTATGTTGGATCGGGGACTGTCACCATCAATTTGTAACCAATACTTTTGAAATGGGTTTGGTATTTTCTAAGATCCTATAGAAATCGTAATTTAGAACATTTTTAGAACGCTTTTCGCTCACTTCACTCCTTTAAATCTCGATTTTGTTGAAACTTTTCTACATCATATTAGAGCATTTGCATCATATAAGTAACTATTATGTCAAATTTCAAGTTTCTAGACCCTTCAGTATCACAAAAATTGCATTTTTAGAAAGTTTTAAGCTTCTAAATAAAATATAGCCTATGTTGGAACAGGGGCTGAAACCATCAATTTGCCACCATTACCTTTGAAATCGGTTCCGCAGTTCCAAAGATTGCCCCTGTAAAGAAAGAAACGTTACTTCTTTATAATATTTAGTATACCAATTCTGAATTACATGTAAGCATCAAGCTAAACATCTTTATTGATGTTCTTTTATATTGCGTACACATTTTTTAAACGGTGACAAGTTTTAGTCAAGTCAAGTCAACGCGGTGCTTAAGGAGTACCGACGTGGATCGTGTTACCGCCTTTCGAAACCTCAAGCGAACTTAAAAAATGGACATAACATTAAATTTAGAAAGAACGGTTTAAAAAACAACTAAGAATTTTGGAAGCCCTGGTGGAGAACCCTTAGGGCCATTCCAGCGTTTTGAAGCACCCGAGGCACAATTCTGCCTCCAAATAAAATGGTGCATAGAGCGTCCAAATAAATTTGGGTGCCCTACACTTCGTTTACATACGGATATCTGACCCGGCAAAAGCGGAGAATGAAGAGGGAGGTAGTGCAGGCGTCACAGGTCACAGCTAAGCCTGACATCCAGGAAAACCAGAGGCGCTTAACTAACTCTAATGCTAATATCAGACGAACGTCTTATTGCACGCTTTTTTCCCTACATATCATCCCTTCACAATGCTTTGATAGTCATGCCTAGTGCTCATCACAAGCTGCGGTTTACTCTACTTAAAAACAAAAGTGCCAACTATTCTGCTAATTTTGATATTACTGTTTAATAATTCTTCCTAATTTGACTTATTTAATCGCAGAGTTCAGCGATTAAATAAGGCGAAGATTAATATTCGACAAAAATGGTAAAAAAGTACAATAGTTGGCAGCTATGCAATGTTTCGCAAAACTTATTTTAATACATATTTTAAGCTACAGACAAGGACTATTATTATAACATAACAGATATTGATTACATGATCAGTTTAAAAAATTATTTCTATTCATTGAAACAATATCATTCTCTTGGGAAAGCTTGATTAAAAACCTTAAAATTTTGGAAATATTTTTATGCATAAAACCAAACATCCTTTATATTGATTTTTCACATTGTGTACGCTTAGTTTTATTGAATTAAGAAAGAAGTAGTCACGAAAAAAGAAAAAAATGAATTTCCACAATGGATTCCCCACGATACAAATCCTGTCCACGCCTCATTTAGCCGACAAAAAAGAACTCTTTTTTGTGCATAAAACCAGGGGATAGATAACAAATGTAAGAAATATCAATGTCCTTTAATAAGCCTTTAGAAAAGCTTTTATTGAATTTTTATCAGGATAATAGCTGAATAGTTGAGAAATACTAGCCAAAATTCTTCATTGTAATAACTATGATTGTAGTCTTATTTATTTAAATAAGATTTTTTCTGATTTTTTTTTTTTTATTTAAATATTGTTTAGTTCCTACTTGTAATTTCGCTGCTACACATTCTTCTTATATTACTCAAAATTTTTCAAAAAAAAAAAAAAAAGTTTTCTTAAAATATTATCCAATTGATTTTTTCAAAATTTCTATTCGTCCTGTCATACTTGAAATAACTCCCTTCAATGTTCTAAATGGATTATTAATTTATTACTTTTAAAAAAAATTGACGTAAGCTCAATTAAGTTAAAAATAGAGCTAAAAAAATTAATAGGAAAAGTGCTGAAAATCCGCCGTTGCGCAATAGCGAATCTCCAGAAATCTATGCCGAAACTGTAATCTTCTGCTTTTTAACACTTTTCAATTACGTTGGAAAATGTTTACGACTTCGGTTTATCCGGTCGTCTGTCTGTCCATGCGGTCATGTAAATGTACTCGAAGTGGCATGTAATTGAGATATGTTATTGAGATTTACTATGACATGTTTGAAAATGAAGTTATAATTTATACTACGTTTATTAACACTTTCCAACATAGTTGAAAAGTTTTTACGACTTCAGTTTGTCTGTCTATCCGTGCTCTTATTCACATAAATATAACCGGATTTCTATGTAATTTTTATATGTGTTATTGGTGTTTACCATGACATGCTCGGCATTGAAAATTATGTGCGTAGCATTTATAATTCATTTACAGGGGTACTAAAAAAAATCCGTTACATTATGGTATGCGAGAAAATATCGTTTGCAATATACAGGGTCTGTCCAGGAAGTAATGAGACTGAATTTTTCGTGTTTAGCTCCACCAAAGGGGCGGAGTTTGCGGTCCGTAGGTGCGGTGGGGGCTGTCAGCTACAGAGCCTGTGAGAAGTTAGTTCGCCTTGAGCCTTTGCAGCGCACGGATCGCTCGTGAAGCAGACACATGCTTCAAAGTGGCATTAGATTTTCAGAATGCAGCTGAGTATCGAGCAGCGATATGCCATAAAGTTTTGTGTAAAACTAAACAAATCTATTACTGAGACGCTTGCCATGTTACAAGATACCTACGGGAAGGATTCTTTCCCCAAGGCTCGTGTTTAGGTGGCACAAAGCCTTCAAAGACGGAAGAGAGGACATCGATGACGAACAACATGCTGGACGTCCATCAAGTTCTAAAACTTCAAGCAATGTGGCTAAAATTAAAGCGCTTTTGGACTGTGATCGTCGGATGAGTGTTCGAATGATTGAGGAGACGATGGGACTTACAAACTCGATTGTGCATCAAATCGTCACGGAAGAACTTAAAATGCGGAAAATTTGTGCCAAGCTGGTTCCAACACATCTTTCAAAGTGACTCAGTTCCTAGCAAAACACAGCATTGCAACGCTGCCCCAATCCTAGTTCAGCCCCGATCTGTCACCAGCGGACTTTTTTCTATTCCCTTGGTTAAAATCCAGCTTAAAAGGTCACCATTTTTACAATCTAGAGAACTTGCAGAAAAACATAACGCGCGTTCTGAAAGCATTCCAGTTGAAGACTTCCAGGCGGGCATAAATGGGTGGCATAGTCGTTGACAACGGTGTATCAATGCAGGAGGAGGCTATTTTGAAGAATATTAACTGCTTGTAAAATTATCTTCAAATAAACGAATTTTATAGAATCAGTATCATTACTTACTGGACAGACCCTGCATTTTAATGTTATATTTCAAATATAATGAAATTTGTAAACATTATTGAGACGCATTACATACTTACTGTAAAATATAGATTGCGTAGCAATTATTGTTCATTTTCAGGGACACACAAAAGAATTTGGTTATAGTACTGCCTCTGGGCGACAATTGCTGGAAGTGCGCATCCAACTTTGGTTTTAGTTTTTAAATTTAACTAAATTTCTGCATACTAAATGGTGTGTATAAATTCTATAGATCGCATAAAAGGCTCTCAAAAGAATTCGAAAGCATTACTGTCTATGGCCGTAAATTGCTTAATAGTGGTATTTCAATTGTGTAATGTATTTTTTAGCTGATTATATTTAACACACTAAAAGATATCTGTAGATTAAAAATAAATTCAGATACAGGCTATAAAAAGAACTAGATATATTGCCGCGAAACAGCACCGAAAACTGGCGATATGAAGCAATTAAAATAATAAAACTTTGTAAAAAATCACCATAAAATTAAAACAAAACACAGGACGCGTTTCGAGCTAAAAACATAACAGCTCGTCATCAGCTAAGCATACACGTGTCCGTAAACGAACAAGTTCAAAAATGAACTGAATTCCGAAAATGAACTGAAGATAAAGAATTGACATTCTTTATCTTCAGTTCATTTTTGAACTTGTTCGTTTACGGACACGTGTATGCTTAGCTGATGACGAGCTGTTATGTTTTTAGCTCGAAACGCGTCCTGTGTTTTGTTTTAATTTTATGGTGATTTTTTACAAAGTTTTATTATTTTAATAGATATATTGCCATCTGTAGATGCTAATTGCTGGAAGTACGTTTTCGTTTTGCTATGCGTTTTTTTTATCCGAATTAACCCTTTGAGCTCTGATGGGTGAATTTCTTCCCACTTAATTTTAATCTCCAAATGTGACAGTGGCACCGGAATATTCAACCAAATTTATTTGAAAATAGATTAATGCATGTTTTCGTGTATATTATAAGCTGAATCTTGTGTTTGCAAAATACTGGTGCTTATGTGACATTTGGGCTTTTTGAAGAAATTCACCCTCCAGAGCTTAAAGGGTTAAGTGTTGTAGCATAATATGTGGTGCGTGCGAAAATATGTAGATAGAATACGTGGTTGTTCAAAAACATATTATAGTACATTTCCGTCTATTGGGGAAAATTTCTAAGATATCGTTTTAACAATGTTATACGTTTTCTTATTGGGCTGAATTATGTACATACAAATCTATTGATCGTAAACAGGGCTGCACTAAAGAATTCAAGTACCTTTCCGACTACGGACGCTAATTGCTGGAACTGGATTTTCGAATGTATTTTGCTTTTCTAAAGTGTTTACTTAAGATATCTTCTTCCACTTTATTAAACGGTGAAGTTTCGTGACTGTATTATGGAGGCGTTGGAAAGTGTTTCCTAATCTGTACATGACGCAGGATTTTTCTTCCTTTCCTTTAACGTCAAAATAATCATTTTACATCCCCCACACAACTTTTGACTATGGTATACATAGATTTTCCTATAACGGACTGAACGTTTCCAGATTTCCAAAGTAAGGACTTTCTTTGCAACTTCTTTGTTTTAGTTACAAATATCACCAATCTGTATTGTCTCAAACAACAATATTAACCTTGCAATTTCAAAAGTGATTTTTTTTTTTTTTTACATTTCAAAGCTAAACAAAATGAAAGTTAAAAGCTAGGAGAGCTTCACTTCATTTCTATAAGTTACAGGTGTTCACACACTTTTGAAAAAAGAAATATATAAACAATAAGAATTTTGTTTCTAATATGCTCAATCTGACAGCCCTTTTGTTGAACAATCATAGTACATCTTGATTTCAAAGATAAAAGAGGAGTTATTAAATATCAAGGTTGATTTTGTTCCACTCCTCGACCACAATCTTTCATAGTCCATCCAATGTTTTGGAATGCCGTTTATAAAGAACTTGTTTTAAGTCTAAATTGCACACTTCAGGGGGCTTGAGTGTGATGCATTAAAATGGAATAGCCTCAATTCTGGTTTCATTTCTTTTTTTTAAATGTAGCAATAGATCTAGAGGTATCGCTGGTAGCCGCAGCCATATCACACACTGAACAGACAAGCGAGAAAAAAACGTAAGTCAAGAGACATTTCATCGTGATAAAGAAACCGATTTGAACGCTACAATTTGTCTCATGTCGCACACTTTTGTCTGCTCAGTATGTGAACTGCCTTATTCTGATGGAATCATAGTCTTACTCTGAGAAACGTTGTTTTCGCATTAGGTGGCGAACGTCATGTTTTTAGGGTTTCGTTCATCTGACGAAACCCTGTTCGTCTCGCTCCTTTGTCTGTCTGTCTGTCCGTCCGTCACATAGCCTGTTCTCAGAAACTATATATGTTAGAGACTTGAAATTTTGCTTACTTATAGCTGAACACCTCACATCAAACGACAAATCCTAAAATTTCAAAAAAATCTTATATTTAACCTCCTGGGCTCTAACTTGTGTATTTTAAGCTTTTCTTTCTAACTTAGCCCCTAATTAAGTTGAAGACTTAAAATTTTGCATAATTATCGCTAAAGACTTTGCGATCACACGACAAATCATAAAATTTCGAAAAAATCTTATATTTAACCCTCTGGGCTCTAACTTGTGCATTTTAAGTTTTTTTTTTTTTTCTAACTCAGCCCCTAATTAAGTTGAAGACTTGAAATTTTGCGTAATTATAGCTAAACACTTGCCATCACACGACAAATCATAACA
Organism: Maratus speciosus; assembly: GCA_963932465.1. Classification (NCBI taxonomy): domain Eukaryota; kingdom Metazoa; phylum Arthropoda; class Arachnida; order Araneae; family Salticidae; genus Maratus; species Maratus speciosus. The sequence goes on from OZ010786.1 coordinate 153,971,464, forward strand.
TTTCGAAAACATCTTATATTTAACCCTCTGGGCTCTAACTTGTGTATTTTAAGCTTTTTTTTTCTAACTCAGCCCCTAATTAAGTTGAAGATTTGAAATTTTGCATAATTATAGCTAAACACTTGCGAGTGATCAAACGACAAATCATAAAATTGCAAAAAAATCTTATATTTAATTCTCTGGGCTCTAACTTGTGTATTTTAAGCTTTTTTTTTTCTAACTCAGCCCCTAATTAAGGTGAAGACTTAAAATTTTGCATAATTATCGCTAAACACTTGCGGTCACACGACAAATCATAAAAATTTCAAAAAGTCTTATGTTTACCCCTCCGGTCTCTAACTCCTGTATTTTAAATAATTTTTCTAACTCAGGCCCTAATTAAGTTATATACATGAAATTTTGCATACTTATAGCAGAACACTTTCGATGACATGAAAAATCATAAAATTTTCAAAAATATTATTTACACCTCCGGGCTCTAACTTGTGTATTTTAAGCAATTTTTCTAACTCAGCCCCTAATTACATTGGAGACTTGAAATTTTGCATACTTATAGCAGAACACTTGCGATCACGAAAAATAATAAAATTTTCAAAAAGTCTTATATTATTTACCTCTCTGTAAGCTTTTGCCGACACCCCTTTGACCACTCTTTCATATTATGCACCATAGACTTACATATTTTAGTTCCATTTTTACCGCCAGGGGGCGCCTACCTATCTCGGGTACTATGGGCCCGATTCCCTCGACTAACATATCTACGGATAGGTTGTAAAACGGAGTTTCGTTCGGATAGAGGTTTTGTAGAATAGGGTGCTCCCCCTGGTTGCGAAATGTGGAACTAATAGATTTTGCAAAAGGATAATGTGTTTTGAAAGAAATATTAAACGAAGCCCTCTGTGCGATCTGTGATCACACTTACCCACTTGTTTTTGTTTTGATTAGCTTTGGGTCAGATTTTATAATTTTGATTACAGTCCATATAGAGATGTTTAAAGATTTTGTGATAGTTCTTTGGGGGATGGGAATTTTTTCTAACATGAGATGCAACTTAAGATATAACAAGCGGTGAATGTACAGTCGTGGAAAAAATAAATAATAAACACCCCGTAATAACTCTGCAACAAATTACTGTAAAAGAAAGTTACTGGTACCAACCAAACGACTGTAAAAAAAAAGTCTAGTTTTAAATGATGTATATTTGCTTAGGGGACCATCTATATATCAAAACGAACCCAAAGGCAAACTTTGTTTATTTTTCTATAGTATTCCCAAGTTTGACATCATAAACAAATTCTATACATCCTTCAATTACCCTAAAAAGAAATTTTCATGAAATTTGTACGATTAGTTTTAAGGAAATGACTTATTTTAAAATGAGTTCGGTACTCGATTGTTGAAATGCTACAGAATGACTATGTCACTTCTATTAATGTATTATTTCTTGCCAATATGACCCTTTCACTCACTCAGGCTCGGATTGGCCCGCCGGCCCATCGGCTCGATGGCCGGTGCGCCCTAGTCCAGGGAAAACTTCGCGCCCCTAAGTGCTTCTGCCTGTCCACTATTTTTTCCCTCGTTTTACATGTACATTCTGACTAGTGCATTAAATTTCGAAAATTCGTTTAGGAAATAATTATAAATTAATAGACAGGCAGCACAAGAGGGTAATTTTTATTATCACAAAGAAATTAAAGATACATCGAAGCAATTTCAGGATTGGAAACCAAAGTTAGCAAAAATCTTTGCATGAGATTGAGAGAGAAAACATACCCTGGGCTAGGTTTTTTTCATCGCTTCTTTGAGTGATATCTTTTACAGTTTAACCAAATACTTTGCATATTTTTAGTTCTTTAGCTTTTAGTATCTAGTCCTTCTCTCACCCCTTTAAAGTCGGTCCTGAATGCACCATAATTGAAACCATACTTTTTTTAAAACAACTTGAGAAAAGAAAGAGATAAATATCAGAAAAAAATATTTTGTGGGGATTTTGCTGTTGATTGGAAAACACGATCTTTCTTTTCGAGGAACACAAACAATTTCTTCCTCGGTGGAAGCAATTTGGAGGAGGGGGGGGGGGGAGAGAGAGAGGCGCGGAAGGTGGATAATATGAATATGTGGTCACAGGCCTTTTAAACAATTTGCCACATAAGGGGGTCAGCAAATTTAGAAAAGTGCGCCTCCTGGAATATACCCTCCCCTATCTTTGAAATACCGTTTGCAGAAATGCATCACTGTGCACAATGACTATATAGAAAAGGAGTAATAAATTGTAGCAATTTCATAAATTTCACTCAATTATTTCTATGTGAGCAAAAACGTATTGATATCACCTCGTATTTTCTGAAATTTATGGATAAATACCTAACACTTTTTGCGTTATAACTGTAATAAGATTTAAGAAAATTTTATAAATTATATATCTTTCCTGGCTGCCAAGAAATTCAAATAGGGTGTCAAAAATGAAGAATCATTTGAAAAATCAATGTTTGCGCATTTTTTAATATGTAAACAATGCCCAAACCAAAATTTATAAATGGCATTTAATAGTTGATATTATTACCAATCAATTGTTACCCATGTCTTTTTTATACGGTCATTTGCAGGAGAAATAGTAGGGGTGACCACTTTTTTTACCATTATTCCAAAAGAATAAAATGCTCTAGTGTTGATATCTACTACAAGCTAATTTGGGTTTAACTTCCTGGAACTTTTATACATTACATGATTCCTTTTAGGAAATTGCGTAGCATTGTGTAGATTACATGAAACTTTAAACATACACTGGGAATATAGCGAAGTCTTCCATGTAGACTCAGAGATATTATATTAAGCCATTTTCATACTTGGTGCTTTGAGAATGTGTTAAACGTTGTCCAGTCAGATACAACACAAGCATGTAAAATTGACGTGAGTTCATTAACATTTTTACACCCTTTGAAAATCGAAGGTCTGCGCCATTTCCTCTGGTCCAGTCCAACCCTGCACTCACTTAATACGTTTCAACTATTACCAGCCCAAATGTTTCAATAAAATGAGTAAATTATTTTTTTGTTCAAATTATGCTTTTCTGCACATCATAAGCAACCCATCATTTTGACGATTTTAAATCATTATTCGAAAACTACTTGGAAGAAAAATTTTAAATTGAGAATTTGCATAAAGCAGGACATAATAAATATGAATCTATCAAAAAAACTATAGGTTGCAATTCATATTTTTTTTATATTAATTTCATAATTCATATTATAAGATTTTTAAAATTACAAATTCAATGCATTTATGTTTTTGTTTTTAGTAGTATAAATAAGCCACACAAAACTATCACATTAGGATAGTAATTTCAAGAGATATTAATAAAAATATGAAAATGTAATTTAACATTAGAAGCTTTAAATTTTGAATGTTGATATTTCAAAAACGTATCATCCAAATGATTTAAAATTTCGTTTCTAGACATAGTTTGAACAGAAGGTTTAAAAATTATCATCAAAATTGGATGTTGCCATAGAAAAAAAACAAAGTTTGATCGTGTTTTGATTTGTAAATGAGCCCCTAAGCAATTTTTATACACACCATTTAAAAGTAGACTTTATTTACAATCGCTTGGTACCAGTAACTTTCTTCTATTATAATTAGTTGCAGAGTTAGTAGGGGGTGTTTATTTTTTTTTTCCATGACTGTACCTTTTATTGGGTATGCATTTTTTTTTATATTTTTGCCAGTTAAAGGTAAACTTTGCCATTTCTTTAATTATGTCACTTATTTTACGTATATAAATATTAAAATCATGTTTTCGCATCTTTTTTTTAATAATCGAATACGTATTTCTCCTTTTAAAGAGCAAATACACAGCCTTCAATCCTTGTGACATTTTAAAGCAAAGAATATTTTTAACGATGCAGACAATAATTAAACCTTATTACGAAGATGCCATATAGGGTTTTTTTTCTTCATTTAAAATTAAATTTTATCGAAAATCAATTCATGAACCCCTCTGTGGTTTAAGGGGATTTATCTGGTGGAGAAGAAAAAAGTGGAACCCCATGTTATCCTACAGGAAGAAATATTTATCCTTTGTGTTCACTGAAATTTGGAAATTTCAACAATATTTTTTTTCGCACATACATAGGAAAGTTCTTTATCCCTCTGTAAGCTCTAAATTTGTATATATTTTTCCTGTCCTATGTTACAAACGAGTAAAGAGTACTTTTTATACTTTTCAAAAACTTTAACACAAATTTTACAATGCTCATAATTATCTTTAAAATATTTTAAGCTTACAGAGGGATAAAGAAACTTCCTATCTATGTGCTAAAAAATTATATTGTTGAAATTTTCAAATTTGAATGAACAAAAGAGTTATGTATTTTTTCCCATAGGATAACTTTGTATTCCACTTTTTACTTACCCATCATACGTAGTACAGGGTAAGTCTTGTAATTGTTCTTAAAATCGAAAAAATTTTTTTGGCAGATTTACACGTTTCAGACACTGGAGATTCCGAAAAACATATTTTTAGAAAAAAAATTTGCCGTCCGTCTGTCTGTGTGTGTCTGTAAACGCTCTATCTCCCAAAAAAATTGAGATAGAGACTTGAAATTTGGTGTGTAATTAGTATGTAATAATGGGAAGAAGCCTATTGAATATCAGTAACCTCGATTATCCGGCACTATTTTTTTCGGACTCTTGAAATATTCGTTCTGATAAAACGTACATAAAAACTTTTGAAATTGTTTATTTTAAGAAGTTAATGTAAAAGACAATAAAAAAACAAATTTTGCATAAAAGATGAAATCGATCGGATAATTAGTTGCCGAGATATTTGTAATCCTATTTTTCACACTCTTCGATTTTTCATAACCCTGTATTTCATTCAAATTTCAATTCAAAGACGGATTTTAATTGGAAATAAAACACTTAATCCGACGCAGTAAATTGTTAGTTAATATGATTATCATTTTTGGTGTTATAAGGATGTTTCTTTTACACAATTCGGTACTAGTCTGTTATCCTGTTGACCCAAAAACTGTTGCTAAATGCCGCCAAATTTATCGCCAACTTGGTGATATATCGTCAAATCTGGCTATAAAATTTTTTTGCCAAAACTGATACCAACTTGACGCTATCTTCGGTATTTCACCGAATTCTGATAGGCTCCCATTGTAATACAATCAGGGTCCTGTTTTGTTAAAAATATTTAAATATGCGTTTAAATTTTATTTTGGAATTGCAATGCATTTTATTAACAGTTTACACACGTTTTATTTTCATATTTTATATTATGCATAGCCATGATGTGTAAGTATTACGCTGGCCCCCAACGACTAGTTTTCTTCCCTACTAGATAAGTCCCTGCGACAATTTCTGTCACAGCAGTTAAGGGTTAAATGAATATTTCCAGATAAATTGGCATGTATGAAATGCATTGTCACATTTAGGGCTTTGGATATTTCATTTAGTTTTTAACTGCCATAAATGTGACAAAAATCACAAAAGTGCGATAGTTGTATATTGTGGGATTATACTACAGATATTTATTCCATTTCTGCAAAACAAGTTAGTTTTGAACTAACAGCACAGTATTTAATAATTTTCTTCGTAATAAAATATATATTTAATAAAGTGACAAAAATACTACTCCAAATGTGACAAAAGTATGGGGAATTGCATTTCATTTAGGCACAATGACCTTACATATTTATTTTCATCTGAAACATAGATCTGCTCAAACTTTTTGTGAAAATCTCAATAGCTGAGTTAACAAAAAACCGAAATATGACTCAAGAATTATTCTTGGGTGAACACGACACGCAGAAAGAAAATTAGTCATCCTGACACCCCTGATTAATTTAATAAAATGTGTCTTGGTTCTATACGATATTTACTTAATCTCATGTATTAAATAAATTTTCTAGCTCATATTATGTTTACTAACTTGAAAAAAATCTGGTGGGTTGGCAGCTATGCAAAGGTGTCGTACAAAAGTATGTGACTGAACATAGCTAAGCACATTGGGAAATCAGTAGACTTATAAATAATTATAGAAATTTGGAAATTCCATATCTACATATTTTTGTCCCAATATGAAATCACACTAGATTTCAATTAATTGCAAGAATAAATTCTAAACAATAATTTCAAATCAATCATTTGAGGTGAAACTGAAGTCTCAAATGAGTTAATACAAACACCAAATACGAATGAATTCCACTTAGATAGTTCCTACATAGACACCAGGTAAACAGGGTCATTATTATGCACACCATAGGAACTAAAGAAGCAGCTACCTTTGACCAAGTAGGAACTCAGCTTTTAACCTATAAAAAGTTATACTACTAAACATAAGTTAAAGCAATTATTTGACAATATATTTCAGTTAAAGACTAAATAAAGCTTTTATAATTTTTATTATTAAAAAAATACTTACAATAACGTGATATTTTTACAACAATAAAACAACAACAAGTGAAAGAAATGTGAGATTTTAAATACAAAATATGTAGATGGTTAAATGTACAAGGTTTATTTCATTTATATATCACATAAAGAATACCAATAATGAAAAAAACTAAATTAGGAAACTATTTCATGAAATGTAAGACACCTTTGAAATAAATAAAAGTTGTACTATCTATATTATATGCAGCAGAATAAGCATTTAAATATCACAACTTCAAAAGCCTTGCTAGAGAAATTTTAATGTCGAATCAGATTAACAACATTGATTAATACAAAACAGGAAAGTAATATTTACAAGTCAGACATGAACGAAAGCAGGAAATTTCAGAAAAATAACTATAGTGTTTTAATACAGATGAAGATATTCTTTTCACTCAATAAAATCAGAATTCTTTCATAATACTATGAAATAAAAAGGATACTTTACTATATAATTTTTATGACCAATTTATTTACAATACTTATAATACAGCGTGTTTCAAAAATAACCATCCGATTTTAAAAAATCATAACTGTTCAAATTTTTCCAATCAATCCATTTCAAATGAATAATGTATAGATAGAAAGAGGAGAATCATAAGTTTTATGTAGTTATCAACAGGTGGCGCTAGTGCTCTTCCTTCGCCCACCACTTCAGTGACATGAGCTGAGCTGACGATGCAGTTAAGCATCTATGGCCTCCCAGATCGCTGGACCTCTCAGTGTGCGATTTCTTCTTGTGGGGGTTTATAAAAGACCACGTTTATGTACCTCCCCTTCCTGCTACATTAGTTGAATTGAAAATACGCATAAAAGCAGCCATCGAAGTCGTGTATCCAGACATGCTCGCAAAAGTTTGGGACGAATTTGAATACCGTACAGATACAGACATATGCCGTACACTTCCGTGTATCCAAAGGTGGACATATTGAGCACCTTTAATTTGGTATGTAAAAAAAATGTATGATTAGCTACATAATATAAAATTAATCTTAAGTATCTATGTTCACTATTTTTTACCATATACGCATTTCAAATTGGATGATTATTTTTGAAACACCCTGTATTTTGGTTAAAGAAATATACAGCTGATGATAAAAATTGATTATTGAATTTTTAGAAGTTTATTAACTTTTAACTATAATATCAGATTCTTTTTCTAAAAACTATAATATCAGATTCTTTTTCTAAAATAATATTTTGCTAGGAATATACAAGAATCCAAGTTTGATTTAATATATCAACTAAATGCTTTTCCGGCCTTAGAAAAATCAGAACTTGATGTCATGCATATGAAAATGATTCAGACAATGATAGAATAAATTTAAAAACAATTTAAAATGGGCAAAAATTTAAAATTTTTTTACAAAATTATATTTACAAAAAGGTTTTTATTCCAAAATTGACAAAAAGAATAATTAATTTTCAAATTTCAGATTACAGTCGAATTTTGTAAACTACCATAACTTGCAATTATTTGTACCCAAGAGAGGGACACTTGCACCCGATTAAAAAACATTTTAAATCAGTTTAGGGCAGAGATGGCGAACTTTTTCACATCCACGTACCAAAGTTTTCCAAAAATATAGTTTATGTGATCATGACGTGCCAACAACAGACCTGCCAACTTTTGAAAATGAGAAATCATAGCACTCAAAATTTAAATTAATCTAGAGGTTGGTTGGTTGGTTTTTTGTAATACTCAGCCATTTTTTGGCATTCATAAAAGGAATAAGGTTTCAGTCTTTCAACTCAATATAGTAGATTTTTTCCTCTGAAAATTTTTATACGATTTTTTGAGCTCCTTCTCATTTCGCAGCTTTTTTTTTTTTTTTTACATTTAAAAAAGGAGCCCAGTTCGAACTTTTTAGCTCAATCCAGTAAATTTTGACGAAATTTGCAGGTTTTTTTTTGTTTGTTTTTTTTTCCCCGTGATCATTTCACGATATTCACAATTCTTTTCCCCACACTCATAATTCCAGTTTTTCGATCGCGATTCTTTGTTGAAATCTGCACTTTTTACCCTGAACTTTTGACGAAATTTGCATTTTTTATCTTAATCCTTTGATGAATTTTGCGTTTTTTACACGATCTTTTGGCGAAATTAGTGTTTTCTTTCCGCGATCTTTCGGTGAAATTTGCGTTTTCTTACTGACCTATCGATGAAACCTGTGTTTTCTTACTGATCTTTCGATGAAATTTGCGCTTTATTTCTGTGATCTTTTGACGAAATTTGCATTTTCTTTCTGCGATATTTTGACTAAATTCACATTCTTACCGCGATCCTTCGACGAAATTGAATTTTTAAGTGGTCACTTGTCGAAATTCGCGATAGTTTATAGCGTCAGAGCGGCAAATTTCTTAACAGTTTTGTGCAACCGATCAGCAAAATTCGCAACATTTTTTCACGACCAATTGGTAAAATTTTCGATATCTTTTCGCGACCAATTAACAAAATTCACTACTTGTTTCTGCGACTTTTTGAAGAAATTTGTAATATTTTCCCTCAATAGTTTATCGAAATTTTCAATTTCTTTCTGAACTCTTAACAAAATTAGATTTTAATCAGCGAACAATTGAAGATAATCACTATTTGTTTCTGAGATCTTTGACGAAATATCAGATATTTTCCCATGATCGTTTGAAGAAATTCAAAATGTGCTGCATGGACTAAACATCTCAGCTGGAAAAAAAAATGAGTTTTTTTTTTTTTTTTTTTCAATCGTAGTTTGAGACAGATTTTCGTAGCATCGTAGTTTAAAGATCCAAATCGTAGCAACTACGATTTTTTCGTAGCAGTTGGCAGGTCTGCAACAATAAAAATTTTAATGGATAAATATAAATAAATCAAAATTCAGACCTGCCAACCTTAGAAAATGAGAAATCGTAGCACACAAAATTAAAATTAATCTGGAAGTTGGTTGGTTGGTTTTTCGTGTTTCGCTGCTATTTTTTTTACATTCGTAAAAAGAATAAGGTTTCAGTCTTCAACTCACTGTAGTAATTTTTTTCCTCTGAAAATTATTATACAATTGTACAGCTTCTCGTGTCGCAGCTATTAACATTAGTAAAAGGAGCCCAGTTCTAATTTTTTAGCCCAGTGCAGTAAATTTTGACGAAATTCGCGATTTGTATTCTGCGATCATTTCACGATATTCACAATTTTTTTCCACAATCGTAATTCACTTTTTTCTATTACGATTCTTTCTTGAAATCCTCGAATGAATGAATTTTTATCTCAAACTTTTGACGAAATTCGCATTTTTTACCGCAATTCTTTGACGATTTTTACACGATCCTTAGGCAAAATTCGAGTTTTCCTTCCACGATCTCCACTTTCAACAAAAAAATCGTAGTTTGAGACTGATTTTCGTAGCATCGTAGTTTATAGATTCAAATCGTAGCAACTACGATTTTTTCGTAGCAGTTGGCAGGTCTGCAAAATTATTTAAAATTTTGTTTTTAGCATAAAAATATGGGTAATATTTAATGTAATAAATACTTCAGAAATTTTTTAAATATTATTTATGTTGTCTCATCTTAGATGCCAAATATTTTACATCAGCTTTCTTACTTAGTTATTTTTAAGAGAATGACAGATGAATTGGACGCATTTTACAAGATGTTTTTACTTGAATTTTTCATTTTTTTTTTTCAAAAAGAACGTGTCCCAGAGAAAAATAGTCAAAGTAACAAGCACCAGAATCTACAACTTTTAGTGTCTGTAATTGACTTTCAAGTTGTTATAATGTTACTATCGACATTTTTGCTTATAATGCCTTTTAATCTTTCCTCTGCGAAAATCTCTTAATATCTGTCATTCTTAAAATTTTCTGAGCTAATATTGAGCTAGATTGGGATACATTAAGTTGCATTTCAGTTTCTTCAATCTGTATGACAATGACAACCAACCAAACTAATCAATTATGTGAAGTTCTACTATATTTTATTGATATAGAACCTTAATGAATGTCATGCCAAAAATATCTGCATTGTGCCACTTCCTGGTTTATGGTATACTGTATTATTCGTCAATTTTGTAACCTGTAAAGAATTGGCGAATCACATCAATCTTTTCAACACAGTAAACACAGAATATATATTATTTGTTTTAAGTGTTTATAGCTCCAACTTTTAAGAAGGGTTGCCAGATTGTAAACTTTTTCTGTAAGTTGTACGTTTTTTAGGCCTATTGTACGATGTAAATTTAAATTTGTCCCATATAACGATTTCATCCGTTTTGCTGAATTTTTTTCTTTTTTATTTTGATTAAAAATCTCACCTTTTGCTGAAAAAAAGTTATACACATGTGCATCAAATGTAAAAATGGCTTGTTTCTGATCAGGATGATAAAAATCTTGGGAGAATTGTGCAATATTGACTGCACATTCGTAAACTCTTGGGTAGCATTAGATCATCTGAGCTTGACATTATTATAGACTATAAGCAGGCATAAAAGTGGGAAATGGGAAAAAAAGGTGGAAATTTTTTTCTAGCTATAAAATAAGCCCAAACTTGTATAATTTAGATGCATTTCAACAGTTATTCATACGATAAAATAAATTATAACTGCACATATGATTTTTTTTTTTTTTTTTTGTAATTTAAAAAGTATTAAAAGAAAAAAAAATAACAATAAATGTATAAATTCACTAAATCAAAAAAGAAAATTGGAAACAGTTTGCTAAAAGTATATATTCATCCAAATATATCTGATGAACTTATGTGAAGTACTGAGATTAATTTTTCAAAATAAATGTATTATTTTGAATGATTTGAATGTTTAAGACTTTACTTAAAAGAAAAAAAAAAAACTCTATGCTACATATATGCATGCCAAATTGATCTTTACTCCAGAAATACATTTCCAAAAATGCATCACTGAAATTACCAAGAAGTGTTTTATAAATAGAATAAAATATTCTATTCCAAAAGAACCTTATGGAAACTTCTTTTCCCTAGTTAAAGAACTTAATTTACACAACTTTGAAAGGCTTATAATAAAAGATTGCCTTTGATTTGATAGTACAGCAATTCAGAAACAAACAAACTCCAAGGATTTGAGTAGATAAAAATGCCTAAATTTTAAGCTTTCTAGACCCCCCCCCCCCCTCACCATATGCTTCTAATATTTTCTTTTAAAAAGGTAGAATTCCTCCTTTAGGAGGAACTCTTTCACGCCTGTATAAGTAATCTATGTTATACAAATTTTTATTTAATACATCTGTATTTTAAGTTTTTATATTTTGTTTGATATATTATCCCCCTTTATGCTTAAATACAAACATTTATGTTTGTAAGGTGCCCATTACTGAAATTTTCATGATCATCATTGAATTGTGGGATGTTTTGGTTTAGTTTTGTTCTTAAAATTCAATTAATCTTTCATTCATTATGAGATATATGACAGCAAAATTAGTTAAATAATGTTAATAATACAGATAGAGTTGGAAAATAATGATTAAATCGATTAATTAATAAGCTCTTAAAAAAAAAAAAAAAAAAAAAAAAAAATTAGTTACCGAAAACTTCACTGGTACATTCTACATAGTTTGGTATGTTATAAAAAAGGACAATAGTGCAATAAAACCAAAACTAAGTAGTATCAATCAAAATCTTCCTTTTTTTTTAAAGATAAATCTGGCAACCCTACTTCTAAGTAAAAACCAAAACAAAAGTAAATATAATAAAATAGATATATAATGAAAAACTTTACTCCAATGCTTTCATTTATATACAAATCAAAAATTATAATTTGAAATATCTATATGTTTCATTAATAAAGAAGTCTCTTGCAAATAAAGATTTATAATCACTGATTGGAACAATCAATATTCATACAAGATATATTGGAGCTATCTAATTTAAAAATTAACAATCCATGTAATAATCTCAATTCAACAATAAACTCAAAGCACCATTACATTAAAGAGAATTAATGCAACAATACTAGAGGGGAAAAAAGGAGTTAATTTCAACAGTTTTTAAGCACAAGGTACATGAAATAAACTGAAAACAATTTTGCATGTCTTTATTTCATGTGCTTTGTATTAATTTTGAAAAAATAGTTTGCATGCAGGCAAACTTCTAAAATAATTGTGAACGTCAATAAAATGCCTTTCCAAACAGCTGTTGATTCAGATGGTGCCATACCAGCAAGGAAAAAAGCATATGGTATGCAAGGATCATACAAGTCCAGATATGACATCATGCACAGAATCGAGATGATAAATGAAAATCCAAGAAATTAAATGCAATCCTGCAGCAGTAGACTAAACATACTGAAGGCAACAGTTCACAAGGTGGTTGTTCTGATACCAAATACAAATACAGGGTGTCTGAAAATTCCTGGGCAGGCACCATCTATGGTCGAAATTTGGAACTCATTATTTTCATTTGCTTGAAGAAAACTTTTCATACTGAGAAGCAGTTTAATCCCAAACTGCACTCCTGTACGACAATTACTTGATTTTATATTGAATTTTAAAATATGTCCAGGAATTTTCAGACACCCTGTAGTATATTCTTCAAAGAGGCTAAAATTACTAAATTTTGATTTTATTAAATTTTTGCTAATTTACCACATTCACATGTATGTAAAAACTAGTGTAAATTTATATATTTGCAGTAATAACATATTATAGGGCAGGGATGGCGAACCTATGGCATGCGTGCCAAACTTGGCACATAAAAAAACTTCTCTGGCACTCGAAAAAACTTATAGATTATATTCAGTTTATGGAAAACAATGCATTTTATGTTGTTTTTTTTTTACAAAAAGTATAGTTTTGTGTAACAGGTATATAATTTACTTTAAAATAATCCGTTACTTTTGAATGAATTAAGGTATAAATTTCAATGAAAGCGCTCTGTAGCGTCATTTTCTCGCCAAATCTTTCATCATATAGTGTTTACCAAATCATTTTGCTTCTCTATCAAATTTCAAAGATTTTATTTTTGAAAATTGAATTTTAACAGATAGTTTGCATCGTAATATACATAATTAACATGCTTTCTACTTCATATTAGGTTTTATTTTTTTAGGTTTAGGGCTTTAAGTTATTTTAGGTTTTATTATATTTAGATTTTAATTTTGAAAATTAAATTTGAACTGTTAATGCAAATAATTATGTAGCTATTGAACCTGATTCTACCTGAAGATCTAAAAATGATCTGATTCGGAAGTATATACAAAAGAAAAAAAAGAAAGAAAAAACTCATTTATAAATCATTAATACCGAATGTGACATGGCTATATTATTGAGTAAATACAGCATAATAAATAAGTTAGGAATTGAATTTAGGAAAAGTGTAAAAATAAGATAAAAATTAATTTTTGGATTTTATCCAAGTTAAAATGTTTCTGGCACATTAGAATGTTGGTACATAATAATTTTGACATTTTTGGCATGCATACTCAAAAAGGTTCACCATCCCTGTTATAGGGTATAATCTATAACTTTTCATATAAAAATTCTTAATGAATTATTACAAAGAGTGTCTTACAAGGAAGACAAAATGGTAGATTTTGTGATTTTTACTTCTGTTTGAAAAAACTCATCAGAGATGCCTGTTTTTTATTTACAGTACTAGTCTTTTTAATAATTTCCTCTTCTTTCTTAGCTGGTTGAACTTTTATGGGCTCTTCTTCACCTTCAGATGCTGACACAAGTTCCTTTTCTGTTTTTGTAACTGAGAAATTGAAAAAACAAAATAAAAAATCAGATAAAATGAAGTTTTTTGTTGCTGTTATAGTTGTCTAACAATTAAAATGTATGTCTGTGTTTTACTACATCTATCTATGATACCCACACAGCAAAAGTATAACAAAAAGAAGTATAAAGGTTTCTAATAAAAAGATATTATTACCATATTTTAATATAGAAAAGGTGATAATTAGATTTCCCCATTCAAAAAGAACAAAATTAGTTTCTAAAAGAAATATAATAAAATAAAATTAATCCATTTCTTACATGCTTTCCTTTAACTTACATTCATGTTTGTGTGTGGCAGTCAAATGTTGTGACTCATTTTTCACCTGCTTCCTGTTGACATACAGCTTTAAAATTTGGAATACGTGTATATTCCTGAGGACAATACATAAATTCGGCATAGATTGTTTAAAATTTGATCCCTAAGAGGGGCAAATTTACCTAATGGTTACGTTTAATTTCCAATGGAGAAATCAGCATCAGCTTTAAAAATGAGTATTTGTTGAAATGTACTAATGACAGGTTACCATAATAGAACCGAATTTTGGCCAACTTTGTGAAATATTGCCAAATGTTGGCCAACTTCGTGAAATATCACCAAATTTGGCAACAAAAATAAGTTGTCACATATGAAGCCAACTTAGCGATAGCTGGCTAATTTGGCAAAATCATTTAAATCCATTAATTTTCCATTCTCGATCTCACCGCAATTTTATTTAAACTCTGTGCATTCAAAGTTTTTTTTCAAGACTTTTCTACTTTTTAGTGCATTTAAAAAAAGCATATATATATTTTTTATATTTTTGTGAATTTTAATAAAAACATGTTATATATATATATATATATATATATATATATATAATTCCATGATTAATTATTAGTTTAATTTGTTTGATTGTCACAATCATATTTTTTTAGCTTTTTTTATGGCTAATATGAAGATAATTCACACACTATATTTGTGATCTTTAGGATATTGGGAATTTTAGAATATGACAATCTTCTATAAACATCCATTATTTATTTATTTATTATCTTTCCTGTTCATTTTTCATATGTAATGGTAATTATTAAGGTTTTTAATATTATTATTATATATAATTTATTTTATTTAATAGCATATAGCTATATTCTATATATTATCAATGTTATTTAATTTTATATTAGGTTTTGTGTCGTAATGCAGTTGATATGTTTTTATTTCTTTAGCTTTTATTAGGTTCTTCTTTTTGTGACATTTGAATAATAATAATAGTTTTAAAATAAAATAATAGATGGCAGCACCAAAAATTTTGTCTTTTTAAAGCTTCTATTAAAGTTATAATTTTATTTTTTTACGGCAGGTGGTATTTAACGCTATATATGGCAATATTGTAAAATTGATATTAAGCAATTTAAAATTGTTTTTAGGTATTTTAAATAATGTAATTATTTTCTATTTATATTATATTAATTGTATTTATCACGGTATTTCAAAATGAATTAACTGAATCCATAGGTTTTAATTTCTATGTTAACTTAACTGTTTTATTCACCTTAATCTTATCATGCTTATGTATTCCATGTGCAGGAATCTATTTTGAAAATCTACTGGGAATTTATTCGGTAAGTTGTGTAAGATTTCTATTGCTATAAATTAAATATTTAATGGGTTGTAGTGTTTTTTTCCATTTCATGCCATTTGATAATGTTCTGTTTTCATCTTGAGACTATTCTTTTGGAATGATAAATTACAATATCCCCATTTATTAAATTCACTAACAATTTATTATCCAAAAGTCACAAAATAATTAAAAATTCAATTATCTGAAAAGTATAAACAGTAGCACAACATGGTTTTCAAAAAATAAAAACATGATTTTTTGACACACACACAAAATAAATAAATAATAATAAATACTGCCAGAATAGATACATTTGTTACTTATGGTCGGCACTATAGTAATTCCAAAGCTGTCTAAGGCTATTTAACAATAATGTGAGAAAAATTACTTCAGAAATCCTTGCTCTGCACAATTTCTAGCCATGCCTGAAAGTTACTGGGACTGCTAGTATCCGTAAAATCAAGCACATGTAATCCCAAATGAATTTTAAAATGTGCTGCACCACCATACAAATCACCAACACAACTGAAATGCTGCTTATTGTTTGCAAACATAATGAATCTGACAATTTATTTATTAGACAAAAATTCCATGTCTTTCTGTACATTACGGGGAAATTCTAATCTTGCTACTGTCTATACAGTTCTAATAATTATTTTTTTTATTTCTTTTATGACTTTTATATCACCCAATATACTGAATAGGTCTATGAAAAACTTATTTACCAAAAAATCCTTCTTCATCTTCGTAAGTCTTCTGTACAGTTTTCCATATTTTTGCTTTGCCTTTTACATTTATTACAGGTGGAGTTGGAGGTATAGGTTCCTCATCATCAGTGACTGGTGTTGCTGGAGCTGCATCCATAGGCTCTTCTGGCAGAAAGAAACTTCTCTGTGCTTTCTCTTTTTCTTCTACAAATTATTTGAAACAAGTGATTATTAAACTTATTATACTTATGATTCAAAACTATCTTTTGTTGATATTTAAACAGTAATGAATTGATTCATTAATTTTTAAACTTCTTTTATAAACTAAAAGTCATTGAAGCATTGATTCTAGAAGACAAACTCAAGAATTTAAATTTTTTTAAAGAAAAATTAAACTTTACTTTATAATTGGATTAAGAAGATTCCTGAATATAGATTAAAATTATTAAATCTTTTAGATAAAATAATAATAATAACTGCTATTATCAAGATAATAAAATTTTATTGTATATCAACTCAAATAACTTCAGAAACTCACCATACAAAAAATAAAGGTACAGTCAAGGATCTATAATCCGCACTCCCATAATCCGCAATTTTCTATAATTCGCATTGCTTAATGAATGTAAACAATTAAACAAATTTACAGATTCTTGATCCAAAAATGATTTTTTTAAAGAAATATCTGAAAATTTTAAATATAAAAGTAAATATAATCAATTTTTTAATAAAAGAATTGGAAAAATGCATTTTTTGAGATAGCATATTAATTTATTATATTTGATATTTTTCTTTTCATGTTATACTGAATATGCAGGGATCTGTTTAGGAAGAAATTAGGTCCTTTAAAGGACCCTTCACAAAATTTTTCATCTCAAAACAGGACCCTTCACAAAACTTTTCACCTTAAAAATGGGCCTTTTACAAAATTTTTCCAGCTCTAAACTATACCTTTCACAAATTTAATTATTTAAAAGTAAAATGTTTACATATATGAAGAAAACATATGTATTTTACATAGATATATCTTTTAAAATATATATAAAAAAGAACCTGAACATAAAGATCATTTCAAATTCACAAAATTAGGACTAGATTTCTCGCAAATGCAAAAAAGCTGTTCACAATTTCACAAAAATAGGACCAAAAGTCTGGACAGACCCCTGATATGGAATTAAAATAGTGTCCAGAAATAAGAAAATAACATATAATCCATAATACTCCATAATCTGCAATATTCCATAATCTGCACAACCTTTGGTCCCAACTTGTGCGGATTAAAGAACTTTGCCTGTATAAGAATAAAGCCTTTGATAACACACATTTATTTAACTAAGTCAGGGTTTCTCAAAATGGGATATACTAGTAGGTTTTAGGAGGTATGCAACGAGTTAGTGTCACCAACACAGTTAAATAAGTCAGTGATTACATTTTATTTTATCATCTCAATGAATATATTAAAAACAATAGAAAAAAAATTTAAGTAGAAACAGCAAATTTATTTCAGTAACAATTAGTTTTCTTTGAAAACTAGTTTTATAAGCATTGAACGTCTGTCTTAAAAATCACATCTAATTTCATGACTTTATGTTGTTTGAAAACAGTTACAATATATGAATTTGGTATAGGCCCCAATTATGAACAATTCAATGCGTTTGTTAAACATACAGTTAAACATAAATAAACTAGTGAATTTAAAGCTTATTTGGTGCTTACGTATTTACACCAAATCAGATATGCATTTAGTTCCTCATCCCTTTTCAACAATATTTCAAGAATATTTTCATGCATTTTTTATTTATCTAGGACCAATGCTAAGAAAATACCAAACATACTTTATTTTAAAGGTATATATAAATATTATACAGACATACAAACAATAAATACAATGTCTGTATATAGATGTATGGCTGTATAATATTTATATATAACTTTAACTGTTGAATGCAGGCGTTATTTTGTGTGTATGTGTGTTTTAATATATATTGTAGTATGAGTGTTTTATTATACTTTATTTTCCTCTTCAAGTCTCATTATTACAATCCATCATGAATAATTTCTAAGACATAATAACAACAGCATAGAGAATTTTCAAAGCATTGTCAAAAAACAAATATATATACTCACACATAAGTTAGGTTTTTTGAAAGGAAAAAAAAAAGAAAAAAAAAAAGAAAAGAATAAGAAAACAAGGTGCAAGGGGCGCCAATTAATGCAAAACCAAAAATACAAGAAATTTAAAATGCTTATGCTCTCCCAATACAACCAATTGAAACATAAATAAAAATGTTTAAGAACAGAAATGTTAAGAAATTACATTTAATATAGCAAAGGTATTGAAATAATATGTAATAGGGGATCTTTTAATGTTGTGATCTAAGTATTTTACTTTTTGTCTTTGCTAAATATGATCTTTGTCTACAGTAACAATTTTTAGGCAACTTGAGTTCAAGTGCTGAATCCAAATATTGTAGTATTATTCATAAGGTTGGGTGCAAGTTTGAATAAAAGCGTTTGTTATGCAATTCATTTGCTATTTACTACAGTGATACATCCAAAAAACAAGCTGAAAATAATTAAGCTCGCTCTTTCTGTAACCCCCAGAAACTAAGACTTTTTCTGCAGCCTTTAGATATCTTATTTTGTAAACTATTGAAATATGGTGTCTGAAAATACTGGGCCAACTGTATCAACAATTTTGCCATCTGAAACCATAGACAGAAATCCAAAGCAGCTAGATATTACATTGGTGATGGATGGAAAATGCACAGAATCACTATATCATCATGAGGGTATTTAAAAAATGTTACACCAGCAACAGACTCGATGGCATAAGGACAATCTATTACTTTTAACTGATAAAGAATGTGATATACACAAAATGTACATTGATGAAACTACATATATTATAATCCTACGCCAATGATATGAAAAAAAAAAACATGCATGTCTCAATTAGCATGTCAGACACTTGATTAGAATTAAGATTCTAATGACTACCGTAATTTCGGGTAGATAAGCCGACTTAATAAGCTTATACGTGTTTAAAAGTTAAATTTTACCTTTTGCGGCTTATCTACCGGTGCGGCGTATACGAAGTAATAGTGATTTTTTCCAGAAAAAAAAAAAAAAAAAAAAAGATCATGTAATATTATAAAGTGAAAATCTGAAAAACAATATTAAAAATGCTTCACAGATTGGAAATAACAATCATTAAAAAAATATCGGGAAGTTCTTTTTTATTTCATTAAAAAAGGAAAAAAAAATGTATGCATGGTTTCTTTCTGCATAACAAAACATATTACTCAAAGATAATGATCTCATTCTGATAACGTTCAACTTCGCACTCCACTCCAACACCGCAAAGTTGAATAAACAAACTGCAGATAGCTCTCTTCCTTTTTATAAACTAGTGGTTTTGGGGAGAGCTGTAATTTTCTAATAACTTATTATATTTTAATAAAATTTTGTTACACAGCTTAATTTACTGTTATTGCAACTTGCTGAAAATTTGAACAAAATCGGACAATTAATAATGGAGGAAAAAAAAGCTAATGGCGCTTAGAAAAAACGGGTTTTGCTTTTCGTTTTTTTTCTTTTAAATTATTTTTTCTGTTTGCTTGCAGCTCAATAATTTCTTTTTACAGCACTTACGCAAAGTGAAGTTGCTGACACATTTAAGGAATCCTTTTTATGCTCAGTTTTGCATAATCGCGGCGTTTTAATAGAAAAGAAAGTAGATTCTCTTGTTTTCTTTAAGTGTGTGCATTTGCGAATGTTGTATTTTTTATTTTCAATAATGAACGCATGTATTTAATTTTTGTTTACCGTATATACTCACGTATAAGTCGATCCCCTAATTTATGTTGTTAAAAATAAGAAAAAATTCAGAACACTCGTATAAGTCGACCCCCCAAAAAATTAAATGATCCACAAAATTCTGCACAAAACAGAAATTTTAATGGGGAAAAAAAATAGTAAAATACATTTTTAAAAAGTACAAATTAAAACTTAAAAACCTTCAAATTCCATCATGATGATTCAAAACTATTTTTTTTTTCTCATTTTTTGCGCGAGATAAAAAATATTCAAATTCTATTCTTTCAAATATAAAAAAGACTCCGTGAATGTGTCAACAAGTTTGCGTTACTTAAGTGCAGAAAAAAAAGCATTGAGTTGCAAGCAAAGAAAAAGAATGAAAAACCAAACTTTTTTTTTTCTCTCCTTACAGTAAAAAAAAAAAAAAATTCATTCTCCTATGTAAGTTGACCGATTTCTTTCAAATTTTCACCAAGTTGAAATAATAGTAAATTGGGCTGTGTAACAAATTTTTATTAAAATATAATTAGTTATTAGAAAGTTACAACGCCTGCAAAAATGCCCACTTTACCGAAACTGCAAAGAGATGGAAAACTAATTTGCGGTTTGTTTTTGTTTATTCAGCTCGCTCCGTGAAATCGAAAGTCGAATGTTTACAGAATCACATCATCAACTTTGAGTGGATAGTAGTTTTGCTATGCAGAAAGAAACCATGGATAGATTTTTCCTTTTTAACTAAGGATTTTAAAAAATAATAAAAAATACAAAAGCATACCATCCAAAATAAGATGTTTATATTTTAATCTACAAAGCTTAGAAAATCAGTAACGATTTTTTTTTCGAAAAATGAAATTTGTTGAACATTGTGGAGGGGGGGTTACATTTGGCTGGGGTCGTATTTCAGAATTTTATGATAAATAAGTTAAATGCGTCGATAATTAAATCCGGACGGATTGGATAATTATTTACTTTTATAAAAATAATTATCTCAAATATTTACTTCAGTTTTATTATTTTTAAGTATCTTTTTTCAGTATTGTAAACGTATTTCTGATGTAAATAATTTGCGGGGAAAGGTGGATAGATTTTTTTTTTTTTACCTAAAAAAATATTCTCTATTAAGATATCTGCTTTAATATTATCGTTTTTTTTAGTATTGAAATTGCGTTCTTCACATAAATTGCACACTTTTTTGTGTATTTTTTGCAGAGGGAAAGGGGGGGTAGATTTTTTTTTTTTGGACAAAATAAACAGAAAATGATCCGAATTCGGAATCGCCGAGGTTCGGATTTTGGACAGTATAAGCGCGATGGGGAGTACGGCAGCACCGATTTCGTATCAAAGTTTTTTTTGGATATAATTTTTTTTTTTTTTTTTTAGGTCTCGTGTATTAATCGACCCCCCCACCTCCCCCCTTTTTAAAGTTCTTTTTTTGTCCGAAATTTCTCGACTTATACGCGAGTATATATGGTATTTTAAAACTTTCTTACAACATTTTATTTTAAATATTTACAGAATATATCAAATTGAGTACCAATTAATTTCTGTTAATAGACATTAATGTTTACAGTTAGTAGTGAAGAAATTTTCAAAAAAAATCTATACGTCTCTCTCAACTTTTGCCAATAGTTCATGTTGTCAAAATGATTATTTATCATTACTTATTTTCGGAAAATTTAATTGATTAATTATCATCAATTAATTAACACAACAAAGTTGTGTTATTTAATTGATGGATTCGAATAAAAAATAGTGTTATTTGTAATTCTAGCGTTACGTTTTATATTCAGAATTCCATAAAATATATTTGTACTTGCCGATCCAAGGCTGAAATGTGCGATGCAATTGGATAAATTCACAAACCAAAAGTTATTTATTTATTTTCATTATTTGAATTAAATTTAAAATTCTAATTTTAAAAATGGTTTTAAAAAATGCACGAAAATCTTCAATATGGCGTCCATAGTACATACATACACCACTTTCAATAAGTGCGGCCGATACACCGGTGCGGCGTATACGATGGAATTTCAGTTTTTTTTTTACCATTTTTGGACGTAGCGGCATATACGCCAGGGCGGCTTATCTACCCGAAATTACGGTACTTTTTTTTTTTTTTTTTTTTTTTTGTATTGATTGTAATTGATCAAGTTTATTATTTTATGTATATTTATGCACTGTTGATATAATGTTGTATGATAGATTGCTTCCAAATTGTTTTTCAAAAATTATTACCCCTGTAGCAGAAACAGTGCAGCACGGAAGCGGGCGCTGCAGATTATTTTAAAGCTTGCAGATTAATCCATCAGCTTAAAAAGAAATGCTGGGCTTAAAAAATAGCTGAAATTTACTTTAAATCTTTTAGATTTATGGTACTTGTTGTAACCTTCTTATATTTTCTTTATAAATGTAAATTTTGCTTATTTTATGGGTTTCTGTTACTTCTTATGATAGTATAAGCTTAGTCTAGTATTGTTAAGCCGCAGATAAATTTTAGTTTGCTGCAGACTGATGCAGAAAATTCTGCTTCTGGGATTATTACTATTTTTTTTCTTTTTAAAATCAATATATAATTTTTCTGGCAGCATTTAAGAAGAAGAAAAAGTGTTGACTTAAGTCAGAATTTTTTTCTTTTTCAAATTGAGTTCACTTACACATGAGTATATACAATAAATGACATTACAATTTGATAGACAGAAAACTGAGATTAAAGATATTTGATAAATCATAACATAATTTTGAACCTTGTGGACAGAAGAAAATACAAAAAGGACCCTTTGTTCTTTTATTTTTCCAAGTCAACCAATTCCTGAAAGTTTAAAATGTTATCTCTCTCCACAAACACACAAATTATAAACATTTTACACAAATTCACCTTCATTTTCACTTTCTGAGTCTGAATCAAATGTGCATATTCTTTTATGTTTCTTATTCCTTTTGGCTTTTGGTTGAAATTCAGTTTCTGTAAATGATAAGAAAAGAAAAAAAAAAAAAAGATATAGGATGTGTCAAAATAATAGTAGTATTAAATAATAATAATGAGAAAAAGGAAAAGAGATTTACCAGAATCACTATCTTCAACAGTCTTAAATGCTTTTCTTGAAGTGCTATTTAAAAAAGAGAAAAGAAAAGGTAAAAAGTTTAAGCATCTACAAATAAAAATACACATATAAAAACAATATTTCTAATGAACAAACACTTCCAAAAGCAAGCAAAAATGTAAATAACGCACCACAGAAATAATGTGCAAAAAAAGATTACTAATCTTTTTTTTTTTTTTCTTTAATTCATTTTGACAGAAAATGAAAAAAAAAGATTAAAATATGCTATTGTGAAAATAACTTATACTTATTTTATAAGCTTATTGTTAGAGACTAGCAAAAAATTTTAATGTTGTGTGTGAACTGTCATTCAACAAAAGCACATCAGCTTGAAATTTTTGTGATTCTGAAGCAAAAGAATCCTTGCCATAATATTTCAATCGGATTGCACAAAAACAATTTCTACTTGCAAGCTCAGTGATGCAGAATAATGTAATGTAAAATAATACTGTATTATTTATCTACATATAATTTATGATACTTCATCATCTACGTTAACAGTATTTCAAAATCTTTGCTATCATAGCAAGTTAATTCTCAATTGATGCTATGGAGAAAAAAATGTTTTAGCATTTTATAAAGTCTTCCTGCTTATTTAAATAAAATTACAAAAGTTGTCATTTTTTTCTTGGCATTATACTAACAAAGTGCTTGTAAATTTTAAAAGATTTACACTTAAAAAAAAAAAACCATTATTTTTTTTTTAGATACAAAATTTGTTTCTGGCCCAATATAATCAAATTCAAGCGATAAAACTTTCAATTCTACAGATGAAGCAGAAATTAAAAAATTTCCTCTTTATATGATACATTTAATTGAAACACCATCCATCAATTTTTCCCCCTCTTTGACGATGATAGATTCTGCAATATTTACCGGTCAATGGAGTATGAGACATTTTGTCTGCTACCACTAAGGCACTTTTTCTCCCTAATATACAGAGATAGTCAAAGAATTTCATAAAATTTAAAGCAAAAATGTAAAAAAAAAAAAAATCAATACAAGGGTGTTTTTTTTTTGTTTTTTTTTTTTACAGGCTTTTGTTTATCCACTGGAATTTTCAAATAATTTCTTTTACCATATAGAGTAAAAATCCAAAACAGCTTCATGAAAATCCACATCTTATTTTATAAATAATTCTACAATCCAAATTTGCCACTTCTTGTATTTTTCTTATAAAATTACACATTCCTTACAGTTCAGCATTTTTTTTTCTTTTCAAACTAAATTGAATATATGCTCATAGTGCAAACAAAGAATGTTAAGTAGAAGATCTTTATAATGCAAACCTAAAAATGCAAGGTTGTGCGTTATATAGAATTTTGCATTATATGGATCACATTTTACACATCTTTAAATTTACCTTGTAAACATGTCTGAAACATATAAAAATACAGTAGAGTATCTTTATACTGCATTCCTTGTCACCTGGAATTATCCAAATTATAAATTTTTGCATTATATGATCATTCTACATTGTTTAATTTACTTTATAAACATGGCCCAATTATACCAATACCAAATCATTCGTTATATTACTGATTTTCAAAAATGTTTATTGTAATAATAGCAATTTTTTCATTAAAAAGTTCTGAATTAAGGAGATAAAGTTGAAATAATGTCTCAAATTCAGTTTTCTAGAGAGTAGCAATTTTTACAATGTGGGAAATCAGGTGCTTCTTAACTGCAAATTTCATTGTTTACATCTGAGAAGTTGTACATTATATGGGGAATTGCGTTATATAGAATTGCGTTATAAAGATCTTCTACTGTATTACAAGATTGCATGTTATCAGCTGCAACTTTAATTCCATTTTATAAAAAATAAATGAATTAAGGGAAAAAATCTGCCTATAAAAAAAGTTTTTATTTTTTATTTTTTATTTATTTTTTTTTTTTTTTTTTAACTGACATCTGCAACTGATCTATTCTTCAGGAGAAATTCATACATAATAAAATAGCAAAAAAAAAAGCATAAAGTCTGATTTCATACCCACTACGTATTAAATAAAGCCATCTAAATAAGAAAGAAAGAAACACAATATTCTAAGTTGCGATTAACATTATTTTAAATCCTTTATTAAAATGAAAAATTGCACTAGAAAATATGATTTTCCTTCAGTAATAAGGGCCTGATTATAGCACAAGCCAATGGAATAAATGGCCCCTTCCTCACTGACTTTTAGGAGCCACAAATTTAGAATACATTTTTTTTTTTTTTAATTGAATATTTATTTACTTATTTACAATTATTATAATCAATATTTTGTGCTTTTACAACAAAATAACGTTAAAATCTAAATATATTTATAAAAATTAAATATGTATTTATATGTTCCTATATGTATTCTAAGGCATTGGAATTTTTTATATATTTTGTGATGGTATAGGAAGAGGGCTCTAGATAGACATCAGACATTTGGTCCCCACATTAACTTCCACATTGCCATATAAAGAATTTTTTTTTTTAAATGCCACCATATAAAAATACCGATAAAAGTTATAAAATGAAATTGATATGTTTGAAATACTTTGTGGTTTTATTTATTTTTGTTCTTAATATTTTTATATGAAGTAACTATTATACGAGTACAGATATTTATGTATGGATGGAGAAAGACTGAACACAGCAAATTATGACATGCTAATCGACAATAAAACATTGACAAGTCAAACATCTTTAAGAACAAAAACATGAGAGAAATGCATCATAAAAGAATGTTATAACAGACCAAAAACTGGTAGTTTCCCACCAAAATCGGAACAATTGCCATCTCTGTGTCATATTCAGATTAAAAAGAATAATTTCTTTTTTCCTAATTAAAGTTTTTATAGATTTTTACAACAAAAGAAAACTTTAAAAATTCATACTGAATAGAGGTGAAAATTAGCAGTCGCCACATGGTGATTAAAGTTGTAAAAGTGGTGATTAAAAAATCGGCCATCAAACATCACCCTAGTCGCTACTCGCCAAGTGGCGATTAAAAAATCTGTTATCAATCGCCAGGGTAAATACAGCTTTTTTTCATGGAAATATGCATATCTACTTTAATTACATCTAATTAGCAAACTGCTTAATTCTTTTTCCTATCAGATGCAAGTAGATTTCAACGATTTAACTACATTTTCAATATTTTGGCTTTTCGACATGTGCTTGCTCCTCAGTTGGATTATTTTTCAAGAAATACAGCTTTATTCTGCAAAATACATTAATCAGGATTCCACATGCATTTCAAGTAATTTATTCTTTTTTTTTTTTTGTCCACCAGATGAAAGTGGATTTTACATTTTAAGGACATTGCAGTATCTTCAATATTTCAATTCTTGCCACACGCTTAGTAGTTGCAATATTTTTCTTCAAGAGATTCTGTTTCATTCTGCAAAAAACACTCACCAGCTTAGATTTCAACTGTATGTAATGTGTGTAGTGTGTTAATAACACATTTAACTTATTAAATAAAATCCAAATAACATTTTATTGTGCTTTACTTTTTTTTTTGTATACACCTAGCTGTTAGAATTTTGATTTAGTTATTTTTTATATAAAGGAAGCAACAGTAATTTGACTGATAATTGTGTTTATGAACATATACAAATAATCCTAAAATATATTCTAAAAAAATTAATGTGATAACAGACTTTGTGATTTTAAAGCAATTTTCTTAAATTTTGACCGCTTCCCTATTATTGTGAATAGTTGGCTGGTATAAAACTCTAATTTATAGAAAAATATGTATATATATAACAATTATAGTTATCTAGTCAAGAAAGTTTGAAACATATAGTGGCCACTAAGGAAACTGAGTCTACCGGCCACTGGCTACTAACTCAATTTCACCTATAATACTGAAATGTAAATTTGAGAGATAGGATTGATAAAAAAGTGAAACAAAAAACTTTGAAGCGCCAAGATTGGTGAAAAAGGTGTTTTCTAGAAAATAGTCCAATTTGATGCGTTTAGGGCTAAAATAGCAATGCCTGATGCCAGAAATAGTCGCTTTTAGTAGCATTTTTAGCAAATGGTAGCCCTGCAAACAGCTATTTTAGGTTTTCTATAAAAGCAAGGGTTATTTCAAAAAATAGTGTCAGAGTTTGCATTAAAGCAATTTACCATACACAATATTCAGGGGAAAATTGTATTAACACGTTGAATGCCACATCAGTCACCGGTGACTGACACTGATATTTCCGTCTAGGCCATGTTAGTCATCAGTGACTGACACTTATAGATTCTGTAACGAGAGTCTTATTTCAGAAAGATGGACAAAATAGACTTGGCATTCAACGTGTTAAAAAAACCCACAAACAATTAAAATTCAAGATGTAACAATACATTTATAAGAAGGTGACTAATGCCATTCAATTCCAGAACATTTCAACAGTAATAAGAGCAAATTTGATGAATTTACATATAAAAGTCTCTGTGAATGCATTAAAAAGATTTGCATTGTTCAGAGGGAATTTAGAATCATCAAATAATGTATCAATAAAGTCCATTATAAAAATCTTTTAACCGTTTCAAGACGGCATCCCTTACACAAATTTTATTTGGGTAGCGCTACTTTTTTTAAACAGTTCCCTTTACTTGTAAAATACCAAACAATACTCTAATAACAAAGACAAATATTACCAATGGTGCCAAAAACAAATTACATATGAACCTTTTGACAATACATATATGTATCACTCGTCCCGAAAAAGGGTTAATGAAAATCTGTTAACAAATGTACCAAACTTTAAAAGTTAGACAAACAGAAATACACTCAATAACGATAATTATGATAATAAAAAGAAATTTACTGATTTGAGGCTTTTCTTTTTTGAGACGATTTTCTTTTTTCCTGAGTTTTGGCAGTTTTTATTGGGTCTTCTTTATTAACACTGACAGGTGAGACAGATTTAGGACTTTCATCTTCTTTAGGTGCAACTGACTTTAATACAGGTGGTTTCTCTGCATTTTTTACTACAAATAAAAAGAATACATTTTCATGGCAGTTTACACGCAGAAGCATGAATGCTGATTTACATTGTATCATTTCATAACAATCCACAATTTTGTCATTAAGTACTCATATCTGCCAATAAGTCACTTTTTAAAACCTCACAATTTCCATAACTTATTTAAATATGCAACATTAAAAATATATATGTAACTAGTGTAAATGCCCGTCCTAGGACGGGGGGTAAAAATTGTGTTTTTCACTTAAAATTTGAAAAACTGATAAAAAAATAATTTCCATTCCTCACAATTTCCATAACTTATTTAAATATGCAACATTAAAAATATATATGTAACTAGTGTAAATGCCCATCCTACAGGGCTCCCAACACATTTTAGCCCCCAAAAAGGGGGAAAGGGGACCATTATTATTTAAAAAGGGGACTTTGGAGGACCATTTTTATTTAAAAAGGGGACTTTGGGGGACCATTTTTATTCAAAAAGGGAACTTGGGGGGACCATTTTTATTCAAAAAGGGAACTTTGGGGGACCATTTTTATTCAAAAAGGAGACTAAAAGGATCATGAGTAAATGGGGGACCATTTTTATTCAAAAAGGGAACTTGACCATTTTTATTAAAGAAGGAGACTAAAAAAGGATCATGAGTAAAAATATTGCACCAATTTTCCTAAATATGCAAGTAAATTTTTAAAATTACCCCAGGAAATATGTTAGATGGTTATCTTTATGTCATTAAACAATGTACACAGTTTTATAGAAACACATTTAAATATCCTATTGTAAGAATATAGAAAGTATTCAGTATTTCAGCA
This sequence comes from Maratus speciosus, assembly GCA_963932465.1. NCBI lineage: Eukaryota > Metazoa > Arthropoda > Arachnida > Araneae > Salticidae > Maratus > Maratus speciosus. Next base: position 154,000,620 of record OZ010786.1, read on the forward strand.
TTCATCTTGATATTTCTCTTTAAAGGTAAAAAATAACAGTGAATAAAAAGAACACAGCATAATAGCGATTTCTGTTGAATATTAAAATTTAAAATTAGATAAATATATATATTATTAATTATTTTCCTCAAACATAAAATTTAGTTTCTTTCTACACAACAGAAGCTAGGATAAGCTACAATGTTCATCGGAAAAAGCCTAGTATGGTAAAGTCCCGTGAGGAGTGAGAAACCAATATTGAATCATCAGTTACTTATAATCATCTTACATATCAAATCTGGTGAAATTTAATCCCAAACATGCCGCAATCTGGTTTTCACAGAAATCATTAAAATTGCAACCCAGTAGTGCCTGGCACCTGTCATGAAATACACCAAAATCTAATCAATACCAATTTATGTCAAGGATTAAATGAATGTGAAGTTTGATGGAATTTCACCTTAAGGATGCTAAGGTATAATTATCATGTAAATTGTGAAAAATGTAACATAGCAATGCCATCTGTTGGGCCATACGCACAAAAATCTAATCAGCACCTATCTGTGCTAAAGTCTAATTAAATATGGAATTTGATGAAATTCCATGCTTTAGTTTTGAGATAGAGTAGCTACAAATTTTGTATCACAAATATTTTTAAAAAATAGTCAAATCATATTCAGGTCAACCCCAGGTCAACCAAATATGCAAATCCATCAAAAAATGAAAATTATTTTCATGATTCCAATACTTTCTTCTGATAAACTATGGGGCTCTGCCCCCTACGAGCTATGCTCGACAAATCCCATTCAGACACCGCAGACTCTAAAAACACGCTAATTTGATCCACTTTAAAAAGATTATGGAAGATTTGAATAAAAATTAAACAACCAGTGATGATCTCACGGTAAACAGATTTCTATTCATTTCCACTTCACTGAGGGATTTTAAGGTATAATCAGCTGCTGTTCAGACATTTAATGGCTGTTTTCGCAATTGATTAAATAAGATCAGTAAACAGCATTTGAAAATCAGCCTAAATAAAATGAACAAATCTAACAGAGCCATTGACTTTTGGAATTTTTGTAACAACGTTATAAGAAAATTGTCTTAAATAACACATTTTAAATATATCGTTTTAAATCTCACGTAATTTTCACCAAAATTTTATTTCTCTCTTTAACGTTTACATGAAAATACATTTGTTGTTTGAAAGGAAGAATTATTATTTGCGCTGTCTTAGAATTGACGACATAAGTTAAAAAGATCACCACAAAATACTAAATAAATCTCAGCACAGTTTAATAAATTTTGTCATATTTTGAATACAATTTATCCAGAATTGGTACTGCATTTAAAAAAAAAATGTATGCAATTTGAGGTTTTTTTTTTTTTTTTTTTTTGCATTTTGCGATGATTCTTTCACATTCGGTTTCAAAAACTGGTCATGTGAGTAACAGGTCTGGCTAAGACAAGTTCCTTGATAAATAAAAAGTGGGTAATAATAGAGAAGTCTCCCCTACCTTTTATTTTGTGGAGGATAAATAGAATTCTAACAATTTCGTATTGTTTCCAAGCACATAAAAAAGGATTTTGCTTTTTATGAGGTAATAAGCAGTTAGCGGGGCCAGCGCAATATAGCACAGGGCCCAGGCAAAGGAGTTAATGGGACCTAACATATACTGCCATATTGATCTAATTAATAAAATTTACTTTTAAATTGTATGCATCATAGAATAATATATGATGACATGAGTTTCAAAAGTCGCTTTATCCAGAAAATCAAATCTGGGGAAATGACGAAAAACCTCTAACTGCGTCCATTGGTTTTCATTGTAGATCAAGATTTTACAAGTGCTGAAATTGAAAAACAAGATAAAACTAGATTTTTTTTTTTTTTTGCAGACTGTTGTGTTTTTTCAATGCAAGCATAAATTTATAGAGAACTCGATTTTTTTAATTTTTGATAAGGCGAGTTTTGAAACTCACGTCCTCATATTATATAGATAATAAATGTACCAAAATACCACTAATTTCACTTGTGATATGCATAATTATTTTCGATTTCGAAAAATCTTCTATAATTTACAATACTTTAAATATTTATTTTTTACGTTCACAGTTACTTTCACCAAATCTATACATTCCCCTAAAATTATATCAACTTTGCTTGTAAGAAATAAAGTTAATACTAACTTTTTTTTATCATGAAAAAACATTGAAAATCAAATGTGGATAAAAAAGATACCAAGGAAACGTTATTTCGAATTCTATAGACTTGGTGTCCTGGGCAGTAGCCCCGTTTGACCGATGGTTGCACCGGCCCTGGGTAATAGTACAGAAAATTTTTAGCTTTCTCTTCCAAGAAAAGAATATCTTTAAACCAAAGAAACATGTTATGATAATTTGGATGTTTAAATATGTATTGTAGTATTGTTTTCAGTTATAAATTACACTATTAAACAATTTTAAAGGGTATGAAAAATAAATAATGAGAAAGGAAGAAATATTTTAATTCTTGATTCAACAGAAAGTTTTCTGTAGGGGTATATCGTCTTCTTTCAAAGAAATTGCATTCAAATAATTAAAAATATGCAAAAAAGCATTTTACTCTATCCATTTCCTTTTAAATGATTCAGAGTTGTGAGCTTTAAATTCATTTTTTTTAAATTTGAATCTTTCGTCTCCTCCTAATTCAATGCTTCTCTCCATTTGACACATTCTATTTTTTATTTTATTTATTTATTTATATATTTTATTTGGCAGCACGCAAAGGCCTGTCTTTGAAGACTGGTCAAGCAGTAGCTTAACATAGTAACTTTTGTGTTCTGCGATAGTTTAATTTTTAGGATTTTAATGAGATTTCTTAATGAGTTTCTTAAAATTTGTCTGTATTCCATGGTGATTTTTTAACATTCGTGGAAGAATTCCAGTTACAACTCTTTAGCCCACTGTAACAAATTTTGTCCCCTATGATTTTTGAACTTTTAGCGATTTTTAGAATTTTTTTTATTTTGCGTTGATTTTTTCAGTCACCAAAAAGGGGACTAGGGGGACCAAAATGCATAAAAGGGAACTAAAGGGGACCTTTTATTAAAAAGGGGACTTTGGGGAGAAAAGGGGGACCATTTGGGAGCCCTGATCCTAGGACGGTGGGTAAAAATTGTGTTTTTCACTTAAAATTTGAAAAAATGATAAAAAAATAATTGACAATATGGAAGCGTTTAGATGAGCAAAGTTCGGCTAGTTTATGTTCTCATAAACACACAATTAGCATTTACAATATTTCTGGGTAAACCAGGTTTTCCGGCTAATATACTATAACAAAATTAAGATTTTTTAATAAAACAAAAATTTAATAAATATGCAATAAAAGTGAGTAATTAAAACAGTCTGCTGCAACTATTGAAATAATACTATTTTTTTAATAACACTTTGAAATTGTATTTTATTGTTTACCCCCCCCTTCCTCCCCCCTCCAAATTTTTAAAAATATGTATATTGATTAATAAATAAGTATCTCGGGTTGAATCCCAACCGTCTAATCATCTAAGCTTCTGTCCTCCTGATTGCAAAGCTATAAATCAAAAATTATTAATTTTACTTTTCGTATAAATATTAATTTTTTACTTTTAAAATATGGGATATATTTAAGTTTAAATTTACATACACCTGTATATAGAAAAGGAAAATATAAGTAATGTGTAATTTAAAAATAAGTTACAAAATGCCAGGATATTATTTCAGGCGGGGGGCGGGTCTAATCCCCTAAGCTTCTGTCCTCCTGATGCAAAGCTATAAATCAAAAGTTATTAATTTTACTTTTCGTATAAATATTAATTTTTTACTTTTAAAATATGGGATATGTTTTTTTTTTTTTTTTTTTTTTTTTAAGTTTAAATTTACATACACCTGTATATAGAAAAGGAAAATATAAGTAATGTGTAATTTAAAAATAAGTTACAAAATAATAAGCCTAAAATATTTAAATTGATTACTTTTTTAAAAGAAAGTCAGTTTTATCAATTTTTTGCGGGAAAAAAAAAGGATATTTTTAAAAATACCATATCATTGTTTTCCGTGAATCACTTTATATGAGAAATAAATTAAAATTCCTTACATGTCGCAAATAAAATTTAATATGATTGCAACTTAATACTTGAAATAATCTCAAGTGACACTTGGCGATTTATTTTGGTGGTGTAATGCGATGTGCCTTGCACTGATTTGTTAGGAAGAAGCATCTACCACTGCTCAATTATCAGGACTGATGGACCTTGGATGGACTGATGGACCTTGAGAAGCAATAGCGGGATTCTTGTTTCTTGTCAGCCAATGGGAGAATGGATCCTTTTCCCCTTGAGTCTCTTCCTGGGAGACTGGTAAGATTGATGGATTCACCCCGCCCAGCGTTACACTGGCTTTTATTATATAGAGATGGTAAGATGCATGCTGCAGGGTGGCTGCAGTAATAAATATCACAAGCTCTTAAGCTTCAGTGGGGCAATAAGTATCAGACAATTACAATAAATCTATATTAATAAAAGAAAGTTTTGCTCTGTGTATCTGTCCACAATGGCTAGTGAAATCTACAACATGTATGAGGCTGAAAATTTTGGTGAAGATAGTCCAAGGCCCAGGGTTGGCAAGTTGCTAGGGTGGTTAGAACCAGTGTTTGTAACCGGTTAAAACTGGCATGGCAGAAACTAAAAAATAATGCTAATAAGAACTTTAATGTGCTCATAATTCACACATGTATTTGATATGTAAACAATTAAGTTAAAAATTAAAACTAAAGATTATGAATGTTATTCAAAACAGCAAAAAGTTTCAAAATGATCATATAAATATACTTTGTTTATATAGCACTAATTTTCTTTTACTTGAAAAACAAAAATTTTCATAATGGTAATCTGATGCTGTGCAAGTTTAACTATTACTATTATTGTTTACAATCGAATTCCTATTTTAAAGTTTTAAAAAAAATTTACAAAAAATTCTGTATTTTAACAAATCCCTTTTCAGAGTACTTTTAAATAAATAATACACTACAATAACTTAATGATTATAGACTATATACAAATAGAAATTGTTCTTGTGAAAATATAGAAGTAAACAGTAATTGAAGCACAAAAAATAACAGAGAGAAAAATTTTTAAGGAAATATCTTGTACAATTATTTTACAATATTGAAAGAACAAAATTACCACTCAAATATAATATTATTACTTTTCCATAGAGCATTCCATAGCATAGGACTAATTTTGGCAATCTTTCTGAACCCAGACTGTTAATTTGTTCTGAATGCAAGAAAAGTTTGAAAATATTCTTTCAAGACCAGCATTACTTGCTGGCAATATCATTATTGAAGATGGAAATTTACAAAATCCTCATTTTCACTGATATTCCTTTTTAAAGACAACCACCTCACAGAAGTTTTTAATACCTATAGCATTTCTATAAGAGAGATTTTTTACAGTTATTATTAAATTATTATGTTAAATTATAGAAAAGTATTCTGATTATTTCTTTTTTTTCTTTTCAGTGTTTAATTTAAAATAAGCATTGGATATACAGTGAAATACGTTTAACACAAAAAGGTTTAACATGAAAAATCAGTTAATACGAAATGATATGGCGGTCCGAACAGTATACTATGCAATTTAATACATTTTTTTTTCTTTTAACACAAAACAAAAATCGTTTAACACGAAAAAAATTCGCTTTTGATCTAGACCCGAAAGCAGAATATGCTTAAAAGTGCGACGTAAGTCGCAGAACAATGAGATGTGCTGCAGAACATTTCAAGACAAATGTTACTTTTTTTTTTTTTTTGTAAAAAAGGAAAAAAAAGTGCATATTGATGTGAAAGCAAAAAGAATTCGGAGGCGGGGGGGGGGGGGGGGGGGGGGGGGGGGGGGGTACTACTGTCGTTGTGTTCGAATCTATTTAGGAAGAAATAAGAATGTCGCGCGGCAATCAATCTTTCTCCCTCCCTCCCTCCTATTTCATCCCCTACTTTCTGAATAACTAGCGATTTCTTACAGAACGGGAGTTTCCTTCCACGCATGGTCAAAGAACGAAGCTGGGAAAGTTTTTCACTAAAGCTTAAAAGCTGGGAATTGCGAAAAAAACGTAAATTACACCCAAGGACCACGTAAAAAATGCAAATTACGTCAAAACATCGCTGAAAAAACGCAAATTTCGTGAAAAGATCGCGGATAAAACGCAAAATTCGTGAAAAGATAGCGGAAAAACCCAATTTTCGACAAAGAATCGCGAAAAAGAATCACAAAATTCTTCAAAGTATCGCGGAAAAACGCAAAATTCGTGAAAAGATCGCGGATAAAACGCAAATTTCGTGAAAAGATCGCGGATAAAACGCAAATTTCGTGAAAAGATCGCGGATAAAACGCAAAATTCGTGAAAAGATCGGGGAAAAACCGCAAAATTCGTGAAAAGATCGCGGAGAAAACGCAACTTTCGTGACAAAATCACGGGAAAAAACGAAATTTCGTCAAAAGATCGCGAAAAAACACAAATTTCAAGAGCAGATCGCGGAAAAAGCGCAAATTTCGACAAAAAATCGCGAAAAAAAATCACAAAATTCTTCAAAGTATCGCGGAAAAACGCAATTTCGTGAAAAGATCGCGGGAAAACGGAAAATTCGAGAAAAGATCGCGTATAAAACGTAAAATTCGTGAAAAGATCGCGGAAAAAAACGCAAAATTCGTGAAAAGATCGCGGAAAAACGCAAATTTCGACAAAGAATCGCGAAAAAGAATCACCAAATTATTCAAAGTAACGCGGAAAAACGCAAATTTCGTAAAAAGATCGCTCATAAAACGCAAATTTCGTGAAAAGATCGCGGATAAAACGCAAAATTCGTGAAAAGATCGCGGATAAAACGCGAAATTCATGAAAAGATCGCGGAAAAACACAAATTTCGAGAAAGGATCTCGGAAAAAAACACAAATTTCGTCAAAAGATCGCGGAAAAACACAAATTTCGAAAAAAAATCGCGGAAAAAATGCAAATTTCGTGAAAAAATCGCAGAGAAAACGCAACTTTCGTCAAAAGATCGTGGAAAAAACGCAAATTTCGTGAAAAGATCGCGGAAAAAACGCAACTTTTGTCAAAAGATCGTGAAAAAAAATGCAAATTTCACGAAAAGATTGGAAAAAAAAAACACAAATTTCATCAAAAGATCGCAGAAAAAACGCAAATTTCGTCAAAAAATCGCCTAAAAACGCAAATTTCGTCAAAAAATATTGAAAAAAAAATGCAAATATTTTCAGAGAATGGCGAAAAAAACCCCACAAATTTCGTTAAAAAATTACAAAAAAAAAACGCAATTTTGTGAAAAGATCGCGGAAAAAACGCAGATTTCGTCAAAAGATCGTGAAAAAACGCAGATTTTGCAAAAGGTCACGAAAAAACGTGAATTTCGTCAAAAGATCGCGAAAATCATTAAATGGTCCCAGAAAAATGCATATTAGTTAGGAGGGGGGGGGGGGGGTCCCCCTCTGCTGTAACCTTTCTGAAAAATTTCCTGTGAATTTATTTCATTGCAATTAATAGCAAAAAAGAAATTTTTCAGTTGAGTGTAATCATATCGAATGGTAAGTAATATATATTAGTAAATTACAATGTTGATAGTTAGAAAAAACACAATTTTGTATGGAGCGTACATAACTTTGTTACTGGCCAGTGGTTAAAAAAAACTGGCCAGTGAAAAAAATCTGTGTACTGGCCAGTGGGTAAAAATGTTAATTTTGACTTATACTGGTTAGAAAAGATATTCCTGTATCCTGGGACCCTATGCACAGACTAGAGTTGGTTCAGGTACATTCAGATAGTAAAATTGTGGAAGATTCCTTAGCACTTATCAATACTTGCATGAAAGAATTCATGTGGGGGAAATCATTTGAAAGTCTAAATGAATGTGCAGATGAACTGCAAATGTTTCTCTGCAAGCCTAAAAATTTTAAAACTTTTAAATTTGTTTCTCATGCTTTTAATGTTTTTCAAACATTCCTAAATGGCTTCAAGGCATTAGTCGCAGCCTCTGAAAAAACAGAAAATGCAAGTCTGAGGGACAAACTTTTATCAAAAAGAAATATCTTCAGTATAATAGTTATTGCTGATATAATTTTGGTACTTGCTACCATGTTAAAATGTATTCAAGTAACAGATATTCTTCCTTGTGAGTATACAGATTTAATTACAAATCTAAACTGTTATTTGCTAAACATCAAATCCCATCTGACAAGCCTTCATAATTGTGAGATTGTGCAACAATTTATTGATATTGTCAGATCATTGCCAAAATGTTTTTTCAAAAATACAATACTTTCATGGCACATGTTTTCAGAAGAAAGTCCTTTCCAAGGAGTACCTCCGCCAGACCTTCCAATAAGTAGCAAAATGTTAAGGTCTACTACTGATAATTCTAGTATATCATATTTTATCAGTGACATCAAAGATATAGTGCAATATATTGATACACTGCATCAATACAGTGTCTATTTTGGACAAAGCACAGAACTTGATGAGATCATCAAAGCAACAAAATATTTATTCAATTTGAATATCTGATTTTTCCACGTTCAGATGTGACAAACAAAATCTTGGATTTTTCCAATTTTTTAGAAATTCTGAATGCACTCCCTTGTGTTCCTCCCTCCAAAGAGGAAGGGAAGGAGCTGTATTTTGAATACACTGTATTTCATGATTGGGTTTATGAAACTGTCAAAGTGTGCCAGGAGAGTGAAACATATTTTCAAAATAAGACCATGTTAAAAAATGCTGTGAATACTTTAAAATCAGAGATCCCGAAATTAACTAGTTTTCTAACTAAAATTTTGTCTATTTCAGTATCTGAAGCTATATGAGAATCATGGGGGTCTACAATCGATAAAAAAATTTCTAAAAGGCCCAATACAGCTGATGGGAACGAAACGACCATTGGTACAACAGACAAACGTATGTTTATTTATACGAATGGACCTCCATCTGGACATAAATCTGTTACGAAACTTGTAAAAGCTGGCCTTATAACTATGTATGGACCAAATTTCCAAAGACATTTTCTTCATAAAAGTAATATGTCTAAATATCTCACTTCCAAAGTCAGTAACTTCTGTGTCAATGCCATGGTTCTAGAAATAAATCTTGCCTCCAGAATATGTTTCTTTTGTTTGACAGTGTTTTACAAAACACATCTTTAGCATTTTCTTAAAAGATTAAATTACATCCTTATATATGTATATAAACATTCCCCCCCCCCCCTTTTTTTCCTCATTGCGCTTGCAGAACCTTTTTGATCATCTGAAATTCCGTTGCAGAACATTGCAAAGCATTCTGCTTTGGGGGATCTAGATAGTTTGAGCTGAAATTGGTGAATTTTGTTTTAAAACCACTGAATTTTGGGTGAAAATCAGTAAATTTCGTGTCTTTTGTAAATTAGCTTATGTTTTATGAGCATAATGGCTGAGAAATCGGTGCGAAAACAAACTGCTATTTTGCTTCAAATGAAGATGAAGCTGCAGTTGAAGAAAAAGAAGGATGAAAACAGAAATTTGTAAAGAATTTGGCATTGTCAATTCTACATTATCAACAATAATAAAAAACGGGGATCCCATTATGTTAATATTTGAGCGCAGTATGTTTAAGCCAGAGAGAAAACGTATAAGAACTGAGATTTAGAGACAGCTTTGCCTATTTGGTTCAAACAAGCTAGATCTCAGAATGCTGCAAAAAACACTTGAAAAAAAAAAGGCATCAGATTTTTTCCCCCAAAAACAATATATTTTTTACTTGCTTTTTATTCTAATGGATGCAACTCACTAATAGTTAAGCAGAAAATCGAAATAAAATTTGACGACGTCATGTTACTTTTATTCATAGTTCAATTTACCTGAACTCCCTTAAATATAATTAATATAATCCCTTAAGCTAATATTACTTTTTGTAGCATTAAAATATCTCAATTTGTTGATTTTCTGTAAGCAAGTAAACACTATTGGTTTACAATGGAAGTCTATGGGAATTTGGCGAAATATTAGAGATAACACCAATTTGGTGTCACTTCTGGTCACCAAATCTGGCTATATATCGCCAAGTTGGCAACAGAATAGGGTCCCCCCTATGGTAACCTGCCTTATAGGTATGGAGATGCATTAAATGCTTGATATTTACGATAATCCATTATTAGCATTTAATCTTATAGTTTGGCGATAGTTTTTTGGTCGGCAGGATAATCGAGTAGTACCAAATTGCGTAAAAGAAACATCCCTGTAACTCAAAAAATTTTAAACTAACAGTTTATTGCGTCAGATTAAGCGTCTTATTTCCAATTAAAATATATCTTTGAATTGAAATTTGAATGAAATACAGGGTCATGAAAAATTGAAGAGTGTGAAAAATAGGATTGCAAATATCTTGGCAACTAATTATCTGATCAACGTCATTCTTTATGCAAAATTTATGTTTTTTTTTATAGTTTCTTATATTCACTCCTTCAAATAAACAATTTCGAAAATTTTTGTATACCTTTTATCAAAACGAATATTTCGAGAGACCAAAAAAAAAATAGTTCCAGATAATCGAGGTTACTGATATTCAATAGGTTTCTTCCCATTATTACTTCCTAACAAGGAAAGTCTCCATACGGGCATATTCAGAAAAATCTGAAAAAATTACAGAGTGTTCTTCTCATGTGGATATTATATATTTATAAATTTTTTTTGGCAGAAACCCGATAGAACGTTCGTAAAAAAATAATGAAAATTTCGTTTATTTGGCGATTTATCATCGGTTGGCGATGAAATGAAATTTCGAAAAATACTTTTTTATGTCGAATACCCTTTAAGATAAAAATACTTCATATTGAACTTGTTTAAATAAATTTAATGTAAATAACTTTAGTTTTGTCAGTTTTAGTTTGACTATAGTTTTGTCATATATATATATATATATATCTATTCTATTATATATATAAAATCCAAACGGAAATTTCGTTCCGAACGCCGAGATTTCGAGTTCTACCGCATGGATTTTTACGGAACTTATACCGTTAGACAGGTATCGTTCCAGGGAAGGTTTTAAGCTATAACACATCATTCTACCTAGATTAGTTATAGAATTATTACGGAAAATTCTATTATTTTGGACTTTGTTACTTCATATTTCCTTAAATATCTGGGCTCCTGTTGGTCGTAGAGCTTAGATCTCGCGCCAAAAGTAGTTCCGAGGCACCCAAGCAAACTTTTCCTCGCGATTATTTTGCCGTCTTCCAATTTCCTCTAACTCTATTAGGGGCCCGCGTAGGGCCCCTTTAAAATATTTTTCGTAGTAATTTCAGCAATTATCTTAAATTATTGGTTAAGACCGCCACCCTCCGGATTCATGTATCTACGGAAAGGTTGCATGAAGGAGTTTCGTTCAGATACGCTTTCGTTAAGAATAGAGTGCGCTCCCTGGTGGTGGAATGTGGAACTAACATAATGCGATATTGTTAAAATTAGGAAATCTAACAATGCGATCTGTTTTAAACTTTGAGATAGTTCATAACAGATAATCTATTATCTATTCTATTATATATATATATAATCTATTATCTATTCTATTATCTATTATATATATAAAATCCAAACGGAAATTTCGTTCCGAACTCCTAGATTTCGAGTTCTACTGCATGGATTTTTACGGAACTTATACCATTAGATAGGCATCGTTTCAGGGAAGGTTTTAAGCTATAACACATCATTCTACCTAGATTAGTTATAGAAGTATGACGGAAAATTCTGTTATTTTGACGATAAGGTTACCATTTTATTTCTTGGCGAAGTTTTTTGTTGTTGAAAAAATTGAAACGGCTATTACACCTAGAAAAATAAAAGACAAAAAACTGTTACTAATTTTATTTAAAATTTTTAAAAAAGAAAAAAAAAGAAATCCATTTTAATGAGTGATAATATTAAAAAACGAATATATTTAATTTAAACATGAAAGAGAATGTTCGTAATACTTAAAGAATTACTCAGTTGAAATATTGCAATTGAAATAATATTTGGCGATTTATCTTTTGCATCAGGTTAAGAAAAATGCATCTGAAAATTGATAAAATGATATCAAGGAAGTTCCCCATAAGCGCATGCTCAGCATTATTTGAAAAAAATTATAGAATATTATTCTCATAAATATATATATATCCACAAAAAAAATCGGCAGAACCTCTGTTTAGCATTCCTAAAAAAATAATGAAAATTTCATTTTTTGCGATTTAGCGTCGGATGGCGACACGATAAAATTTTGAATAATACTATGATAAATATTCTTTAAGAAAAACTTTTTCAACTCTCGATACGAAGTTAGTTTAAGTAAGTTTAACTTAAATAAATACATATTTATAACTGCAGTTTTGTCATATATATTTATATATGTAACAATGAAATTTAACGATCGTATTTATGCCGTTTACAATGAAATTTAAATGGATTAAAAGTGTTTCAAACTCAAATTAAGGTCCGATTCTGAGCATTGGCAATTTCACTTCGATATTGTTAGTGTCAGAGACAACAAGAGAGTTTTATTGCCATGGAAACAACAATTTAATATCGAAATGTTTAATGATAGCATTCTTAATTAAAATACCCTTAAAACTTATCCAGCCGGTGACACCGTATAAAATTAAATAGCTCAATACAAGTAACACGCAATTTGCATATATTATATAAGCTTACAGCAAAAATAGTAAACTAATCCACAGTTTAAGTTTAAATTCATTGAGCATTAGGCATTTAATTACTTATTTAACAAGGAATTTATAAATGCATTTCAATCTCTTGCGTTTGGCGAGGAAACCTATTGGTTCGCCAAAGAGCGTCGAGCGTTCGTCTGTTCGCGCCAAATACTCGAAAAAATATTTTTTTTACAGATTTTCTACTGCGATTCGACCGCTGTATTTTTTTACCGATCTTTTTTACATACATGAGTCATTTTATTAGCATTTCCTTTTTCAAAATATTTTGAGTATGCGTTTTAAGGAGACCTTCCTTGTGAGTAACAATTATTATTATTATTATTATGTATCTCTTACAGAAAAAACTAGCAGATGTAATTATAAAAATAATAATATTACATAAATAGCAGTTAATATTATAAAAGTGGAGTCAAATATTTAAATTTTAATGCAAACGTTTGCCCCCTCCCCCCCCCCCCCCCCCTCACAGACACACATATTATAAATAATTTAATTTCAGATATTTAAAATATTTTTCGTGTACTTTACTACGGATACATGCTATTTTGTTTTTCCCCAAACTTATGACTTTTATAACCTCAAACTCAGATCAACAAATATTGTCCACTCTCTCTCTTTTTTTCTTTTTTTTTTTAAACATATATCGCCAATTTTCCTTTTAGAAAAATCTACTGTTTCAAATGTTAAGTACTAAAAATTATTCTTAAGAAAATTTATGCAATTTTGCGTTATTAATACCACAAAAGAAAATATTTTGCAATAAAAATTGCTTACTAAAATACATTTTCGATTGTCTTTTTAATTCGTCATCCCATTTTCAGTTTTTTTTTTTAGGTTTTTGATATTGGATTAATCTTCCGTAATAAGGTTACCTGCTAATTAGTGTATTTACTGAACATTTTTGGATGTTTCTTTTATATTCTAAAGAGTCAGATCAGTGATCAGACAGTAATCGCGATTGTAGCAGATTACATGAAATTTGTACTTAGCTATTAGTAAATTTATGGTTTTTCATTATGAAGCAAACGGAGAACAGAAGATTTAGTATTATATATTTTTTTATTTGCAGTTATTTTACTGTCACTAAAAAATAAATACTTGGGGAAAAAATTTGAAATTCCAATGGTGGCTGGTGGAACAATATTTGTTGATTTATCATTTTAGCCTAGATAAGAAAAAAAGTACCTGAAATGCAGATAAAATTAAAATAGAAATCATTATAAAGCAACTTCTTTTGACGCACAATCCTATTCGCTAAACTGAGGAAAAAATTAACGATTTTAGGTTTATTTAGGCAGCAGACTGAAGAATAATGTAATTTTGAAAATAAAAAGTGTATTTATTTCTCCGTGTTATTGCACTCTTTAGAGAAATGAAAAAAGGTCTTCGGTGCATCAAAAAGATTATTTCGTTATATTATAACGTGTTAGGCTATTAAGTTTTGTATAACTGACTTTATTTGTCTTACAAAGAGTATTTTTGGCGAAAGATCTATAATTCAGCCAACATCAATTTGTCTTTATTTAATGTGATGTAATCTGGCGCATAATTACGTATGTTTTACGTGTGTTAACTCTGGTAAATTTGTAACCATATAGTTTGCTAACACTTCTAATGTTTGCCGCAAAACTTAGCTGTGCACCCGATTATGGACGTTTGGGAAGATTTTGATTGGATGAAAACAAGAGGTTTATTTTTCTATCATAATGAGTTATCGAGTTTTTTTTTCAGGTTAACAGTTACATAATTGTAAGTGGTAAATATATAAAAAGGAAATGGTAATGGAAATGACATTATTTTAATTTTATTCAAACACTTCATTTTTAAAAATCCACTTTTATGTGATTCACATTTCTTTTAATGAAAGTTAAAGACTTTTTGTGTGCAAACAATTTATTACATTTTTTTTTTTACCGTATTTACTCTGCTGTAAGCCTGCTAGAAGACGTGTATTACAAAATATAATGCAACGTAGAGAGAAATTGTATTTAAGCTACCAGAACCACACATAGCACCAAGCTGAGAAGCCCGGAGTTCAAAAACTATCAAACGAAAGTGAATAATCCGAACATAAGTAATGTTCAGTGGTCACTCTCTGCAATCATTGTAATTATCTCTCCTTTTAGTAGTGTGGTGACTAGAGAACATTTTAACATTTCTGATTATCACAACGGCCGTATTTTCTTACCAACCTCTACTTTAAATATATACTGTAAAAAGAATTTCTTCTGAATAGTCCGAATTTTGCCTAACCCATAAGATATTATAATAGCTAAATAGCGTTCGCATAGTATTCAGCAAATGCGGAAAGATTTTCCCGGTGAAGGTCCATATTAATTTAAAATACAAGGTCGAATTCATAATTTTGTTTGATCAATGATCATTTGAAAAATGGACCAGCGAAGCGGGTGTAGCCTGCTAGTATATATATAAAATCCAAATGGAAATTTCGTTCCAAACACCTAGATTTCGAGTTTTACTGCATGGATTTTTACGGAACTTATACCGTTAGATAGGTATCGTTTCAGGGAAGGTTTTAAGCTATAACACATCATTCTACCTAGATTAGTTATAGAATTATGACGGAAAGTTTTGTTATTTTGTACGATAAGGTTTACCATTTTATTTCTTGGTGAAATTTATCGTTGATAAAAAAATTGAAATAGCTATTACAATAGCTATAAACCTTGAAAAATAAAAGAAAACTGTTACTAATTTTAATTAAAAGAAAAAAAAAAAGAGAAAATGAAAAACAGTTTTGACGAGTGGTAATACAGTACACTCCCTCTAATCCGCACAGGTTGGGACCAAGGGTTTTGCGGATTATAGAATTTTGCGAATTATAGAATTTTGCGAATTATAGGTCATTTCTTTATTTACATTGTAATATTTGGAATTTATCAACAAATATAGTATCCACATTGTAAATAAATAACACAGAAATAAAAGAAATTGCTTATATATATATATATATATATATACATAAACTATACCCAATATTTGAAATATATTTAAATGATATAATAATGCACAATTTATAGAAACATTTCTACTTATTTTTAGATCTCAAACATCACAGTGATAATTGTTTGCTTTATAGCTTTTAATTTATACTCTGCAATTTAATCTTGAAGCCTTTTACAAGAGTCAGGATTTCTTGATAGATAACAAAAGTTTGTTTTTCTAAAAGATTAAGACATTTATCCAAAAGAGCTAACCCCTCTTTGAAAGCAATTTTACCTTTTACATAGCCAACAAATGCGTTCAGAATATAGCAGTCTAATAGTTATTTTTAAGATACGCAGAATATTTCTTTCTAACTAATGCAGAAACGCATTAAAAAATTTTAGTACATTTAAAATTAATTAAAATTCTTAATAAATTCATCAGATTAGTCAACTTTTATTACAGTCAAAATGTGCATTATCTTGCTAAAAAAAGATTTTTACTCTTTGTTTACATGTTTGTTTACATCTGAAATATAGTGCGGATTATAGGCGTTTGCGGATTATAGAGTTGCGGATTAGAGGGAGTGGACTGTATTATAAAACGAAAATATTTAATTTAAACAAGAAAGATAATATTCTTAATGCATACGAATTTATTCAGTAAAAAAGATTGCAGTTTTAAACAACATTTGGCGATTTATCTATTGCGTCAGGTTAAGAAAAATGCGCCAGAAAATTTGATAAGACAGTATTAGACTGACATTTTTTTTTTTTTTTACTTTTTTTTTTTTCATCAAACGCATCCATCATTAGGCTTAAAATAAGGGTACTTGTGTGTTACATGTTGTATATTTACGATATTGATTTTATCGCCAAATAATTGTGATTTTAAGCCAAAAAGGCATAAGCATACCATTGGTTTGAGCGACGTTTACAATATTGGTGATTTTTCAAGCGGATTGCAGCCTTTTTGGAGTAATCTAATTCTACTGCACACACATATATATATATATACATATAATACAAATGGAAATTTCGTTCCAGTTGCTTATAACTCAAGTTCTGCTGAACTTGCACTGTTAGATATGTAATTTTTTTGGAAAGTTTTAGTACATAACATATCATTCTACGTTGTCTACGTTGCTTAGGTATCGAATTCTGGTTTAAAGTTCTTTAATGAGATGAACCAGATTATGAAAAAATAATCTTTTGAAAAGGTTCTGCCGAATGTTTTTCGATAGAACTTGCACTTTTAATCAGATAATTTTACAGAGAGGGTTTAAGTATCTAACGTATCCTTCTACCTTGCTCAGCTATTCAGCTATGGAGAGAATTGTGTGAATCTGGTGACCCCAATTATCAAAAATTTACCTTTTTAAAAAGTTCTAATATACTGTTTTTTCTGGGTTTGCATTGTTAGTTTGATAATTTTTCAAAGACAGCTTTAGCATATAATATATTATTCTACATTGCTTAGTTATTTATCAATGGGGGAAATTTTGGTAATTTTCCAATATCCTTGGCGATCCTTGGCGAGATGCAGAAAATGGGCTTGACGGAAGAAGTAAAGTTTCAATGAGTGTTTATTGTTCAATAATTATAGAATTTATTTACTATAAAGAAGCCATTTATCTCTTTTTATATAAAAACAGAATTAAATTGAATATAAATAACAATAGTAATAATATATTTCATTAAAAAGTTTATTATATAAATACATAGGCAAAAAAGCATAAAAGTTCATCATATTTATTTTCATAGCTGTTCATATCATTTGTCCACAAATCTCACTTTTTGAAGTCTGAATTGTGCCATGCTTTAAGCAAAAAACCCGACAATGATCCCTATACTGGAAAAGTATAGAAAATTATGTAATCAGGTGAACCCGTTTATGACAGATCTCAAATGACAGAATTTCTATTTGACTAACCATCGTCGATTTGGGGAGAAATATTCGTTAAATGTGTTTAATCAAACAATTCCTGACTGATATTTGACATCAAACTTGATTGTTCACTAATATAGGCGTCGGAGTGGTCTCTACTTTGACTAACACAATTTCCTTACAAAATCTTTCGTTTTAGATTTCACTTACAAATTTCGTAGAAACCAGCTACGCGATGATGTTTTTTCTCGGTCTTTTAAATTAGTCGGGCACAAATCTCGCCAATAGCATTTTTTTTCAGGGCAGTAGCATATTTTATTTTTCACATGTGTAAATTAGAAACAATACATTGATGATGAAGTAGAATATTTTTGTTTATAGCATTATTTGTTATTTTTATCCTTTTGAATTTTTTATGAAATGGGTGAAAAGCAACTATTTTAAAGGTATGTAATATGTATATTTAACATATGTGTATTTTTAATTAAAAGAGTGAAAGGTTTATATTTTAAATGAATGGCAATGAGAACAATACTTTGTTGTTTATCAGATGTGGCCGGCTAACATAAAAGTACCATTTTTTCTTGAGATTTTTCAGGCAACCTATCACAGAAATAATTAAAAAAATTATTTATTGGGGACCCAAAAAAGACTGCTTCTATGACTGTTAATAATATCAGAAATAGTGTTAATATTGAATATTATAATAATATTTCGCAGATCAAACTAAAATACCGCGACAGTGACAAACATATATACATCTAACTGCAACTATTGATAAAAAAAATCAGGAAAATTGGAAAGTAGGTTTTGTGTGTAAAGTATGCATTAATTGGGAAATAAATTACGTGATCGAGTCTACAGACAACTGAAATATTTGGTACCAAAAAATTACATAATCCTGTCTACAAACAAATGGCATATGTTACCGGTCATGGTTTGATGGATAATTAACTTAATAAAAGAAGTTAAGTTGATACTTTGTTTTTAAAGCGGACCTATTCCATAATCGAGTTTTAAAGAAGAGAATTGGAGTAATTTGGGACACATTTTTCAACATTTACATTACACCAACACTAAAACAACTACCAAAATGTTTGGTATTGTGTTATTTATTTCAAACCTGAACATGCAAAGATTTTTTGGTACTTTTTCAATATCGGTAGCTTATAGAAATAGGAAAAATAGCCTTGGCGGAAAAGGAAATTTGGCAATATATTTTCTGACAACCTATTCACCGTTTCATTTCATATACACATACATTTTTTTTTTCAATTTTTTTACAATTTATTTAACATAACGCCAATTATCTAATTTTATATCGAAACCCATTTAATATGTATGAAAAAACATTAGTAATATACATACATTTAAAATAAATATATTAAAGCGAAATAGCCCATCAAGTTTTTTTTCATAACTGTTTATACCATTTGGGAACAAATCTCACTTTCTGATGCCTGAATTGCACCAAACATTGTAACTTTCTATTTTTTGAATGTGGATAACTTTTGGCTTCAATTATTATTTAGTCGTAACAATGCATTATTTCATTTACTATTTTTCCAATCGAAAATATTTTTTATTATTAAGTAAAATTAAGTTATAATTTAATTTTTCGCTAATTCCAAAATGGAAATGTTTACAGCATTGCTAAGAGAAACAATTTCATTGTGTAGTTAAAATTGCTATTTAAAATATTTTATTGTATAATATTTATTTGTGTTTTTATTTTCAGTATATATTTGTATTCATTTAATAAAATAGTTCTTGAAACTCTGTAATTTTGAAATGATATATTTTTAAAATGATAACTTCCGCGCCAACAGTTTTTTTTTTTTTTTTTTTTTTTTTTTTTGTAAAAGGAGCACCATTTCAAAACTTTCTTAATATCAAACAAACTTTCAAACATTCTCAGGAGTACAGGCCCTGATCGAGACATGTAAAGACATTCTAGCAAATTCTGACTTTTGAATTTTATTATTTGTTAGTTATTTCAACTTCATGTTTGTCAGCTAGTAAATAAATAAAAGAACAGGGATTACATTTCATTTAAAATTTTAAGAATCAGCTTGACTTCCTAATCATGAAACTGTGAATCAGTTAACAAGAAATTGAAAGTCAATTAAGAAAAATCTCGAGTTAGTTTTTAACAAACCAATAAAAATTAAATTAAATTGTGTATATTTATTAGAACATTGTAGACATATGAAGATTACCAAAAATAAATAAATATTATTATAATTAGAAGGAATATATTAACTTCTGTATATGGTTCATCCCCTAAAAATGCTAAAAACTGACATAAGAAAAATAAGAACAGATGTGTAGTGTAACACACACTCAAAGACATTGACAATGATAAGTTTTTCCAATGAGCTATGGAAGATTGAGCTTAATTTAGAAAATATGAAATTTAAAAGAAGTCAATGCTTTATTGCATTAAAGTAATAAAAGAAATACAAGATGCTTCATTACAGCAAATTGCTTATATTAAAATTACATGCATGATCCTATGTAAATATGATATGAAAACTTTTCAAAAGAAAGATATTTAATCTCAATAACATATTAAAATATCATTTCAAAAAATACCTCACATTATGTATTAGCTGAAATCCTTAATAGATTTTTAAAAAAAAGAAAAAAGAAAGAAAGAAAAGATTAATGAGTTACATGGAATGTTGAGATATCAGGAATAAAAGTTAGCAGAATTCTACTTCACTTGAAATTTTTCTAACTTTTAATATGAAAAGTTCTTCACATAAAAAACACTGTAATTATATAAAAATAACATAAATCAACTGACCTGCTTGCTTTGAAAACATACTCATAATATTATTCTTTGGTACAGGTTTGGCAGCCTAATAAAATATAAAATCATAATAGTGTTACGTAAAAAGGAAAAGAACTAAATATTTATGCACAAAAGAAAGATTAATTTAAGAAAATAAATTTTTTAAATATAAAATTTTTAAATATATTCTTAAAATTGAACCAAAAATAAAATGATATTTTACCTGCTTTCCTTTAGTTTCAGTTTTTTCTTTCTTTGCACCGTTTTGCTTCTCTTCTTTTTTCTGCCACATAGACATTAAAGTACCAGATTTTGGTTTTTTGTCCTTTAAGTAAAAGAGAGCAAAAAGTTTCTTTAACGATGACTTTGTAAAAAGTATTTTAAAAAAGTGTACATTGAGTCTTCAAAAAAGTTCTATCTGTGTGAGAAAATAAAAATGATAGAAAAATCCCTGGAATTTAATATCATAGTTTTTTGCTCAGATTGATTTCACTTTTTAAACACTCGACAAACTTGATATGTAATGCAGACACCATTTAAATTATTAGACCAGTTCTTTTGATTTATTTTATATTATTAAAAAAAAAAAAAAAAAAAAAAAACATCAATTTTATTTTATTTTAAAGCACTTAAGGCTACTAGTCACTCAGCTTCCGAATTCCCTTTGGTAATGTTAAGACTATGGGCGTTTGATGCATTCTTATATTTAAAATATCTCCTCAGGGAATTAATATTTTGAAGGTCTTTTTTTCAGTGTTCTCTTCTTAGAGGAGGTCACTTTTTTTCTTAGTTGCCAAATTATTTCTAAAGTCTATGCTTAATTTAATATTTTATGTTTTAAGAACGAACAAACTGGGAGTAAAATTTTAACACTTCATATAAAATTAAGCATAGGTTTCAGAAATGTTTTTAAAACTAAGAAAAAAAAAGAGTCATCCTTTAAGAAGTGAACACAGAAAAAAGAAGTTAAAAATATTAATTTCCTGAGCAGATATTTTGAATATAAAAATGCATCTAATGTCCATAGACTCACCATTACCGAGGGCAATTTGGAAGCTGAGTGACTAGCAGCCTTAATGAATGATTAAAGTAAATAAGTAAAAGTATATATTATTTTTTAAATTCAACAATTTTTTTTATACTTTTTAAAATATGACTGATTAATGTTAAACACTCCATTGCTAAAACTTTGACTGGAATGCCACTAACATTAGTACGGTAAAAATGACAAAAGATTCAGAATCCTCATGAATTAAATTAATTGGATACTAGGCCAAACGTTCAACAATCTGAAAAAATTTAAATTTCCTCTGGTATAAAAGTATTGAAAATTATTTAAACAATTTTCTATTCATTACACTGAAATCTTTAAACAGAAGTCAAGTCTGACCCAACTTTACTTTTCATTAAAAAAGGCTCTCATATAACTTGTTTCAGATACAAAATTCTAAAATTGCAGCTTTATCTTATGCCATATCACATATATATGATATGCACAATACTAAATCTCCTTCATAAAATAGTAATAATTTTGAAACTCTTCTTGGGAATTATAAAATAAACTATATTATAGTGGATATGCGATGATAAAAAAAAAAAAAAAAAAATCTTGAGATTCATCAGACCAGTAATTTGTTCTAAGCATTCTGTGGCTCACTAATAATCAGTTAATGTACACACTGCATTTGTAAGTATCAACAAATCTAAATTTTATCTCCCACAGAATTCCATATCCAAAGGAAAAAAATAAAAAGTCTGTTCAAAAACATGTATTTTAACATGCATTATGTACAGTATGCCCACTAAAGTCCCTTGCCACCCTCTTAACTTCGGAACAGCTGCTTCTATATTCATAAAATTGGTGTCTAGGTATAATAAAGTAGCCATGCACTACTGAATGAAACTGCCTACAGTACCACATGGTGGAAAGCTGCAAAGTTAGCATTCCTATCTCAAAAACAAAAAGAGATAGAAAAAAAATTGATTTACAAAGTTGCGGAGCATCATTGATTTAGTACGAAAAGATACCTTGTGGACATTAATGTGAATAGAATGATTAAAATGAGAATTTGTTTTTTTGTGATTTCCTACACTGTGACATCACGAAACTTGAACGGAAGAAGAAATGATTATCTTTTGGACAAATGTGCATTGCAGCTGATGGTGAGAAGTTTGAGCATCTCAAATATAGGTATATTGTTATAACTAATTGTTTTTTCTTTCTAAGATCATTTTGTCACATCACAGTGTAGGAAATCCTGAAAAAACAAATGCGCGTTTTAACCATTCGATTCTTTGTATTAATGTCCACAAGATGTCTTTTCGTACTAAATCGATGATGCTCTACAACTTTATAAATCACTTTTTTTCCTATCTCTTTCCATTTTCGAGATAGGAATGCTAAATCTGCAGTGTTCTGCCATAGGCGGTTTCATTCAGTAGTGCATGGCTACTTTACTATACCTAGACACCACTTTTATGAATATAGCAGCAGCCGTTCGAAGTTAAGAGGATGGCAAAGGACTTTAGTGGGCATACTGTATAATAATGCATTATATATAAGAAAAAATGAATCATAAATCATTACAAATTTTATTTTATTTGTGGGGTGGGGGGATAAGCAATTGATGTTTACAAATTTCATGAGATGCGAAGTCTAATGACACTGTGTCTAATACTGATTCTAATGTCTTTGTTCAAAATTTAGAAGTCTATAAACAGAAGCTCATGAATATCCAGCAAGCTTTAGAGTTTCAAATAAATTGATTTACTGCAGTTGAACTACCACAAACTTGCCTTTATTGAAATCAATAAAATCACTACCCTTCCCCAAAATGTATCTCATATGTCAACAGGCTGGTCATGTGTCATGTTTTGGCAAATCAGTGCGACAGGGTAATTGTGAGTGACATTATCAAATTAATGATGCAGGTCACAAACAAACAATTACTATGCTATCATAATACATAGGATATGTGCAATGGTTGCTAAGCTGTTATCAGCTTATTGAAACTTCCTTATACATATGAATCAGCAAGTACATTAATCATAATAATAGCTACAAATTCAAAAAAGGTAATAAATAACACTCAGAAAACTTTGTGATTAATATGTAAAAAAAAAAACTTTAAAACATTAATCCATTATATGTATATGTCACAAAAGATCGATGTTGTTGAGAAAATCAATGAAAGATCAGCTAATTACATAACTCTGAGCATGAAGTAATAAAATACAGGCAGCAGACATGTATGAGGTGGTTATAAAAGGCATTGGCTCAAAAAACAGTAAGTTTCTCCAAAGAAAATAATCAGTTGCAACAAGAAATCTTTATTTAACAAATAAATGGCAGCAATAATTAGATGGGAGAGTTCTTCTCGAGACACAGTCAGTCTTGCAGAACTGAACATATTCTATATGATCACACAGCAGGTTACATAAATTTATGCAAGCAAATAAACTAGCAAAAAATCAAAAATTATGTTAAGCAGCTACACTATGGCATTGACATTCCGCTGAAACTGGAGCCATGGATTTTAAGACGAGAGAACAGAGAAAAAGTTCTATTCTGACCCAATGCATAGTAATTTATTGGTAAGAGCATAGGAATACAAAAAGCCACAATGTGCAAGGCAATAGCCAATAGCAGATCCCAATTTGCCAGCCAATTGGCAGATGGAGAAAAGAAGCAAACTACCTCAGAAAGGGCATGAATATATCAAAGTGTCCTTCAAAAAAAGTTTATCATAAAAAAAAAGAACAGTCTGAAATCGAATGATTTCAGGTTGGGAAAAAACATTGGCTTGCGCCCGAGACAAATTTTGAATACGGAAATATAAAAAAGAAAAAAAGTATGATACGCTTTGTAAATAGAAAATAATAAATTAAAAGGAAGTAAATTTAATTAAATGTGATAAAGAATTTCGAACAGAATTAAGATAAGTTAAAAATTTAAAATATATTACACACACATATATATACATATATAAGTAAAATTTAAAAAAAGAAGCAAAATGAAATTCAATTTACGTCAGGACTAGTCTTTTTAGAATTTTCTCTTTGATTTTCAACCAAAGCATCAGTTGTTTCTGGAGATACACCATTCTCATTAATTTTTGACTTCGCTACATCATTTGATAAGCTGCCATTAGCAGAAATAGTTGATTCCTGAAAATTGAAAATAATATAAATAGTTTAAAATAATGATAAGAAATTCTTATTAAGCAATACAACTGGCTGTGTTACTGATCAATTTACATACAAATTCATATGAAAGAATAAAAAATATTTTATTTATATAGTACATCACAAACCAGAAAATCAAAGAGAAATACAAAAAACAAAATAAAGGCGAATTCTTTTATATTATAAACTATTCAATAACAAAATGATTTGATCAGATTTTTTTTTTTTTTTTTTTTTTTAATGATACAGACAAAATACAGTAGAAATAGATTCTATAATATTATGTTTTAACAAATGTGAATTTTCTTTCTGTACCTCAAACTCAAAGATAATCTATTATAATCTTATGATCTTTTATAATAAACGTCAAACTTAATATATTTACATATCTTATGCAGCATCAACGGTAATCATTTACCTATCAGCCAGCCAAAGCCAAGTAAAAATCTATACTAATAAAAGAAAGTTTCGCTCTGTGTGTGATGGCTAGCAAAATCTACGCTGCATACGAGATTTTAAATTCATGTGAGCATAGTCAAAAGCCTCTCCTGACGCACCTGATAACCAGAATTTTAAATTTCTAATTATTAGCTGGGTTATTAATTAAAAAACAATGGGTTATTAATGCAAAACACTCTCATTAAAAACTCATGATAATTTCTCAGGTTTGCAAGTATAATTAATTCAAATACCCCTATTGCATATGAATTTAATGGCCAATTTGTTTGTTACCAGGCAAGAGTAGACAAACCAAGTTATGCCATGGACTTAAGATATTAACATAGCAATAACGGAAAAAAAAAGAGGGAAAAATAAAGTATAGTTTTTGCTACATAGCCATTTTTATGGCATGAGCTTACGCCTTTTTTGAAAATGACACTTTTTTTATTCTTTATAATACAGGTTGTCCATAATTAAACAACCCTACTTTAAAATTGCTTACAGACAGAACTATTGTTCATAAAGTTGTGAAATTTTGTGAAAGATATAATAAAGGGATGGAAATTTGTTTAAGCCAAAAAAAATTCAAAATTTCGCCACCAGAGGGCGATTTTTAATAAATTATGCATTTAGCATTACGATAGTTCAGAAATTTTATTTACAAGGTGCCCATAATTAAATGACCCTATTTTAAAGTTGTCTGCAGACAAAACTGTTATTCAGAATGTTGTGAAATTTTATGGAAGACATAATAAACATATAGGAATTTGAGTGGGAAAAAAAATTAGGAGGCTGTTTTTTAATGAATTACACACTTAGCATACATTTATGATAGATTTACAAATTTTGTTATAATCAAACATGTTCTGCATGACGATCATCATTTTCAGATACCATCTGGAATTGTAAGATAGCATGTTCCACAGGTAACCGCAGTATGTTCTGGGAAATGCTAGGAACATGTTGTGAAATGTTGTCTTTAGAATCAGGTTAAGTTAATAAATAAAATTTCAAAACTATCATAATGCTAAATGTGTAATTTATTAAAAATCACCCTCTGGTGGCGATTTTGTTTGTTTGTTTAAACAAATTCCCATCCCTTTATTATGTCTTTCACAACTTTATAAACAATAGTTTTGTCTGTAGACAACTTTAAAGTAGGGTCATTTAACTATGGACGCCCTGTATAATGTGTCAGGTCAGTGCAATTCTATCTTTTTTTTTTTATCCTCTTCTCACTTGCAGACCTCTCTCTCTCTCTCTCTCTCTCTCTCTCTGTCCTTTCAATCCTTCCTTTATCTCGCCAAAAGTGTTGAATCATGGCATCGCAGAATTGGCAAATAGCATCATGCTACCAATGACGTTTGCACCAAAAATAAGACTAGGGTGTGTCCAAACTGCCAGATAACTTTTAAACTTTTGTAGCAAAATTGAAATATTAGTAAAGGAGTATAGTTACCGAAAATTTCAAACCTCCACTTATTGTAATTAACACAGAAGTAAAGTTAATTAAAAAGAATATTTAGAAGTTATTTCAGAACTGCTACATTATTCAAAGTATTAATACTTATGAAAACCTACTTTATTATTATTATTCAAGAAAAGTTAAATAACAAGCTTTTTTTTTTCCTGTAGCTTCTATTACTTTTTTATTTTCAGCATACATGAATAAAAAATAAAATACTATAAAAATATTAAATTACCGCTTTTTTTGGAAGGCTTGACTTAGGATCATTCTTTATAGGCAATCTCACATCACTTTTAATTGGTATTTTGTTCAAAAATGGAGGCTGAATTTCAATATTTGGATGCTTGATAGCAGAATATCTAAAATAAAAATATGATTAATAAATATTAAACAATTTAGTGATGAAGATGCACAAAAATGTTTGTAAAACTTATTGACAAAATTTTTAAACTTACTTATTCAGTTCATCTTTATCTTTAGTATAAGTAAAATCTGCTGAGTACAAAGCACATTCATCCTGAAAGTATATTTCAAAATTTATTTATTTACAGAGCACAATCAATCGATCTGGAGATTATTGTTTGAAAAACAATGAAAGAAACTATTCTAAAGAGGTTCAAGTTATGATGCTGATGCGCTACAGCTATGATTACAATAGTCAACAGCAATTTTGTATTTGATTTGTAATAAGGATTGTTTTATGTATTTTTGCATGCAGAATCTGAATATGCTTTTAATTTTTACATACATTTGTACTTGGTAAAATGTAAATTATAATTTATATTTTATGGTCAAATAATGAGAAAATGAATGGCTAAGTAGGCTTAAACCTTTATTTGGATGCATTCTGCAGTAAAAGCATCTGTCTAAACTTATGAAAATATAGCTCTACTGCTGGCGGCAGTGAAATATAAACAACATGGGTTGCAGATTTGCTGTGATTTAAAAGTATTGGCATTACTGTTAGGTTTAGAAGGTGGGCTTACAAAATTGTTTTTTTTTTTTTTTTTTTTTTGTCTATGGAACAGACTAGATACAAAAAACCACTACAAAGTCAAACAGTGGCCTATAAGGGAATCATACGTTCCAGGAGAGAAAAAAACTCTGAGAAAGCTCTTTAGAAAAATGGCCACAGCTTTAAGCATTTGTGGGAATTTGTTCCCAAACTGGATGAAACGAAAGTAAAGGAGAGTATATTTTTGGGACACAAATCAGAAAATTGTTGAAAGACTCAACATTCTATTCTAAGCTTACGAATCTGGAATTAGCTGCTTGGACATCTTTCGGAGACATCATTCAAAATTTTTTTAATAATAAAAAAGACGATGGAGCTGCTTCTATCATGACTGGTTTACTAGGCAACTACAAGAACATGGGTTATAAAATGTCACCAAAAATTGCTTTTTTGAACTCCCACCTAGACTTTTTTTCAGAAAATTTGGGTGTGGTGAGTGATGAACAGGGTGAACGTTTTCACCAAGACATTCTTACTATGGAACATCATTATCAAGTGTGCTGGGACCCTACAATTATGGGCGACTACTGTTAGTTTCTGTTAAGAGAGAATGATCTGACATCTTACAAAAGGAAAGCACTGCCATCAAGAAAAACATCATCCTATTTTGAAAAAAAAAAACCTTGTTAATATTAACATTGTGGGTTATTGTGCAAAAGTTTTGTGCTCGTATTAGTTCATAGTTTTTATTATGTAGTCAAGAAAATATTTTTACTGATGATTTTTTATGTTTTGTTTGTATTTCAAACGGTCAATTTGAATTTATTTCTCATATACCATATATTTCCGTGTATAAGACTTTTCAGAGAAAAATGGTCCAAAATTGGAAACTCATATATAAGCCGATGTTAAAAGAGGGTATAGAAAATTCTGCGAACGAAAACAAAGCCCTCTTTTGTGCATAGCTAATTGAATAAAATGCGTTCTCCGAAATTAGCTCTCCTATTCTGTTTAAATAAGCCATTTAAAGACAGGATCCAGTTCGAAATGGACTAAATGTATGTCATTTGTCAATGTAGCTGTGACAAATGGCGGTAATTTGAAAAAAGCTGACATCGCCACTATTTCTGTATGGGCAAAAGAAACTTCGCTTGAATTGCCACAAGAAATGATCGTCCGATCTTTCAAAAAATGTTACATGAGTAATGCGATGAATGGAACTGAGGATAATGGCATTTTTGAAGATGACGATGATGATGTTGAATCAGATATTGACAATATTCAACCTGACATACTAATGAAAGAAAGCAATTTTAAGAAGTTGCAAGAAAATTGTAATGACTTGGACAATGAATGAAGATTGATGACTTTTTTCATTGTAAAAGAATAGAGAAGTATTTTTAGAAATTTATAAATATTTTTTTTATGTTTTTTGGATTTAATATCATCTTTATTTAAGAATATCAATTTTGGAAATTTTTTTTGGATTCGTATGTAAGCCGACCCTCTACTTTAGAGCAAAACAAATGTCCAAAAATCCTCGGCTTATACACGGAAATATACAGTATTTCATTTTTGTCTTTACCTGTCCATGTATCTAATGAATGTGACGTCTGACGTGATTGAGAGAATCCGATTATTCCACTAAATGCAGCTTCCTAAAATTAGTTAAATGCACCCATTTACAAGCCAGATTTTTAAAAAAAGTTAAAATTTGCTGACTAGTGTTACCATCCATTTAGATATTTTTGGCTAAATTTCAATGTCCTGCACATGATAGCTAATTTGATGATTCTTCATAGTCTAAATTGTTCAAGCCTGTAATGCATGGTACCTTTTTCTTCTTTTGAGCCCCCAAAGAATGAAACTGTTGTATGAGGAATTTAATTTATTAAAACTATCTACTAATGCAATTGTGAAAAATTCAAAAGATTTAGCAGCACAGAATCTATATTTCAAGATATTCACAGGAAAATATTACTAAAAATACTTTAAATAAATTTCTTTGATACACTCAAATATAGAAATAGAATCTACATTCCAAGACATTCTCGGAAAAATATACTAAAAATATTTAAAATAAATTCCCTTTAAACATTCTAGCTTACAATTCCTATGCTAAATTGATATTTTCTAAAATAAATTTAAAATTATCTAATGAAAAGATCATATCGCTCATCCACAAGAAAAGTGACATCTCGCAAAAATTTTTTATGCTTTATTCCACTAATATGTCTGTTATACTTGCTACACGAACAGTTTCATAAGTGTAGCTATGCAGAAAATCACTTTATTACACTATATGTCCATTTGTGACCACAGAAGAGGGGTGGATTGTGTGAAAGCTAAAATTATCCAACCCACCAAATACCATTCTATGTCTTTCTTTTTAAGGGTTTTATGGAAAATTTCATTCCCTCATACAGAGCTAAGTGCTATAATTTCATGTTACAGTAAAATCATGCAAATTTTCTTTTGCCTCTCCTGTGAAATTTACTTTTGTCAAGATGTGTCACTTTTCTTGCAAATGAGCGATATGTTCAATTTTGGTGGTAAAATTCGAATAATTCATTTAACCTCTGGTATTCACCAATATACTTAAGAAACAAAAAGAAGATGAAACAGTTGAGGAAGACATTCAAAACAAATGCACTTTTATATAAACAGCATCTATAAAAAAATATACAGTAAACACTGCCTAAGGCGGAGTCGATCGGGACCGAGGAAATTTTCCATAGTAGACAATATTCTGCCTTAGACAAATTTACTCTATGTCTATGGATTCACAGGGACTTGAAAACCTTTCCGAGTTAGACAGATTTTGTCTTACACAGAGTCCGCCTTACAGAGAGTTTACTGTACTTACAACATGTTCTAAGAGGGTGAATCGAAAAGTAAGTCACACTTAGCACTAGTTGGCAATGCAAGGCAAAGCAAATTTGTTTGGCAATGATGAAATTTACACCTAAGAACTTCGAAAAGAAAGTGAATTATTTGTTTCATTCTTGTGTATGAGTTTCATTAGTGGTATGTAGGAATGGCCCGTATTTAACGTAGTAATAGGACAAATAATATTTTTAATGTCATAAACAACCTATTACTATAATAATTTGTTACTAGAAAGAGCGTTAAAAAATAACATATTGCATAAGACAGAAAAATTATAAGCAACACAGCAAAGACAGTTTTAAAAAAATGTTCAGCATACTTCACACTGAAACCAGTCTACAAAATCAAAAACCTGAATGTTTGGCAGCTCTGGCTGCATTTGGCTTGGTGATGTAATGGATGTGGTCTGATTAAAAATATGAACTTTGTAAAAATTTCTAAATTTTTATATAAGTTTACTTTTAAATTCAGGCATCATTGTAATATTTTATTGTACAGTGTAATTTCCACACATCTTCAGTTTGAATAACAGGTAATTTGAAATATGTTGTTATGATTGCAATGTTATCTTTGGACTGTGTGCAATTTTTTAATTGGAAGAATTAGTTAATTATGACCTGTTCGTTTCTATCACTAAGAGTGCTTGATGATTTCACATGAAAAATAATTGAAGGGGAATTAAAAGGGACAATGAAAGCGAGTGAATGATTTAGGGTATGTCATATGCTGTTGGCTTAAAAGTCAGAGATCAAATAGCAAAACATTCTGAGTTAGTCAACAACGCAATAAACCCAAATTTATCTTCAGCTTCAACAATGCTAGACCATAGCTTGTAATGTAGAAAATGATAATAAACCATATAAAATAATCAAAATTTGCATTTGCAAATATATCTGGCTAAAATTATATATGAAAATCTCTTAAAATCATCAAACTAAGTTAATACTTGCTAAAAGTGATAAAAATACACTTACAAGGCATATAAATATCTTTATTCAGATTGACATGTTTCATCGCTCAGACGGCAACATTCTCAAGATTAATAATGATACAAATATTTTTGTAAAAAAAAAAAAAAAATATTGAAAACTGGAAAAAAAAAAAATCATGAGATCTCGATCTCATGTATAATGACAAATCAAGGGCAATAATAAAAATGGATATTTGTGAGTATGAATTATTTTATATTATTGATCCTTATTCTGCAGAGCATCTCTTTTCAAATTTTAGGCAACTCCATGGAGGTTGAAACATTGCATATATTCTCAACAGCGTAAAAAGATCCCTATTGATTCTCGGATAATGCATGGCAAATAAAATCTTGATGGATAAATTATTAACGATTTGAAAATGGATACATAGATCTGATCAATGAATATTGTAAATGCTTAATATGCAGATTTTTCCAGTTCTTTGTACATCGCTCATAAGACTAATGTAAAAATATTCTGTTTAATACACAAACAGTTATTTTGCAATAAAGTTTGGTCTCTTGGGACAAAAAATCTTGCTTAAGATGCATTCATAGACCACAGCTATATGAATTTATTCGCTCTTCTCCAATATAGCTTATTTTATTTAGCAGATTTTTTTTTAATTCAAATATCTACCACTATTTCCTGAACAAATGCAACTGCTTTTGTATATTTCTTTTTTTACTTTTTGCCACGCTAATAACATTATTATTATTATTTTACAAAGATTGCGACGGATATTTTTTTCTTATTATATAAAATATTAAGGACTGATTATATGGGTACTTTTTATTAAAAGTAGAAAATATGATTTTAATAACTGGATAGTGCTGCAAAGATTCAAAATTTTTGGTTTGTGTCAAAACAAATTAGACTAGCAGGAAAACTATGTTTGTCATTTTATTTTTGGTTGTAACATTACATATTAATCGACAATAAGGTTAGTATATTTGAATCCACATTTATTTCCAGTTATTATTCCTCTTGGTTCTATAAAAACAAAGAATGAGCTAAATATGAATACAGTTTGTAAAAAAAAAAAAAAAAAACTAAAGCTCTAAAGTTCATTAGATGATTAGATAAGTAAAGAAGTTCATTGCCTACAATATTATGCAAATCATATTTAATACATGATCCCGCTTAATACATGACTTTTGTTTAATCCCTTGAAACATGCCTTAACTGGGATTGATTGTAGTTTACTATTTTAATGCAATCAAGCAGTTGACACATTTTAATTTTGTATTCGTTTTACTCAAGCGTATTTTAATTTTTTATTTACCCTCACACATTCTAATTTTTACATAAAAGATACCCCAACAACAACAATAGACAACAATACGTTAAAAATAGTGAATACTCACTTTGGCAGCACCTTTATAAATAGAATACACATGGAAGCTTGTTAATTCAATATAATTCTTCTTAGCAATTTCTAATTTATCTTCAGAGACAATAGCAACTTTTACAGACTGAAAATTCAAAGATGACTTTAAATTCCATGATGCTTGCAATTTAATTAAAACATTTACAACATAATTAATACTAAAATTTCTCAAGCAATTATTTTTGTGTAGCACTTAGATTAACCCATTTATATCGAATTATTTTTCTTTCTCAGTACTACTTTAATTATTACTGCTATATATATAATACAGTAATTATTACATTAACCTTTAAACGGGAGTTCAGACAGATGCTGTCTCAGTCTCCATGTAAAGGTTATACCAATTTGAATATTCTGCTTGTAAACTGCATAAAGTAACTGTAAAAAATGATAAAAGAAATCTACTAAAAAAATTGTTTCCGAAGCATTCAAACATCTCAATTTTGGGACGCTAAACATTTAATGTTTATTTTTCTAAATCGAATAAAAAATTGCTATGAATTTGTAATTCTTTAATGGGTCAGTGGACTTGGAAATGAACAAAAACCCACCAAAAGTAGAAATTTTTGTTTTAGTGTTGTTAACTTGTTGAAAATTTAAAAAATAAAAATATATTCCAGATGCTTGGCAGAAATTGTGTTTTCAAACTTCTTAAAGGTAAATAATGAAAATAACATATCACTATGCCTTTACAATGAATAATTCATCCTAAAGAAACAAAATTTTTCCAAAACAAATTTTTCAATCTATACATCTTTAAAATACTCAATGTTTTTAAATTTTTGCTCAAAATTCCTGATTATGTCTAGCTGACAATCTTGATACATACAACAAATCTGGGCATATATTTTGGAATATTAGCTTATAAGGTCATTACTAAAGTACCTTAATTTTGTGCATATCTGCCGCACCTCAGATAACTCGATTTCCTACCAGAATTTATTTTAAATAAAATGTGAGTTACTTCTGCTTAGCACTTGTTTGGTTTCTTTTTTTTAATAAGATTTCCGGGTTGAAAAAGACTTAACCAAGCCATGGCAGATATGCAGGAAATTACGGTATAAAGGCTCCTGTCCCCATCAGGTGAAGCATTCGCGGGTTAATGCTAAACCTATGGGGACGGTTATTTGCTAATATCTCATTTGCATTTCAACATTTTTAAATAATTTTTTTTTTTTGCATTGGATAGCTGAGATGCATCTCTAGATCGCCCCTTTCTTACTTTTTCGATTTTAGTTGCAGATATTTTTTACAATGACACTTTCATTTTCAGAACTGATTTAGAAAGTAAAAGTAACTTTATCAGAAATATCTGCAACCAAAATTGAAAAAGTAAAATGGTTAAGTAAAAAATAGCACTGTCTCATGGACTTTTATAACACTGCTATAAGAAATTGTTTTAAATAAGACATAAATTTTACCATTAAACACTACACTGCACACCACAATCTAATCAAATATGTGTCTGTAAAAAATGTTTAAACTGCTATGCATAGTTTTTGATCTTATAAAACTTATGTAATTAGACTATCTTGACTGATTCCAACATAAACTAGTCAAATGTGGCAATCCAAAAACTTTCTTCTATCTGATGCATGTTAATACTTCCTGAAAAATACAGCACAGCAGCACCACTGGTTAGGTGATTTACACCAAAATCTAATCAGCAACAAGTTATGTCAACATCTAATTGAATTTGCAGTTTGATCAAAATCTGTGCATTAGTTTTTGAGATAGAGCTATTGCGGAAATCGTGAAAAGTTCTGCATAGCAGTGGCACCAGTTGGGCAATTTACAGAAAAAACTTATCAGGATTAATTTATATCAGGGACTAACTGAATCTAAAGTTCGATGAAAATTCATGCATTAGTTCTCTTGTGAAAATTGTGAAAAATGCAGCATAGCAGTGCCATCTGTTGGGCGATTTAACAAAAACTAAACAACACTAATTTATATAAGGGACTAACTGAATCTAAAGTTTGATGAAAATCCGTACATTAGTTCTTGAAATAGAGCTTTGCGATAATCATGAATAATACAGCATAGCAGCGCATCCTGCTGGCAATTTATACCAAAAAGTAATCAGCACCAATTTATATCAGGGACTAACTGAATCTAAAGTTTTATTAAATTCCACTCATTAGTTCTTGAGGTAGAGTGGCCACAAAATTTGTGTCACATACAGACATTTTGTAAAAACATGTTTTTCGGGATCTCTTGACCCCTGAAACGTGTAAATCCGTCAAAAACTGGAATTTGAAAATTTTCACAAATCCAACGCTTTCTTCTTGCAAAGACAGAAGAAAGTAAAAAGGGCTTAAAATAATTCTTTGATTTAAAACTGTCTGCTTTAAAATATTTATAATACATTTCTCTATAAAGCTACCAGTTTTCATAATGCAATATTTTTTTAATATAAGCTGACAAAAAGCTTCACAAAAAATACAATTATGGCGGCAACAGCAGCATCAGTTACCTTTTTTTAAAATACAGGCATCCCTTGACTTACGTATTATGTGACTTACATAAATTCGCAGTTATGTAATAAATCTCTAAAATTACATTTATGAACTCACTAGCACATTTGATATGCATTTACATACTTTTGTAACTATTTTATAAATAAAATATGCAGATAAAAATTACAATCATAACATAGTTTTATGTATATTAGTGAGAGTTATATTATTATTGGGATATACAATCAAATCTTTAACGAAACAAACTCAAATCCAATTAAAATGAGAAAAAAAATCTGGGGTTCAACCGTAACAATTATGTTAACTGAATTCAAACCAGAACGAAAGCTAATTTTAAAGTTTCGATGAAGAGGAACTAGTGTTTTTTTTTTTCTTCTAGCTTCACCTGTTCATTTGATGTTGATTGAAATTTGTTTAAATCGATTCATCGATGTTAAAATTATAAATTTCGCATTCTATAATAGGTTTTTTCTTTTTTTAAATGTTCTTTCAGTTAGTTTTTATATCTTTTTCATACTTTTATAGTTTATATTCGAGTAAATACTACTGCATGATGCTTCATGTATTCATAAAGTAATATACATACAGTAGGAGATCTTTATAACGCAAACCTAAAAACGCAAGGTTGTGCGTTATATAGAATTTTGCATTATATGGATCACATCATTAAATTCACCTTGTAAACATGGCCAAAGATGTCTGAAACATATCAAAATACATTAGAATATCTTTATACTACATTCCTTGTTACCAAGAATTATCCAAATTATAAATTTTTGCATAATATAGGTCAGCCATCGTTAAATTTACTTTATAAACATGATCCAAATATAACTGACACAACCATCCCTTATATTACACATTTTCAAAAATGTTTATTGTAATAATAGCAATTTTTTCATTAATAAGGTTTTAAGTTAGGAAATAAAGTTGAACTAATGTATCAAATTTAGTCCTCTAGAGAGTAGCAATATTTTACAATGTGAAAATGCAGGTGTTTTTGAACTGCAAAAATCATTGTTTACATCTGAGAAGTTGTGCGTTATATGGAGAATTGCGTTATAAAGATCTTCTACTGTATATATATATATTATATTCAGAAATAAGTACTGAACTAAATTTAAGTCGTTAACAAAAGTTATCACTAAAAATTATTATCATTCTTATTATTAATATATATATATATATATATAT
Source organism: Maratus speciosus (assembly GCA_963932465.1). Lineage (NCBI taxonomy): Eukaryota > Metazoa > Arthropoda > Arachnida > Araneae > Salticidae > Maratus > Maratus speciosus. The sequence goes on from OZ010786.1 coordinate 154,036,965, forward strand.
ACAGGGTGTCCAGCGAATAAGACCCTGATTTCAAAATTAAATATCTCAAAAACAAAGATCAATAGAATTATGCGGTAAACGGTTTGTTTATTAGCTAAGCTGTAAAAATGTTGTACAGAAGTTTCAAAAATTAGTTGCAAAAACCGCTAACAGATGGCACTGTAATCGCAATGCCTATAAATTGTGTTTTGAAGTCGAGAGCCCTAGTGTCTCAATCCTAGATGGCTTCCTATGGAAGAACGAAAATTTGAAAGACCGCTTTTTCGTTGGGGTGATGTGTAGGAGTGGAGGCATCTGGTCACAGAATTATTGCCTCAGCTTCAGTTTTAGAGAATTTCCATTAATAGAATTTTCAATAAAAAGCTTAGCAATCATTATATAAGAACTTAAAAAATATTCTATTTGGATAATGTGCAGAAGCGGAGCCATGTGTTGACAGAATTGAGATTTGTTTCAAATTTTGTTATAAGCTACTTCGGTCCTGTTACCAATATCTCTGTGGTATGTCTTTTCTCTCCTAATTGGTAGATCGTGGAATCGAATCCAAGTAGAGGAGGATTTGAAAAAAAAATGGAAATCTTTACTTTTTAATATTTATTTAAACTGTGAAAAAAGTTTGAATAAAAAAATCTAAAGTTTCTGGTTTTGAAATTTAATTAAGTTAAAAGAAACCCCTTTTTTAAAAATCATTGAGCATTCATAATAATGATTCATAAATCATTTTTTTTTTTAATTGTAGAGAATAGTTTGAATGAAAAAATACAAAGTTTCTATTTTTAAAAATTTAATTAAGTTAAAAAATAATTTTAATTTTAAAAACTCGTTTTCATTTTTTTTATCATTGGGCACAGAAATATGGTACAGCTTCTAGCGATAGGATCCGACGTGTTCGAAAAGAATGCAGCATCCAAAATACTTTTGCTTTGACGTTGATGATATGACTTATCATCAATTCCTTTTAAAAAAGAAATAATTTAATGCATAATTTCTGTCTCTAAATTTCTGTTTACAAAGAAAATAAATATATGCGTTGTGCTAAAACCATAGTATTATGCTGTGATTTAAAAATAAATTAAAAGTGAAAAATTACTTTTTTATTTATAATAATTCAGGTATAAACAATAATATCAAAATATTATGCCGTGATTTAAAAATATAAAAAATAAATAAAAAGTACAAAATTATTTTTCTAAATATATGCATTTTGATTTAAATAATTATATGGCATTAAAGATTGAATTTAATAAAGTATTTAAAAAATTCTTATAATGATTTCTAAACTTTTTACTGAAAATTCTAGTAATTGAAATCTTGTAAAATTAAAGCTGATGCAATAATTCTGTGACCAGATGTCTCCACTTCTGCACATCACCCCAATGAAAAAATGGACTTTCCCAATATTCGTTTTTACGTAGGGAGCCATCTAGGAATGAGACGCCATTGCTCTGGACTTCGAAGCAGTTTACAAGTATTGCGATACAGCGCCATCTGTTAACGGTTTTTGCAACTAAATTTTGCAACTTCTGCATAAAATTTTTACAGCTTAGCTAATAAACAAACCGTTTACTGCATAATTCTATTGATCTTTGTTTTTGAGCTATTTAATTTTGAAATCAGGGTCTTATTCGCTAGACACCCTGTATATATATATATACAGTAGACTCCCTTAAATCCGCGACCCTAAAATCCACGAACGCCTAAAATCCACGTATTTTTTCAGATGTAAACAATGAAATTTACAGTTAAGTTGCACGAACAAAATTCAAGATGGCGCCGAAATCTGCGTCTACCGCAATGTTTTTTTTTACTAAATTTTTTGTTAATCATTCTCTTTTGGCTATTGCAGCTGATTTATTACTAAATAAATTTACATTACTTTTGATTTTAATATAAATTAGCATATCTATATCAAAAATTCCAGGGTTCGAAATGGAAAACTCAACGAATCGGGACGCTATTTTAAAATTATTGTTGGCGGAATTTTTTTTTCAATTATAGACAATTTATTTCTAAACATACAAAGCAGTATAAGAAAAGCATTCAAGACTCTTAAATAACAATCAAAAAGGCTACAGAAAGCATCCACGTAATGCTAAGAACGAATAATGACGTATCGATCTTACGATCGCTTACCTCTAGATGGCAGCATAGTACTTTTGGAATCAAATTGAATCGATTTCAACGGTAATAATTTAATATTTTTCTAAATTTTTATTTTACATAATTATTTTAATAATTACTTACTTTTAAACTAATAAATTATTTTAATGGTTCACTTTATTGTAAGCATTCATTATAATTTCCCTTGCTTAACTACCAATCAAATTAATGTTTCAAAAATGTAAACAAATCAATGACCAGAAATCTGCAAAATTCTAAAATCCGCACAACCTCTGGTCCCAAGCTGTGCAGATTTGAGGGAGTCTACTGTATATATATTTCTTATTGGAATAACATACATAATGAAAGATATTTTTTTTAAGTCTATTGTCCTCTTAAAACACAAGGTTGCCAAATAAATACCAGAGTGCTTTTACAACAGAAAAGAAAATAAATACTGGTATTTTTTAAGCTTTTTCACAGTTACTGTTTCCTTGCCCATTAAGTTTAACCTACCCTATCTTTCAAATTATGAAATAATGAAAATTGTACCTTCAAAAGTCATTTTTCTAAATTTTCGAAAATACATTAGACAAGTGAGCTTGAAGCCAATGTGTCATCTGAGGTGTTAAAAGCCCCATCCCTCCCGAATCTGCTGGACAGTATATTTAAATTAATGAAAATCACTTTTAAATCCTATCAAATTGTTTCTTAATAAAAACTTACAGTAAAAAATCACTGCCTTTGAATGCTGAAGGAAAGAAGCAATTTCATTATTAGTGATTCAGAATAACGCACAGAAGTTACAAACAATGATAAACTAAGCTAAATCAAATATTCACAACTGAAACAACAGCTAAACTTGTGTATATGAATTTAAGAGAATTTATTGTGCACACTGGTGAAAATAGCTCTTAAGATTAAAATAAATAAGTCAAATTCAAAAGAAACTACTTTTAAAAAATAAAATGCAGATGCAGAAATATAAATACTACAATTAAATTTCATTGATAAATTATTTATCTCATAGCAAATAATGACCGACACCTGGCAATGTCTCACTAAGGAACAGTCAACATAAAAAAACAGGATTAGGAGGGTTAGGCTGCTTAATACTTAATACAGCGTTCGAAATCCTTGGTGGTCCGCTGGTCCGAGACCACTAAAAATTCAATCGGACCACTAATTTAAAAAATTTAGTGGTTTGCAGGACCAGTAACTTTTTTCCCTCTCTGACAGGTAAATTTAAATTTTCCCGTCCCTGAGAAAATCTCAACCAAACACAAACCACAGAATTTTATTTTATTTAAAAAAAATTAATAAGTAAAAAAGTGCATTAAAACTTAGTCAGTTGAAATAAATAATCGGAAATAAAATATATAATTAATAATGTTATTGTTTTTGTTTATGTACTGTTTATTTAATTTTTAGCAAATTATAATTTTACATCTTATTATGCCGAAAATTTTTGGTAACTGAAAGGAAGTTTGGTTTATATTCTAGGAGGAGGATGGGGGGTTGCACTCAAAGGGTTAAAGGTACTTAATAACTTAATAGAATTTTATGTAGCAGGCCAGTGACGATATGTGCGGACCAGTAAACTCTGATGTTTACTGGTCCTTGGGACCAGTGACATTTTTTTATCAATTCTACCGCTGTAATACATCCTCAACTGAGATGGATTCGAACATATTCATTGCACACGGCAGTAATCAGGGAATCAACACCTGATATACACCACTGCAATGCCTAGCCTGATTAAAGAAGACTGACTATACACAAGGTTTGTATTATTACTTTGACTTTTAAATTACCCAGGTCACAAATCAAAATTTAAAAATCAGGCATTATAATCACAGTCTTAGAAAGATCTATGCTTGTAGTAAATTAAATTGCAATTGATCGGGTCACTGCCAAGAAATCATGCTCAGTACATTACCAAATTGGAGTAGTAAACACATAGGAAGCTTCCCTCATTGTCAGCTTCTTGCACTTCAATAATGAATTTATAACCACTTAATTAATCTATAATGGGTTTTTTTTTTATTTATTAACATATTCATTGCTTTAGTGGTAGCCAGGTGAGGGAGGGAAAGCCAGTCAACACCTATACACAAAGTGATAATGCCTTGCTTATTATGAAAAATTACTGCCTTGCATACGGTTTACATTAGAACTCTGACCTTTAATTACACAGGAGGCAAATTGAATTTCAAAAATCAGGCCACATTAGATCTTACTAAGTTCTATGTTTGTGGTAAGGTACACAGTAACTGATCAAGCTATTGCCGAGAAATTGTGTTCATTTCACTGTCAGACTGGAACATACAAATGGATACATAAGAAGCTTCGCTCACTTTTGTCTTGCTGCATTTCAACAATTCTAGATTTAAATTCTGAAATTTTAAGGCAGGATAATTTTTGCAGCTGTTTTTACATATCTATAGTTATCAAATGTGCTTGCAATACAGTTCGCTATTGATTTGCAACTTTCTTTTTGGCAATGAACCTCTCCCCTCTCCACAACCATTTTTGTTTTTTATTGGAGGGAGAAATGAGATGACCGATTAATTATCATTACAATAAAATAACAAACACAGCAGAAAAAGTAAAAAAAAAAAGGGGGAGGGTTAACAATTTTAAACTTTGTGTGCAGGGCAGAAAAACATTTGGAGAAGGCTAGGGGGTGAGTCTCTACTCCTTAAGAAATTTGATATTTCAAAATGTAGCAGTCATCCCAGGTATGTAGACTCAAAGAAACTAGTATGTTGTGGCCATCACAAAACTTTCTTCTATATAAATCACGTCAATTAAATCATTTAAATAGTAAAATAAATTACATCAATTTATTCATATAAAAGTATACCTGAATTTGAAATTTGATGAAAATTCGTGCATTAGTTATTGAAATAGAACTGTAGGAGAAATTTTGAAAAAATGTAGCATAGCAGTGCCACCTGTTGAGCGATTTGCACCAAAACACAAACAGTACTAATTCATATACCGGAATCGCCAAAACACAAACAGTACTAATTCGTATACCGGAATCTGAAGTTGGATGAAAATCCGTGTATTAGTTCTGGAGCTAAAGCTACTCTGGAAATCACAAAAAATGCAGCACAGCAGCGCCACCTGTTGAGCGATTTACACCAAAAGGTACAAAACATCAATTCATGTCAAGAACTAACTGAATCTGAAATTTGATGAAAATCCGTGCATTAGTTCTGGACATTGAGCTATTGTGGAAGCCGAGAAAAACGCTGCATAGCAGCGCCACCTGTTGAGCGATTTACAGCAAAACATAAACAGCACTAATTCATATCCAGGTATACCTGAATCTGAAGTTTGTTGAAAACCCGAGCATAAGTTCTTGAGATAGAGCTATCGCGGAAATCACAAAAATGCAGCATAGCAGCGCCACCTTTTGAGCGATTTACACCACAAGGCGCAAAACGTCAACTCATGTCAAGCGCTAACAGAATCTGAAGTTTGATGAAAATCCGTGCATTATTTCTTGAGATAGAGCTATTACGAAAATCGTGTAAATGCTGCAAAATGCAGCATAGCAGCGCCATCTGTTGGGCGATTTGCACCAAAACGTTACCAGCACAAATTCATATCAAGGATTAACTAAATCTGAAGTTTGATGAAAATCCGTGCATTAGTTCTTGAGATAGAGCTAGTGCAGAAATCGCGGGAAATGCAGCATAGCAGCACCACCTGTTGAGCGATTTACACCAAAAACTAATCAGCATCAATTTGCATCAGGGACTAACTTAATATAAATTTTTATTAAATTCCGTGCATTAGTTCTTGAGATAGAGCGCCCACAAAATTTGTGTCACATACACACAGACAGACAGACAGACTCACAGACAGACATTTTGTAAAAACATGTTTTTTGGAATCTCTGACCCCTAAAACGTGTAAATCCGTCGAAAATCGAAAGTCGAAAATTTTCATGAATCCAATACTTTCTTCTTGTAAAGATAGAAGAAAGAAAAAAATCAGAAATTGCACAAAAGTTAAAATAACTCGTCAGATTAGATTAAATTAGAAACATTAGCATTAAATACACAATTTAAACAGAAATTAATAAATACAGTAAACTCTCCCCAAGGCAGAATCGATCGGGACCGAGAAATTTTTTCGTTGTAGACAATATTCCGCCTTAGACAAATGTTACTCTATGTCTATGAATTCACTGGGACTTAAAAATCTTTCCGAGTTAGACAGATTTCCGTCTTACACAGAGTCCGCCTTACAGAGAGTTTACTGTATCAATAACATTTGCTAAAGCGCCTTGGTTTTAATTTATTTTGTTTTGTACTAACTGTAACGTATTAACTAACATTCTCAAAGTGAGACATGTTTATCAGCAATGAATAAAATCTATGTCAAAATTAACATTTTCACCCAATGGCCACTGGCTAGTACACTGATTTTTTTCACTGGTCAGTTTTTTTTACCTACTGGCCAGTAACAAAGTTACAAACACTTCATACAAAATTGTGGATTTTTTAAACAATCAACATAATAATTTACTAATATCTATTATTTACCATTCGATAAGATAACACACAACTGAAAGAAAGAAAAAAAAAAAAAAAACTGGCATTACATATAACAAAAAGATATAACCAAGAAATTACCACAGTCAGAATAAAAGTCAAAACACATATTTGAAGATATTTAGACATACTTAATGCAATGGATAAAAGAGACAAGAAAATTTGGTACTTTTCGGTTAGCCGTGCGCCAGTGTTTTATATACATACACCCCGTGGCAGAATGTGCGCGACGCTGCAACGGGCGTCGCAGACTTTCCAGGGCACCTGCAGACTAAAAAAAAGTATCTTGAATTTAGACAAATTATCGCCAAAATAAAAATCTTCGTTAGTCGTTTGCAGAAAGAAAAATAACATCAATTTCGTGAAAGGTTCGTGGAAAAAACGCAAATATTGTCAAAGAATCGGGATAACGCAAATTTTGTTAAAGGATCGCAAAAAAACTCGAATTTCGCCAAAACATCGCTAAACAAAACGCGAATTTTGTCAAAGGATCACGCAGAAGCGCAAATTTCGTTAAAGATTCGCGGATAGAACTTGAATTTATTCAAAGAATTCCGAAAAAACGCAGATTTCTTTAAAGGATCGCAGGAAAAAGTGAATTTCTTCAAAGGATCGCGAAAACACACAAGTTTTGTGAAATATCGGGGGAAAAAAATGCGAATTTTGTCAAAGGATCGCGAAAAAACGCGATTTTCGTAGAGGGACAGCGATAAAACCGCGATTTGCATAACAGGATCGGGGGAGAAACGAAAATTTCGTCAAACGATAGCAAACAAGCGTGCTTTTCGTCAAAAGATCGCAGTGGAAAAATGGCAAATTTGTTAAAGGATAGCAGAAAAAACGCAAAATTAGTAAAGGATCGTGGTAAAAAGACGAATTTCTTCAAAGGATCGCGGGAAAAATAAATTAATTAGGTTATATTATAATTAAAATATAGGTATATTTTTATAAAGTTAATCAGTAAGAATCCTATTTATTTTAACGCTTATAATGTTCTTGTTCACAATAAGAAAATTGAAACATGCTACTCCCGCAGACAATTTTCATTTCACTAAATTGCTGTCGCAGACACAAACATAATTTTCTGCCACTGGGTACATACATATATTGTATATATACATCATATATATGTATAAATGCAGTGTGTACATATACACATGCATGTATATATATATGCATATATATGTACATATGCTTATATGCCCAGTGGCAGAAAGTTTTGTAGCTGTCTGCGACAAGCTTTTAAAATTTCATAATCTGTCTGCAAATTTTGCATGTCATTTTAATGAATAAATAATAAATTAAACTAGGAATTTTTTATCGTTCTATTTATAACATGATAAGAATGATGCATTCTCATTAATATTGCTTATAACATTTCATCATCTAATTTATTGTAGAATTTCTAAAGTGTGAAGGATAAGCAGAACCAGACATAGGCAATAACGATGCTTTTAAAAACCTTCGGAAGCTTCAGAGGCCTCAAGCGCGAAAAGCGAGTTTTTTTCTAAAACCCCTGAATGAAATTTGCAACCTTTTGAGGAAATTATTTTTTTGTAATTCTTTGGTGAAATTCACGTTTTTTCCATGGCTTTTTGACGAATTTATCGTTTTTTCCGCAATTTTTGGACAAAATTTGCGTTTTTCTCGTGATCCCTCGACAAAATTCGAATTTTCTTTTCTGCGTCCTTTTGAGGAAATTTTTTTTTTTTTTTTTTTTGTAATTCTTCAGTGAAATTCACGTTTTACTCATGGCTTTTTGACAAATTTCGCGTTTTTCCGCAATTTTTGGACGAAATTTGCTGATTTTTTTTTTCTTGCGATCTTTTGACAATATTCGCGTTTTTTTTCACACTCCTATGACGAAATTCCCGTTTGTTCCACGATCCTTTGACGAAATTCGTACTTTTCCGCGATCCTTTGATGAAATTTGCGTTTTTTCATGATCCTCTGACGTAATTCGCATTTTCCGAGATCTTTTGATGAAATTTGCATTGTGTCCGCGATTCTTTGACGAAATTTGCGTTTTGTTCGCAATCCTTTGACGAAATTTTCGTTTTGTTCGCGATCCTTTGACGAAATTTACGTTTTGTTCGCGATCCTTTGACGAAATTTGCGTTTTGTTCGCGATTTTTGCCGAAATTCGCGCTTTTTACGCGATATTTTGCCGAATTTTACGCTTTTTAAGCGATCTTTTGCCAAAATTCGGGCTTTTGGCGCGATCTTTTGCCGAAATTCGCGCTTTTTACTCAATCTTTTGCCAAAATTCACGCCTTTCACCCGATCTTTTGCCGAAATTAAAGCTTTTAACGCGATCTTTTGCTGAAATTCACACTTTTTACGCGATCTTTTGCCGAAATTCGCGCTTTTTACTCGATCTTTTGCCGAAATTCACGCTTTCTACTCGATCTTTTGCCGAAATTCGCGCCTTTACCCGATCTTTTACCGAAGTTAACACTTTTAGCGCGATCTTTTGCCAAAATTCACACTTTTTACGCGATCTTTTGCCAAAATTCACGTTTTATACCCGATCTTTTGCCAAAATTCCCGTTTTTTACCCGATTTTTTGCCAAAATTCACGCTTTTAACCCGATCTTTTGCCAAAATTAAAGCTTTTAACGCGATCTTTTTTTGAAATTCACACTTTTTACGCGATCTTTTGTCGAAATTCACGCCCATTAACGCGATCTTTTGCCGAAATTCACGCTTTTACCCATCTTTTACCGAAATTAACGCTGTTAATGCGATCTTTTGCCGAAATTCGCACTTTTTATGCGATCTTTTGCCAAAATTCACGCCTTTAACCCGATATTTTGCCGAAATTAAAGCTTTTAATGCGATCTTTTGCTGAAATTCATACTTTTTACGCGATCTTTTGCCGAAATTCACGCCATTAACACGATCTTTTGCCGAAATTTGCGCTTTTTAAGCGATCTTTTTTCGAAATTCGCGCTTTTTATGAGATCTTTTGCCGAAATTTGCGCTTTTCACGCGATCTTTTTTCGAAATTCGCGCTTTATATGAGATCTTTTGCCGAAATTTGCACTTTTCACGCGATCTTTTGCCAAAATTCACGATTTTTACCCGATCTTTTGCCGAAATTCACGCTTTTTACGCGATTTTTTGCCGAAATTCGCGTTTTTTACGAGGGAAAAATTGTCCGAAAGTTGCTGACAATTTTTTAAATTGACTTCATTAGTGCAGACAATAATTGTCCGCAAAAGATCTTTTGTGTCCGCGACTATGTCGCCGTGTCGCGGTATTTCTGCCACTGGGCTTATATGTATATATATATGTATGTATATAAAATACTGGCGCCCAGCTAACCGAAAAGTACCGAAAATTTAAATATATTTTAAGAATTATTTTAATTAAATCTTGACTATTTTATTTTTACTATTAATTAAGTGAAATAAAGTTTTACAAAAATTGCTATTTTTGACACTAATGTTTATCATCCATATTAGGTCTTCGTGACCTCACAGTTTGTCTTCTCACCAAAATTTTACTGCTGCAGCAGGGCCATATTCATTTAACTGAATTTTTGATTGTTTAACCCTTAGGCGATTATGCAGCGTGTCTTTATTTATAGATAAACTTTTATCCTTTAGAGTGTTTAATCGCACTACTCCACACTCTCTCCACTGCAGCATTGCTTGGAGCAATTGTTATCAAAATCTCAACAATGTTTGTTAGAATTTTATTTTCTTTGAATTTATTTCTCTAATAAAATAAGGATATGGACATTCGAAAGTGCAATGACACCCCCCCCCCCTCCAGGAGAGAGAAGTTCATGACCTTTGAACCAAGAATTACTTATCTACTTTCCAGGGGTGATTCTGAGTTTTAAAAAAATTTCTGAAATTCCCAGCAAATTTTCTGAAAGGTTACAGAAGAGGGGGAAGGGGAAGGAATCTTCTCCCGGCACTAACTATGCGCTTTTTCTGTGGCACTTTAACGAAATTCACATTTTTTGCGCGATCTTATGACGAAAGTCACGTTTTTTCCATAATCTTTGGACGAAATTCGCGCTTTTCGCACAATCTTTAGGCAAAATTCACGTTTTTTCTGCGATATTTTTTTTTAATGAAATTCACATTTTTCTACAATCTTTTGACGAAATTCAGGTTTTTTCCACGATCTTTTGACGGAATTTACGCTTTTAACGCAATCTTTTGACGAAATCTGCATTTTTAACGCGATCCTTTGATGCAATTCATGTTTTTTCTGCGATCCTCTGACAAAATCTGCATTTTTTACACGATCTTTTGATGAAATCTGCATTTTTTTTGCCGATCTTTTGACGAAATCTGCATTTTTTCACAAGATTTGTGCTTTTCTCGCGATCTTTTGACAAAATCTGCATTATTTTCGCAATTTCTGACGAAATCTGCATTTTGCTCCCGATCTTTTGACAAAATCTGCAATTTTTTTCACGATCTTTTGATGAAATCTGCATTTTTTCACGATCTTTTTGACGAAATCTGCGTTTTTTTCATGATGTCTGCAACCTTTTGACGAAATCTGCTTTTTTCTCATGATCTTTTGACAAAATCTGCATTTTTTCACAATCTTTTGATAAAATCTGTGCTTTTTTCACGATCTTTCGACAAAATCTTTGGGGTTTTTTTGCGATCTTTTGACGAAATCTGCATTTTTACATGATCTTTTGACAAAATCTGCATTTTTTCGTGATCTCTTGTGAAATCTACATTTTTCATGCTATCTTCTGACGAAATTTTAATTTTTTCCGCAATTCTTTGACGAAATTTTAATTTTTTCCGCAATTCTTTGACGAAATTCGTGTTTTTTTGCGTTCCTTGGACAAAATTCGCATCCCCCCCCCGATTCTTTGACAAAATTGGTGATTTTTTTCTGCAAACGATTGACGAAATTGACTTTTTTTTGGCAACCATGTCGAAGATAGCGATATTTTTTAAATCCAAACTTTCGAACTGATGATCTATTTTTTATTTTTTCAGAACCGAATGCCTTAAATTTTTGGAAAATTCGGAACTCAAAATCATCCCTGCTACTTTTTTTTTTTATGTTCAGGAGAATCAACGATTTGGCTGCTGTAAATTCTGAACGAATTCCACTCCTTTCCTCCCTGGCATCGATAAATCTTTCAAACATCGCATTTGGCGAGTGGAACCCATTAAGTTTGGCGAGTGAGGACAATAAAGCTAATCGCCACGTTTTAAGTGTTACTCGACGATTGGTGAATGGCGAGTGCTAATTTTGTGCTATAATAAAATCTATGCCTAAAAATATATGTGAGAATAAAAAAGTATCAATTGCTTTGCAGCTGTACACAATAAAACTGGAATAAATTCCTGTCTCTGAAGAAAATTTTAAATAGACCTCTGATAATGTTACAATGTGGAAGTAGGAATATGATATTTTCAGGGGAAGGAAGAGGAATTTGGAGAATCTAGAAGGAAAAATATATATCTAAAAATATACAAATCTGTCTAAAGGTGGAGCATTCTCAACTTTGAATAATATAAAATTTTCAAATTAGATTATTCTCGCTGAAATAGCCAATTGAATATAAAAATAATTACAGCAGATTTGATTAATAAAAAAAAGGAGGTGGGAACTTACACGTACTCCATCTTTTTCTACAAAGCCAGCTAGGAAATAATGAACATCTAAGCTAAAACCTTTTGATTTTTGGGTATTGAGAAAATCCATCAAACATCTTTCAAAAACAGAAAAGAAACATATTAAGCAACGGTTCAAAATAAATATATATAAAATATGAAAAACCTTTTAATAATATTGTATTTATATAATAACTTACTGTTTTGCTTTATTGACATGGATCTTCAACTCTTGACTCAAAATCTTGTAAGTTACCTTTAAAGATAATTAGATAAAATAAGAATAATGCTGAGGGGGGAAAAAAGATTCATAATAATAAATAGGCTGTGAAAAAAATTTTAAATTCAGTACTAGAATGTTATTAGTATCTGCATAAAAACTAGGGCTGAATCCCAGAACAGCCGAGACACTTGGCATCATTCAATTTGGCGAGGCAATAAATGGATTTTTGTTGTTATCAGCCTGTTTCGTAAATTCTTTCCACACCTACAGTGGTCTGATCTTGAATTTGGATCGGCTTAATGTTGATTTGATGTGTATTGGATGGTTACGCCTACCTGAAAACTTTTATTGACAATTAGCTCAGCGGCGTTTTGAAAATTCAACTCAGCATGTTTTGTAATATGTGTAGAAGAAAGACATTTTGTAATTGTAAAAATAAAATGTCGGCAAGGCAAAAGTTTGTTATTGTTAATATTTGTTAATTTTTTTTTGCTAGTTTAGTTGTAAAATTTGAAAGTTAAAGTACCTATGTAACTTAGTTTGAAATTGTGAGTATTTGTTCATTTTTTTTGCTGGAAAGTTAAATGAAGTTTGAGTGGAAATTTACGAAATTATGGCAATTCAACATTTTTTAGAGTTGGTTTTCAAGAAAGGAGATGTCTGTTAAGATATGTTAATAATTTTGTGCATTTTTTGTTGTAGTGTTTTATATTAGCCGTTTATTGTATATTTCTCATGTATGCTGACCTTGCAAGTTTTGTGCATTTTGAGATTGCTACACAGCGAGAACTACTGAATCCAGTGAGATTTTTTTTTTCCGGTTAATGAATGCGTAAGCGTTCACACGACGTTTACTGATTGCCACTTTAACGAGTTTCCTGCGTTTTTCAGATTGCTGCAGAACTAGGTTGCTGTATTCAGTGATATATATTATTTTTTTATGAACGTGAATCGTTCATACCTCCGTAAATTAGAAATGAATTGTTCAATGTTTACTCTGATATAGGTACGTACTTTAAAAGATTAAATGAAGCCATGATTTTTTCTGAAAGTTGTTGAGAAATGAAAATTTTAATCATTAAATCGTCACTCTGATTTGGAAAGGTACTTTAAAAATTTCACATTTTTCAATAAACTAATGTTGAAACCGTTTGTTTTATTTTGAATTTCATAAAAATCAGTCTTCCTATGTTTTCTAATACGTCGTTATTTATTTATAAATGTTGTAGTACTTCCCATGATTCCAGGATGATGACGTAGTGAAAAACAGTCTGAAAGCATTCCGGAAAGTGGACCAATCATGTTAGTTTTCAGGTTGCTGCATTTTAGATTGCCGTATGTGGGGTGTTTGGCGCTTGTCAGAAAAGTCGCCAAATGGGATGTCTCACCTGTTCTGGGATTGTGCCAAAACTAGTAATTAGAAACCTTTATTAAAAAAACAAGTGGGCCATTCCCTGAAAAGCAGACAAAATGTCCTGCATGCGGCACTGCATAAATCCCTGTCGAATATAAAGAGTTCCATACAACAAAGTTTAAACTTGGCGTTATGCCAAGCATGCTTCGAAGTTGTGATGCCACATTTTTGCAGATAGGATTTTAATTAATAATTCGACTAATTAACAACAAATTATTTGAAAAATCATTATCAACAATCCCTGCACGATTCTGTGTTGATAGGTACACTTCGAGTACTCCTGAACTCTCCTGCTCAGCATCCTCAAATTATAAGTTTGTATGCAATAGAAAAATATGAATTTCTCAAAACCTATGTGACCTAGGATAATCACTATAGTTTTCCTGCAAGTTTTAAATATATACCTACTACCCCTAATTTTTTTCATAATTTTAATTTCCATAGATTCGGATATAAAGGGTGGAAGATATAATTTCAAGTTTGGTGTCATGCGATCTTTCGAACAATAACCCCCCTCCCCCCTCCACCGTCAACCAAACACAAATCACACAATTTTATTTAATTTAAAAAAATAAAAATAATTGCATTAAACCTTACAGATAATTGGAATAAATAATCGGAAATGAAATACCTAATTAATAATTTCATCTTTTTTATGTACTATTTATTTAATTTTTTGAAAATTGTAATTTTAATATTTTATTATGCTGAAAATTTATTTTGGATACCTGCAAAAGAAGTTTGGTTTATATTCTAGGAGGAAGGGGAGGAGGGGGATGCTGTCACTCAAAGGGACTTAGATTTTTATGTAGCGGGCCAGTGATGATGATTGCAGACCAGTAAATTCTCATGGTTACCGGTTCCTTGGTACCAGCGACGTTTTTTAATCAATTGTACCGCTGTATTAAATGATTTAAAAATGTTTCAAATGACGTGAATATTTATTCTTCATTACTTAATGAATATTTTTAAAGATACAATAATCTCATAGTCTACGAAAGTAATAAAGTTAGTAGTATATAATGTTTTGAAATTAATAAAAGCATATTTACAACCAAGAACACTAAGAAAAGTTTTTACCCATTTGAAATAAACGTCAAAAAGATTTAAAATTCTAATAGTATTTTTTAAAATTATAAATTAAATTCTAATAAATTTTGAATACAATCTTGATACATAATATATGAAGATGTATTAATTAAATAAGTAAGCATAGAGTTATTTAAAGTGTTTAAAATATATATTATCAAAATAACTTACGATTCTGTTTTCATCGTTAACAAGTAACTCTATTTTTTCATTAAAGTCTTCAGGCGGCATAATGCTTTTATTTTCAAGCTTCAAATCCTACGTAAATAATTTAAAAGTATTAAAACATAAACAACTTTTTAAATACACAACCTTTGGTAGAGCGCGAAAACGTGCATTTGCCGCCAGGATTTGTTGTTATTATTTTGAAAAGCACATATCCTTCAGGCCATGGGGTATGTAGCTGTATGGCTTTGAGCGCGTTCACGGACCGCACTCTGGGTTCCCCAGGTTTCCCCGTGGGGAACGCGAAGCGTTCAGAGCCGGCATCACGTGACTTTTCCCGAGTTTCCCGCAGCGTTCAGAGCCGGAGATTACCCAGATTTCGGGGAACCCACATTACCTGAAAAATTTTGTTGGGTAAAGTGATCACGTGGTTGGGAAATCTGATTTGTTTACCATTTTATAGCTTAACTGTGACTGTTAATCAGAATCACTGCTTTGATCAGTTTTATCGCACATTGTTTCTGTTTCTTCATATTACAAAAATAATAATTTGGCATACAATAATTTTAACACATAATAATTTGAACGTACCATATTTTCCATCTAATGAATGAATCTCCGATTCAGCCTAAAATGGCTAGCAAAACCTGTGATACATATTTGTTGCGATAGTATTCCACATAAAAATTAACTTGTACTGTTAAAAATATCGTGAAAAATTACCTCTGTTTTTAAAGACTCTCTATTTTCTGACCAATGAGAACGCTACATTAATACCTATGAAGCGTTCTCATTGGTCAAAAAATAGATAGCCTTTAAAACAGAGGTAATTTTTCACGATATTTTTAACAGTGATGGAACAGTTTCCCATCTAAAAAAAGTGATAACTGATTCTATTTGCACTGTCGAAAAAGCAACTGCCGCCATGTTTGTAAATGTAAATAAAAAAATCCCGCAACTTTACCGGAAAGCGTTCAGAGCCGTTTTTACCCAACCTTACACCGAGAAACCAGTATGACGTCAGTCCCCATTTTTCCGAATTACCCGTGTTTCGGTCTCTGAACGCGCTCTTTATTCCCCTGACCATCAGGATTTGTTGAGAATGTTATATAATATTAAGTATTAAGAAATTTATATATTATAGGTTTTTATATTATTAATTTACTATACATGATGTTAAAATTTGCAATGTGCCATGAACAATTCGTACTTTGATTGGATCCTCTTTTTTAAAATTGTTACGAATACAAATACTAGATGGCGACACACAAAACAACTAGTTCTTAGGTAAAGATAGATTCGCTGATATATCGGAGCAATGTGTACAAAACTTCCTAGTTTGTTTTCTCCTGGTGGTGTTTATATTTTTTAGATCGTGTACTTATAATATTAAAAATGCCGAGGATTATGATTAAAGGAGGTGTTTGGAGAAACACCGAAGTAAGTTAAAGATTTTAATTATGTACAGATAAAATTAAGCTAAAATTCATATAAGTTTTGTATGTTTTTTTGGCAAAATCATAAATATCATTTTTAAAATGTAATCATTCACTTTCGTTGTTTATTTGCCTTTGTCAAAATATGTTAGTTAACTCTTAGGAATCAAATTTATGTGCCTAATAGATTTAAAACATTATTAAACACATTCTCATTTAAATATTATATATATCCCATGTATCCTATATAGGGTAGATGTGCAAGTAACACCCTTAAGGAATTTCTTTTAAAATTATTTTTTTTATTAATAGTTATAATTATTATATTCCAGTTTTTTCAATGTTATATTAACCTATCAACAATATTTAACCATTCTTATAGTCTCATTTCCCAATATGAATCGAAATTTAATTTTAAATAACAAAAATATGTCAAAACACCCAAAAGCCCAGTAATGGACACCCCATAAAAAGTAATAAATATAATTGTTTTTATGATTGCATTTAGAACCAGAATTTAATGAATACATACTAATGAAACAAAATAGTTATTTTCAAATAAATTTAACAATTAGGATACCAGTAATTACTAAAATATTTGTGATAATTGTTTACTGTTTGCATCAATTATTGTAATTATCAGAAGATCGATGTTTTAATTATTTTAGATGGATAGTTTAAAATACTAAATGTCAGGCAATAACAGCTATCAAATTATTGAAACAGTGGGGGGGGGGGGGTTAAAGGTTTTTTTTTATTAATTAAAAAAAAAAAAAAAGTTTTGGAATATTAGTGTTTAGTTTTGTCTCACTATTTTTAACAATTAATCTTCCAGAGACTACTTGATGTATCATTTATAATAATTAATATTACAAATATGAAAGAAATGATATTGTGAGTTGAATATTTTAAATACTAAATAAAATAATTTCAAAATAAAACTGTAGAACTGATGTTTGAGGCCACTGATCTACAGATTTACTAGTGTCCTGAATATTACCAAAAACTTTCATTAATAATACTTTTTTTTTTTCTGTCAGAGGTGAATAAGGAAACATTTAAGACAAAAAATAGATTTTTAATAGCTTCTGTAACTTAATTATTTTTATTTAAACAGAGAGGGATTGAGCCCTATGAGCCCCTCTTTGACTATGCTCTTAAACAATATTTTCTGCTTCCTGGCTGGTTTGATTGCCAGATTATAAAATATGCAAGGTACATATGCATTAAAAAAAAAAAGAATAAAACATTGAAATTTTATATTAAAGTTTTGTTGTTATTACATTTTGGTAAGTATAATTTAAAAATTAAATTTGATTATTTAGGTTTGTAGTTATGTCAAAACATTTTGTGCACTATAAACATTACTGAAATTGCATTTTTAGCAATGTCTACATGGGGTGTCCATTACTGGAAAATGACTAATTAACCATCCCAGTAATGGACACCCCTCTTAAAACCTTAAAAATAAATGAAATTTTGTAAATGGTCGTTAGTATATAAAATTGTAAGTTTTCTATTGCTAGTGAAACAAAAACATTCAAATTTTGCAAGAAAATAAATAATATATAAATTAATTAAACGAAGCCAACTCTTAGCCTCTTCTTTAAGATTTTCACAGAAAAACAGCGAAACTTTATTTTCTGCTTCCTGATTGGTTTGATTAAAAGTGTCAACAATACCCCAGTTTTATAAAACATGCAAGGGGGTATTATAAAAAAATTATTAAAGCTAAATATTTATTAGTTATTTTTTTATCAACCAAAAACATCAAGGAGTGTCCATTACTGGCACATCTATCCTATATCATGTCTTATGTGCAGTGACCGATTTACAAATTTGAGGGCCCTGGGCACAGATGCGGGGGGCTCTCCTTGCACCGATGCTGACAGGGGAATTGAGTAAAAAATAAAATGAAAAAGGTACTTACTAAGATAACCACTATTGACTTTAATAATTACTTTAAAATATTCATTAAAATAAATATGTTAATCATTTATTTTACTTTAAAATAATTATTTCACAACTATGAAATTTAAATGAGTAGATGTTTTATAATAAATTGTGCAGTGCTGGTTATCTTTTCATGTGCAAGTCTACATATTTAGAATGATAAAGTATATGCAACAACTAATAATAAATTTTCTGCAATACCTATCTTCAATTATTTCAAATATTAGGGGGCTTGGCCGCCAACAAGCTATACTCGCCAACCTCCAAATACTCTGACGAGAACAGGAATAAATAAGAATTTAAAATACAATATATTTTTAATGTGATAAATATAAAAAAACTAGGTATTCACTATGCTAAAGTTAATTAAATATGGATGTTTCAGACAAAATATACTATGTTATAAAGATACAATATGAACACAATAGAATGTAAAATGAAATGTAAAATTCATTAGACATTAAAACTACATCATTTGGACAATAATTAAAAAACCTTCAGCAACACTTGGGAGCCCCCTGAGCCCGTGCCCCGAATGCCCTGCCGTAAATCAGGATAAGTTAAAACTTTGACACTCAAAGTCGTAGACAGTAGTAAAAGAATAAAGGAGAACTCTAATTTTGACACAATAGAGTCAGGCAGGGTGGAATGGGAACAAGAACAAAAAAACTTATTTTCTAGGATGGAATGGGTATAAAAATACAAATTTTTGAAATGATTGTGGAATCATTCCTAATTGGAAAGGAACAGGGTTGGATTTAAGCCGTCAAAAACTAGTTTTTGACGTGACATAGGTTTAAACCGCGTTTTAAGCGGTTTTAACCGTCAAAAACACCAATATTTAAATATGCTCGGGACAACAACAACAAAAAAAATTGCTGTTAGTATAGCAAGATACATCATTGCTTTTATTTAATGATAGTGTATAGGTGAAAATTGGGAAAATGAGTTAGTAGCCAGTGGCCGGTAGACTCAGTTTCATTAGTGGCCACTTTTTAAAGTTAGTGGCCACTATAATGTTTCAATTTTTCTTGACATCTACATAAACTATAATCGTTGTATATATACATATTATTCTATAAGTCAGAGTTTTATACCAGCCAACACTATTCATGATAAGAATAGGGAAGCAGTCAAAATTCAAGAAAATTACTTTAAAACCACATAATCTGTTATGTTATTTTTTTTAGAATATATATATATGTTCATAAACACTATTATCAATTAAATTACTATTACTTTCTTTATATAAAAAATAATTAAATCAAAATTCCAACAGTTAGGTATACAATAACAATAAAAAAAAAAATCAAATAAAGCACAATAAAATGTTATTTGGATTCTATTTAATAAGCAAATGTGTTATTAACATACTACACACATTGCATACAGTTGAAATCTAAGCTGATGAGTGTATTCCAAAGAAAAATAATCTAACTAGTGAGCATGTGGCTGGAGTCGAAATATTGAAAATATACTGCAATGTCCTTAAAATCCACTTGCATCCGGTGAAAAAAAAAAAAAAAAAAAAAAGGAATAAATTATTTGAAATGCATGTGGAAATCAAAGCTGATGAATATATTTTGCAGAATAAAACTGTATTTCTTGAAAAAATAATCCAACAAAAGAGCAATGGCGAAAAGTTAAAATATTGAACATACAGCTAAATCGTTGTAATCTGCTTGCATCCAGTAAGAAAAAGAATTAACCAGTTTGCAAATTAGATGTAACCAAAGTAGAGATGCATATTTTTATGAAAAACGCTATATTTTACTTGGCGATCGATAACAGATTTTTTATCGCCACTTAGCGAGTGGCGACTAGGGTGGCGATCGATGGCCGATTTTTTAATCGCCACTTTTACAACTTTAATCGCCACGTGGCGAGTGGCGACCGCTAATTTTCACCTATATGATAGTGCACTTTAGTTTTAGTTTTACTAAACTTAGATAAGTTTTATCTAATATTAAATTATAATTTTTTTCTTTGTTTATAACTAAATTGCCAAATTTTTTATGTGGATTTTTGGTGTGGCTTTTTAGCATACTTGGTTGTGTTTCTTATTTAATAAATACTATATATAGACAAACCTTTTGTAACAATAAACAATTTTAACAAAGTAAATCAATCATGATACCACAAAAATAGATTATATATATAGTCTTTCCCAAATTTTTAGACCTATTAAAGAAGACAATACATGGCATATAAGGACAAATATGGAGTTAGAACAGTTATATAATGAAAAAGATATAATAAATACTATAAAAACTAGTTGGATGTGCCAATCCCAAAACTTTCTTCTATCTTATACATCTTAATATTTCAAAACATAGTTACACATGTTAATACTTCAATATTATTAGTTCAATACTATACCAACTTTGATTTTCATCTTAAATTTCTGCTCAAGTCAATTAAACGGACTAAAAACGAGTTAATCTATATCATGATATTTGTTAAAATTATTAATTTTTCCTTATTCTGTCGTTATCAGCTGTTTGCGAATAGCCGGCATAGCAGGAAGCGAGTTCCCGCCGCTGCATGAGCCGCCGATGCACAATAGAACTACGAAAAATCAAGAAAAGTATACAAAAATCGCTAGCACGGAGCCCCTTTACCGCGCAATATTTCCAAATTCAAGGAGCCAAAGCCAAAAACAAGCACAAACATTTTGGTTCAATTGTATGCATAATTTTATACGCTGTTCGATGGTACAATAATGAAAATGGCACAGAGATCGGAATTATAGCGCCCCCTTATTTCGGAATTTTTTCAAGTTCAGGGAGAACTTGTTTGCCATAGACAGAAACATGCACAAAAAATTTGGTTCAATTATATGGATAACTTCATACACTTTTCGATGGTACAATAATGAAAATGGTACAGACATCGCAATTATAGTACCCCCTTCCGGCAGAATTTTTCCAAATTCAGGGAGGACCTTCGTGACATGACCAAAAATAAACACATAAAATTTGGTTCAATTCTATGCATAACTTCATACACTTTTCGGCGGTACAATATTCAAAATGGCACAAAAATCGCTATTACAGCGCCCTCTACGAGCGATTTTTTTACAAATTAAGGGAGGACCTCCTTGCCATAGCCAAGAAATTAACATTTTTTTTTTTGGTTCAATTCTATGCATAACTTCATACACTTTTCGATGGTGCAATATTCAAAATCGCACAAAAATCGCTATTACAGTGCCCCCTAACGGCGAATTTTTTGCAAATTCATGGAGGACCTGCTTGCCATATCCAAAAACTTAAAATAAAAATTTGGTTTAATTCTATGCATAACTTCATACACTTTTGGACGGTACAATATTCAAAATCGCACAAAAATCGCTATTACAGCGCCCCCTACCGGCGAATTTTTTCCAAATTCAGGGAGGACCTGCTTGCCATAGCCAAAAACTTAAAATAAAAATTTGGTTCAATTCTATGCATAACTTCATACACTTTTCGATGGTACAATATTCAAAATCGCACAAAAACACATTTACAGCGCCCCCTACCGGCGAATTTTTTCCAAATTCAGGGAGGACCTGCTTGTCATATCCAAAAACTTAAACTAAAAATTTGGTTCAATTCTATGCATAACTCCATACACTTTTGGATGGTACAATATTCAAAATCGCACAAAAATTGTTATATCAGCGCCCCCTACCAGCGAATTTTTTCCAAATTCCGGGAGGACCTGCTTGCCATAGCCAAAAACTTATAATAAAATTTTGGTTTAATTCTATACATAACTTCATACACTTTTTGATGGTACAATGGCGACAGACAGACGGACACACAGACAGACAGACATTTTCTATAAACATGTTTTCTGGAATCTCTGACCCCTAAAACATGTAAATCCGTCGAAAACCGGAAGTCGAAAAAAATTTCGATTACAATACTTTCTTCTATTGAAGATAGAAGAAAGTAATAAGAAGAATGCAATGGTTAGGCCATCTAATCAGAATGCGGGATGAGAGAAGCACAAAGAAGATTTATAGTGGTAATTTAATTGGGAAAAGAAGTATTGGTAGACCCAGGAAGAGATGGCTAGAAGAGGTAGAGAAAGATCTTGCACAAAACCAAATTATAAAGTAAAGGCCAGAGATCGGAAGGTCTGGAGAGGTATATTGAGGGAGGTCAAAATCCTACATGGATTGTAGCACCATTGTGTATGTATGTATATACAGTCTTTAACAGAAATATTTTCTCTGCAGCAAAATCATTTTTTCTTTTTTTTTGGGGGGGGGGGGGGGAGAGGAGAACAGATATAGAAAAACAACAATAAAAATAAAATTGATTTTATAAATGAGAAAAGAATTTCATGATGGGTTATCCCAAAATTAATGTTTGTTATTGACTGGCAATCGCCTCATTCTCATAGTCTCATACTGATAAATTATGTTATTTAAGGATTCTTTTTATTTATATCTCTTGAAATTAGGAGAAAATGAATAATTCACCATAACCACTATGTATAAAAGAAATATTTACCTTTCAAAATGAAATTATTCCTGTTCTGAGTATAAATTATGAAAACTTAATACTATAAGAACTTTTGAAAAATTTACTTTTAAGGCACATGATATATAGTAGATTACACATAATTATAACATTATTACATATTTACAATATATAACATTATTACATATTTAATTAATTATCAATACTCTGGTTCAAAAGAGCCGCGTAACATGCGGTAGCACATCACTAATTTTGAACACTTGTCTAAACCCAAGCGATTTCTAATCTTGGAATGTATGAGTCCAAAATTTGAAAACATTCTCTCAATAGAGGCTGAACTGGCTGGACAAGAATGCAGAACAACTGCCATGTTAGTAAATTCATAAGCTGGGCTGTCCTTTTCTGTAAATCTTTTTGAAATTCCTTTCTACCATGTCACAGGATTAGTGCTTCTAGCACTTTCACTAAAATAGGATGAAGGAAATGGTAATTCACAGGCTTCAAATGCAATGATAAGAGGAAGACAATCAGGTATTTTTCATTTGCCCATACACGAGCAGACTCAATTTGCGCGTTCGTTAATCCTACACCTTTATATTTAGGATGAAGAAGGTACGCCAAAAAATGAAAAGGTTCTAGAGCTTGCGCCATTCTTCTTCCCACAGTCTCAATGTGCGGCTGCTGAGATTTTTCTTTAGCGAGACCTAGCCAAACTGAACATGCATCAGCTAAAGTTGCAGTATCTCATTGAAGTTTATCCAGTCCAACACTAATAGGTTTGATCTGTGTCATGAGGTCTTTGCATTGCTTATAAAGATTATAATTATTGATGAGATTAGCAATGTCTCTTTCAATGCTATCTTCATGTTCTTCAACAATTTTTTGAAAAAATGGTCTATTTTTCAAAAATGTATCAATGCATGCAAGCTGGCTGTTCCATCTTGTATCGCACTGCAATTGGGGCTTTACAGTTTCAGGATATTCCTGGAGCCATCCTGCAGGTAAGTGGTGGTTCCTGAAATACTTCTGAATTTTTATAACAGGTTTTATAACAGCATCTGGAGTAAGATCTTGGCCTAATAAATTTAGCCAATGAGATGAGCAGCCATAAACGATCAGATCTTTAGTACTCTCTTCCAGTTGAAGTAATTTTCTCGTTTTTTCCATCACTTTTGCATTATCGGTGACAAAAGCTGTTACTTCACAACTGAATTTGGTTTTGGCCTTCTTGATTGCATTTTCTGTGATTTCCTTTTGATACTCTGCATTTTTTACATTTGAGCTACAATCAGTTGCATCAAGGAAAACAGCTTTACCAGATACATGCAAACAGGATGCAATAATTGGGTCATTATGGATGTTACTCCATCCAACTTCTATTAAGGTAACATTTTTTTCTTCAAGACTTTTCTTTGCTACTTCTTCAACTTCAGCTGCAACCTCATCAAGAAGGGAACCAGCTAAAGCTTTTCTACTAGGAACATGGTAACCTGGTCGCAGGGCTGAGATTAAATATTGGAAAGTTGCATGTTCTACAACACTAAATGGGATATTGTTCGCATAAAAAAATTTTGCCACCAACAAATCCAATTTCTGGGCTGAAGAACTAATTGTTTTTACAACAAAGGAATCCAATTTTGATCTTTTGGCTTGAGTTTCAGGTACTGTTGGCTTCGATTCTGATCCAGAAGCAAAATTAACTTCGTCTAAATCTGAGCTTCTGTTTTGCAAACACTGAGACAAATGGCTTTTCATCCTTACCACATGATTAGAACGAATATTTCCACAGTATTTGCATTTTGCATATACTTTATTATTATCTCTCTCAACTTTATAGAAATGTTGCCAAACAGGATCAATAGGCCTTCCTCCACGGTTCATTTTTATATTTGAAAATCAGCAAATCCCTTATAATATGCACTAAGAACAATTCCTAAGAAAACTGAACTCACAGGCAACTGAATAACTAAATCAGTGTTGCCAGATTTTAAAATAATATAGTTCCTATGGAAAAATACTACAGATATTGTAAGAACAATTACTAAGAAAACTGAACTAATAGGCAACTGATAACTAAATGTGTTGCCAGATTTTAAAATTATAAAATAATAGTTTCCTGTGAAAAATATTACATATATTGTAAGAACAATTCCTAAGAAAACAGAACTAACAACTGAATAACTAAATGTGTTGCCAGCTTTTAAAATTAAAAAATAATATAGTTTCCAGTGAAAAAATACTACATATATTGTAAGAACAATTCCTAAGAAAACAGAGCTAACAATTGAATAACTAAATGTGTTGCCAGATTTTAAAATTATAAAATAATATAGTTTCCTGTGAAAAATATTACAGATATTGTAAATGAAACTGATTTTCTAAAAAAGGAACAAAATGTTATAAGAAATTTGATTAAAACTTATAAATTATTTATAAAAAAAAAAAAAAAAATATTACATTAAAATATTTTCAATTATAACCACATAATGGAAATCTTATGAAAAATTGTATATATATCAGTTGGAATTATGAAATTCAACAGAATTTTCTTTTAAAAAAAGGAGAAAGAATTTAAAAAGCAGAATTTTGCAACATTTTGGAGCCATCTATCTTCAATTTTGAGAAAGAAAAATAGCAAAATATAAAATTAGCTTTAATTCCGAATTTATATTACACCAAAAGAAAAAAAACTTAAAATATTGAAATATTAAATAAAATTGTTTACCATAGAATTGACATTATTGAGCGGGGGTTTTCATTTCTACGTTGAAAAAAATCATTTAAAAGTTTGAAATTTCAAACAAGATATTTTAAAAAAATCGCTTATACGATTAACATTAGTAGGCGGTGTTTTCACATTAGTGAAGTAGCCCCTTAAACAACCCTATCCATAAGAACATAATAAGGGAAAAGCAAGAAAAATTGGTTTTGTTGCAATAGCAATACTGTTTTGTACTGGAAGGGAATCTTTGAATTTGCTCAGGAAAGTAAATACGCTCATTAGATAGCAATTGTGATAGATTACTTTCTGCTTCTAGCCGAAAAAAAAAATGATAAAAACCTAAATAATTTATTTATCTTTGCAAAATTTAGATTAAGCCTATCTAGTTTTAATGATTATAAATAATTAAGGATTTATTAACTGTTCATCTTAAAGGCATACATTAATAATAAACTAAATCATTAAATAAGAGTTAGGTAATTTTTAGTCACAATTAAAAAAAAAAAAAAAAAAAAAAAAAATCATGCAACAATCAATTTTCAGTTTACCATTAACTATGCAAATAGGTTTCAAGAATGTATTTCTGCAGTTTACTATACCCCACAGTTTAAATGTATTTATGCAGTTTTATTTAGAATTTATTGATTAAAGTCTATCTCACTCTGCTAAATAATTCTTTTGGTATTATTTTTATGAAAACTAGGTTTTTTACACTTTTTGACATTTTTGACACAAAGGTTTTTGACACGACGGTTTAAACCGTCGCATGTCAAAAACTTGCCAACCCTGGAAAGGAATTTATAAAAAGTAATGATTCAGTGTTTACATTGCATTTATAGACATGACATTTTCATCATAATTGTTTTTCAAAAGATTATTTATTAACATTAAAGAAAATTTTTTCTGATAGCTGTTGGTTACCCTTGGTTAGGTAACCAACCAAGGTCCACTTGGTCGGGATGGAATGGGTAACCAAGTTTAAAAGGCATTCAAAGCAACCAATAACCCAAATTTCAGTGTATTATATATTTTATTACATAAAAGTATCTATTGACAATTATATTGGCTAATTTCTGTCTCATTAAATACATAATGTCCCTGATTATTAAGTGTTTGTTGGTTAAGCTTTCTGAAATTTGTTTACTGTCGACTTCTATCTTGTCATCTTTGTTAGGAAAGATATATAAGTTTCCTACTGATGATTTATGCAGGAATTTTACAATGTAAGTAAGAGGATCGGGTGTTTCAACCACTTGGGCATTAAAATATTTTTTAGATTTTTTTATCTAAGTATTATTTCCCTAAGCCTAATCATATACCCATTTCACCCCACTTTACATTTTTAATTATAACTTTTAAAAAAATAAAGAATTTTTCTTACAACTATGTTTATAAAAAATATTTTGCCGGAAACACTATAGAGCGTTCGTAAAAAAATAATGAAAATTTTGATAGTTGGGTTATTCTCTGCAATAGTGCAAAAAGTGCTTCCCAGCCATATAAATGCTCTTAATTTTATTACATTTTTATTTATTTTTATTTTTATTAGAAGATCTAAACATAGTTTATTAGGGGCAGAAAGTAAAATTTAAAAATAAATAAATTTAGTATTTAAAAATATAATATATATCATGCAAACATCATTCCCTCACCTTTCCCCCACCTGTACTACCATGCTTTATTGCCTATTTCTTTCCATCCAGAAATAAAAATAATTAAAAATACCCTAAGCAAAATGATGTTCTTATTTGGTACATTACAAAAAATAATAAAAATATTAATTTTTACTATTATTATATAGTCTACTCAATCAATTATATGTTTCCCCATGTTAGACCATCATTCCCTCACACATTGCTATTATCTCAAATATCTACCACTAATGAGCAGTAGCAGTCTAGCATCCTTCACAGAGAAGAAGCTATTTTGAGCACTTGTCAGTCCAGCAACATAAATTGGTGGTGTAAGATTTTGTTAATTTTACAGAATTTTTTTTTAGTCAGTATATCCGGAAGCGTTTTTATTAGCAGTCATTCCCTCACACAGAATATTAATTTTTTTGTAAATATCAAAAATTTTAATTTTATCATACATTATATATTAAGTGTTTCTCTTAAAGGAAACAGTTTGGATTTCTTCATAATTTTGCATTTTTCCCCTACAACTAGTAAAAATGTCTTATTTCATCATTCCCTCACTTGTCATTCCTTCACATTTTTTATTTTATTTTTTCCACAAATTTTTATTTTATTTCTTTTGTTCAGTCAAATTTTTAAAACAATTTCTGTTGCTATTAAAATCTTCAATAATTGACTGATTTCTTACCATTTATCTAATTTTTATGAAAATTTACATATGCATCATTCAAGTCAGACTGCTGGCCAAATTTGCAAGTATTGTAGAGAACAACCCAGTTGACGATTTATCACTGATTGGCGAATAAAATTTCAAAATACAGTAGAGGATCTTTATAACGCAATTCTATATAATGCAATTCTCCATATAACGCACAACTTCTCAGATGTAAACAATGAATTTTGTAGTTGAAAAGCACCTGCATATTCACATTGTAAAATATTGCTACTCTCTAGAGGATTAAATTTGATACATTAGTTCAACTTTATCTTCTAATTTAAGACCTTTTTACTTAAAAAAAATGCTATTATCACAATAAGCATTTTTGAAAATGTCTAATGTAAGGGATGGTTGTGTCAGTTATATTTAGATCATGTTTATAAAGTAAAGTTAACAATGTCTGACCTATATTATGCAAAAATTTATAATTTGGATAATTCTTGATAACAAAGAATGCAGTATAAAGATATTCTAATGTATTTTGATGCGTTTCAGACTTATTTAGCCATGTTTACAAGGTGAATTTAATGATGTGATCTATATAACACAAAATTCTATATAACACACAACCTTGCATTTTTAGGTTTGTGTTATAAAGATCTTCAACTGTATACTTTTTTATGTCAAATACTTTTTAAGATTAAAAATGTTAAATATTGAAATTGTTTAAATAAATTTAATGTAAATAACTTTAGTTTTGTCAGTTGTAGTTATATTTAACTATAGTTTTGTCATATATGTATATTTATAATGAAAGTTAACTATCAAACTTTATGAATTAAAACAAAATTTAAATTAATTAAAATTGTTTCAATCTCAATATTAGTAAGTCCAATTTACTGTCGATTCAGTTTTGTTGCTATGGAAACAGTGACTTATTTGATATTGAAATGAATAGCTCACAGCATTCGTCACCTTCCCTTTATTTTAGAATATATGCGTAAATATATAAAAATATTTTTTATATATGAAATTGTTTTTAAAGTAATAAAATTAAATAACAAGCAACATAAATATGTAATACAAAAAATGTATTTATTAAACTCTCTCATTGTTTAAGTTTAAATTCATTAAATAATATCTACATGCATTCTAAAAATCAATTAACAAGCAATTTTCAAGTGCATTAAAATCATTTGCTTTTGGAGAGGAAAAGTATACTGCTCACCAAATCGCGTGACGCTTTTATCTTTTCATGCCAAATACTCGAAAATATATAGTATATATTTTTTTACAGACTTTCTACTGTAATTCCGCTGTTAAGTTTGACTGATCCTTTATTACATGCATAAGTAGTTTAATTGGTATTTTTTACAAAATATTCTGAATATGCCCGGTAAGGAGTGACCTTCCTTGTTAGTTATTCTGTCAACCAATTTCGCCAAATTATACAAATTGACATAATTTTTATTTTAAATAACAAAAAGACAAATAAATTAGCATAACATTAATAACAAATAAAACATCAAAATAAAAATCATTTGATGACGTAAACACATGTAACTTGCTTAAAGTCAAATGAATGTGACATTTACAATCAACCTTTATTGGCATTTAATCTTATAGTTTGGCGATAAATTTTTGGTTGATGGGATAAGCAAGTAGTATCAAAAAATGTCTGTAACGAAAACATCTTCGACTACCACATAATATCGTTTAATTCTACATAAATTTTACACTAGTCCTTGGTTTTAATTTGTCTTTGAAGGAACATACATTTTTGTTTCTTAAGACCAGGGTTCGCAAAGCTGGGCCCAGTTCGAAAAAACCCAGTGAGTTTTTTCAGAATGGGCCCACTTGAAAAAGCCCACTGAAAAACCCATAATGTGGGTTTTTTCAATTTTCAGCAATAATTTAAAAATTTAAACAAGATACACATTTAATGAATTTAAGTCATTTCAGTTAATTTTGAAAAAAAATAAATATATATATATATATATAAAAGCCATTACATGCACATCTGAAGTAAAATAAAAATGTATTTCAACACATTCAATTCAAATACTTCACTAACATAGAACCTAGTAGGCAACATACATAGTACATAATTATAGGTAAAGGTTATATCATAAGCATGTCTATATGAAAAATTCAAATCAACTATATTCATGGAAATAAAAAATATGTATTTTTACTTTCTTCTATCTTTACAAGAAGAAAGTATTGGATTCGTGAAAAATTTCGACTTCCAGTTTGAGGGATTTATACGTTAAAAAGGTCCTGAAGATGATTTGATAGTTTTTAGAAAATGTCTGTCTGTATGTGAAAAAATTTTTGTGGGTGCTCTATCTCAAGAACTAATGCACGAAATAGTAACTTTAGATTGAGACACATAAACTTTAGATTGAGTTGGACTTTGATGTGAACTAGTGCTGATTAGTTTTTGGTGTATACTGCCCAACAGGTGGCGCTGCTATGCTGCATTTATCTCAATTTTTGCAATAGCTTTAGCTGAAAAATTATGCACGGATTTCCATAAAACTTTAGATTGAGTTAGACCTTGATGTAAACTGGTGCTGATTAGTTTTTGGTGTGTACTGCCCAACAGGTGGCGCTGCTATGCTACATTTATCTCAATTTTTCCAATAGCTTTATCTCAAGAACTAATGCATGGATTTTCATAAAACTTCAGATTGAGTTACAAGTTAAATTGTTGCTTATTGAATTTTGGTGCATATTGCCCAACAGGTAGTGCTGCTATGCTGCATTTTTCGCGATTTCAGCAATAACTCGTACCTCAAGAACTAATGTACAGAATTGAATAAAAATTTAGATTCAGTTAGACCTTGATATTTAAACTGGTGCTGATTAGTTTTTGGTGTATATCGCCCAACAGTGCCGCTGTTGTGCTGCATTTATCTTACTTTTTGCAATAGCTTTATCTCAAGAACTAATAATGCATGGATTTTCATCAAACTTCAGATTCAGTTAGACGTTGACGTAAACTGTTACTGATCAGGTTTTGTTGTAAATTGCAAAATAGGTGATATTTCTGATATACTTATATCTGCTTGTTAAATGCATCCAATTCAACAAATCTATATTTTACAATCCTCATGAAGGGCATAGATTGTCATTTAATTTTGGCACTGTGATAGCGAATTTTGAATTATTAACATGTATGAGATAGAAGAAACTTTTGGGATTGGCACATCCGACTAGTTTACCCGTTTTTTTCTTCCTACTTATATATTTTAAATTTTAATATTCTATTCATTATTCAATTTAAAGAAAATTAATAATTTTATATCTTCTATTATATTTAAAACTAATTTGTGAGAAACACTGCCATTTAATTAATTTAAATTCATATAATTTATAACTTGTAAAATAGCATTACAATCATATTGTATATAAGGGAACAATGTATTTTTTTATGTATAGTGTTATATAATATATAGAAAATATAGTATACAATAATGTAATTACGCATATATTATACTTTTGAAAAAACCCGATTTTCCCCGGAGAAAATTGGGTTTTTCATGAAAAAACCCATGTGGGTTGGGTTTTTTCAGAAAAACCCGGGTTTTTGCGAACCCTGCTTTTAAGACACATAAAAAAATTTTTTTTTTTTTTGGTACTTTTCTGTTAGCCGGGCACCAATGTTATTTAGGAGAGAGGGGGGCACATGTGAACAATTTTTAATTACATGCCCTCTTTCTAGTTGTGTGAATAAATCATCTCCCCCCGGGATTGCACTTATACTCTAAAGCGAAAGCTGGGTTCCCGGGGCGGTCATCCCTGTGTGAATAAATCAATAAATGTTTCAACATAGATACAAGAAATTATTTGTAAAATTGTACACTAATATTAATATACCTACCTACTCTTTTTGTGTCACTTTTAATTGTTATCTAATTTCCAGTAAATTAAAACTGTGAAGCAATCCTAAAAACATTGAATTTATAGCTCAATGTTTGACAAGGGTAATTAAATTTTAAACTAAGAAAAATGTTCTCACAGACTTAAAAAATACACTTGTGAACTGTTCACATCTGCCCCCATATGTTCTGTTCACAAGTGCCCATATACCAACTTCAGTCTAACTCAGACCTGCCAACTGCTACGAAAAAATCATAGTTTCTGTTTCTACGATTTGGAGCTAAAAACTACGATGCTACGAAAATCGGTCTAAAACTACGATTTTTTTGCTAAAAACACACACGCTGAAAAAAATCAATTTCGTCAATCCCTCGCAGAAAAAAACGTCAATTTCATCGTCAAAGGATCGCGAAAAGCACGAATTTCGTGAAAGGATCACGAAAAAAGTGCAAATTTGTTAAAGGGATCGCGAAAAAATTCTACAAATTTCGTCAAAGGATCACAAAAAATCGCAAATTTTGTCAAAGGATCGCGAAAAATCGCAAATTTCATCAAAAGATCGCAGAAAAGATGTGAATTTCGTCAAAGGATCGCAAAAACGCAAATTGTTCCAAAGGTTTGCAGAAAAAACGCAAATTTCGTCAAGGGATCGCGAACAAAATGCAAATTTCATCAAAGGATCGTAAAAAAACACGAATTTCGTAAAGAATCGAGGGAAAAAAATCCGAATTTCGTCAAAGGACTGCAAAAAAACGGGAATTTGTCAAAGGATCGTAGAAAAAAACCCATGTTTCTTCAAAGGATCATGAAAAAACCCCAAATTTCGTCAAAGGATTGAGGAAAAAATGCAAATTTGGTCAAAGAATTGCGGATTTGGTCAAAGGATCGCTGAAAAACATATCAACCAACCAACCAATCTGTAGATTAATTTGAATTTTGGGTGCTACGATTTCTCATTTTCAAAGGTTGGCAGGTCTGCTAACTTATAAAAAAAAAAGATATTTAAAACTGAAATAAGAAAACAAAACTTTTTGTAGACTTACCTAATTAATACCAGTATAGAATGCAATGCTGATATTCTACTTTAAAAAATGTTTTGAATGAATTTTTACTTCAATAACTTAGAAGACTTTTTAACTTCACATCTTCTAAAAGAAACAAATTGCAACTACTGTAAATCAAAATGGCTTATTGTTCTGAAAATTCAGTCAGTGGTTATTTTTTTTTTTATTTGGAATTAACTGAGTGAAATATGTACTGTTCACATGCACCCCCCTCTCCCCTACTATACATGCGTATATATAACACTGCCGCTGACTAACAGAAAAGTACCTTTTTTTTAAATCTGGAAATATGTTAAAGAAATATTGAAATCAAA
This sequence comes from Maratus speciosus, assembly GCA_963932465.1. NCBI lineage: Eukaryota > Metazoa > Arthropoda > Arachnida > Araneae > Salticidae > Maratus > Maratus speciosus. The sequence continues at coordinate 154,070,277 of OZ010786.1, forward strand.
TCAAAAAAACTCTTGATGGATATCATGCCTGACAAAGATTATTTTAATGCAGTTATATGTATTGCAGCTCTACTATCATAATTTACAGTAAACTCTCTGTAAGGCGGACTCTGTGTAAGACGGAAATCTGTCTAACTCGGAAAGATTTTCAAGTCCCTGCGAATCCATAGACATAGAGTAAAATTTGTCTAAGACGGAATATTGTCTACTACGGAAAATTTTCTCGGTCCCGATCGATTCCGCCTTAGACAGAGTTTACTGTATTTACTTTATGTAATTGTATGAATTCTCTTTCTTACTAAGTTTAATTCTCATAGTCTTAAATTGGTGAAAATTGTTTGGTGCATTAATAAAATCGCGGATTTTTTTTTTTTTTTTTTTTCTTTTCTTACACCCAATTATGACAAATTTATGAAACCTGTATTAAAATTGTTTTGTTGAGAAGCTCAATATTTGTTGCACATTTAATGACTAAATTTCTTTGCAATCCTAACTTTAAAATTTTAGGTGCATGGTATATAATAAGAATAAAAGCATTTCATCCTCACCAATAAAACTTCAAATATTATTGTTATACATTTAGAAATTAAATTATTCTTTAATGTGAAACAATTCATAATAAAATTTCTCTTAGTCAAACAGAAACATTCTGCATTTATGAAAGATGAGTAAATTGGTTTAATACTAAATGTACTGCAGTTATTTTAGTACCTACTTTATTTTCTTTCCTAAATAGTAATAAATGGATTTTTTTTAAATGCCCATATTGACATATTTATTTTTAGGATGAAATCTTGAAAGCAGCTGTAATGAAATATGGAAAAAATCAGTGGTCAAGAATTGCTTCACTACTTCATAGGAAATCAGCTAAACAGTGCAAAGCTAGATGGTAGGTACTAAATATTACTTAAATCCATATATAGTGCTCCATTATTAAAGGTTAGTAGTGGACCATTATTTAAGGGTGCAGTGCCTTGCCGTTTTCAAAAATAGGAAAATGCACCTTTAGTTGTAAATATTTCTTGAAAAAAATCATCCCCTATTTAATATAAGTGTAAATCCATGTACCCAAGAGTTCGAAAAAAATCATAAACATTTCATTTTTCTTTAAGAAAAATGTAGAAGATATTCAGTCATGTTGTAATTTAATTGCTTGTTTTTTTTTTTTGTTGTTGTTGTTGTTGTTTTTTAATAATCGGTAAAAAAAATAGTGTTACTTTTATTTATCATCATAAAAATTATATGTATGTATTTTTTATTAATATTGTTACAAAACACAATAATACATTTTCTTTTAACTAGTGCCCTTTTTCTACTTCAGTAATGTGTTTGTTAGTGACAAGCACCCTGCTCCCCCCCCCCTTTTTCCCCCCTAAAATGAACTCTATAGCTTATGTATGTGTATTAGTATTTAGTACATTATATGTATGTATTACTTATTTATTTAGGTACTTTTTTTGTTAACTGGATGCAGGTGATAAATTGCCAAATAATATTGTTCCCATCACCAACATTAATTTCATTTAAAATATAAATCTATCACTCATTTAATTTAAAATTAAAATACATATATTTAAAGTGCATACATTTAAAATACATAATACATACATTTAAAATTCATGTCTTCTCTCATTTCATTGAAATAATAATAATAAATTTCATTTTATTTAAATATTAAAGCTTTTTTTCCTAATTTACATGCATAAAAAATAAAAGTTGCTATTGACAAGGGAAAAAATGCTATTGGCAAGATTTGCTCCGGGCTAACATAAAAGTACCTTTCTTTTTTATATTTACTTTTTTTTTTTTTTTTTTTTTTTTGTCTTAGTTGTTAGTATTTACTTCAGGGCTTAATTTCTAACAAAAAAAGTACCAGAACCCTAATATTCTGTGCTGCCGGTACTAACAGCTATACCATTAAGTGAAACTAATATCAAACATTGGTTTCTTTTCTAAAATATTTTTTGTATAAATATATATACTTATTTTAATGATGCTGTGTGAACACATAGGTATAAGACATACATTTGTTGCCCTCTATATTTGTTTTTGCTTAAATTGCTGCTACTATACCATTTATGTTTTAAAATTAGCAATATTTCTATTGTTGCACAATTTAAGATAGTTAACTGCGATATATCACAAATATCAATATTGCGATATTAAATTTCTGATATTGTCCAGCCCTAGCTGGCATCATATCATAGTTTAACTATTATTATTTGCTTGATTACTTTCACTTATAGATTTCCATAAAGTTGAAAACTACCATAATATCTTAAATTATTTGCTACTATTCATGATGTTATTCGCATATTTTATAACATATATGCTTGTTACGCCTAAAAGCTTTTTTTTTTTTTTTTTTTTTTTTTGTGTGTGTGTGTAGTGCTTAAGTTATTTTATCTTATTATTTTTTTTATTCATTGTTATAAGAGTATACAAGGAAATCAAAATTGGTCTGCCATATTAAATAAATTTTATTCTTTCAGACAAAAATGTTTCCTACAGGAAAGAGATTAGATTACAATATAAAATGTGCAAGCATTATTGCTGGAAAAATT